>CM055910.1:20297359-20897359 GCA_029582155.1 Panopea generosa
TATGGTAATCTTCATGGTCGGTTCTGTATTGTAGTTTTCATGGTCGGTTCAGTATTGAAGTTTTCATAATTGTACGGTATGAAAGTCTTCATGGTCGGTTCAGTATTGTAGTCTTCATGGTTGGTTTAGTATGGTAGTCTTCATGGAAGTTTCTGCATGATAGTCTTGATGGGCGGTTCAGTATTGTTGTCTTCATGGTTGGTTTAGTATGGTAGTTTCATGGGCGGTTTAGTATTGTAGTCTTCATGGTCGGTTATGAATGGTAGTCTTTATGGTCGGTTTGGTATTGTAGTCTTCATGGAAGTTTCAATATGGTCGTCTTCATGATCGGTTCAGTATGGTTGTCTTCATGGTCGGTTCAGTATGGTTGTCTTCATGGTCGGTTCAGTAGGCAGTTTTCATAGTCGGTTCAGTATGGTAGTCTTTATGGTAGCTTCAGTATGGTAGTTGCCATGGTAAGTTCAGTATGGTAGTCTTCATGGTCAGTTCAGTATGGTAGATTTCATGGTCGATTCAATATGGTAGTCTTCATGGTCTGTTCAGTATTGCAATCTACATGGTCTGTTTATTAAGACAGTCTATATGGTCGGTTCAGTATGGTAGCCTTGATGGTCGGTTCAATACGGTAGTCTTCAAAGTCTGTTGAGTATAGAAGTCTTGATGATCGGTTCAGTATGGAAGTCTTCATGGTTGGTTCAGTATAGAAGTCTTGATGGTCGGATCAGTATGGTTGTCTTCATAGTCTGTTGAATATAGTCTTTATAGTTTGTTCAGTATGGTAGTCTTCAAAATCAGTTGAGTATAGAAGTCTTGAAGGTAGATTCAGTATGGTTTGGGTTCAGTATGGAATTGTTCATAGTCGGTTGAGTATAGAAGTCTTAATGTTCGGTCCGGTATGGTTGTCATCATAGTGTGTTGAGTCTAGTCTTCATGGCCTATTCATAACGGTATTCTTAATAGTCGGTTCAGTATGGAAGTCTTCATAGTCAATTGAGTATAGAACACTTGATGGTCATTTCAGTATGGTTGTCTTCGTAATCGGTTGAGTATAGAATTCTAGATGGTCGGTTCAGTATGGAAGTCTTCATAGTCAGTTGAGTATAGAACATTTGATGTACGTTTCAGTATGGTTGTTTTCATAATCGGTTGAGTATAGAAGTCTTAGTGGTCGTTTCAGTATGGAAGTCTTCAAAATCGGTTGAGTATAGAAGTCTTGAAGGTACGTTCAGTATGGTCTGGGTTTAATATGGTCTGAATGGCCGTTTGAGTATGGAAGTCTTCATAGTCGGTTGAGTATCAAAGTCCTGGTGTTCGGTTGAGAATAGTAGTCTTCATAGTATGTTAAGTCTACTTTTCATGGCCGGTATAGAACGGTAATCTTAATGTTCGGTCCAGTATGGAAATCTTCATAGTCGGTTGAGTATAGAAGTATTAATGTTCGGTCCAGTATGGTAGTCTTCATAGTCTGTTGAGTCTAGTCTCCATAGCCGGTTCAGAACAGTAATCTTAATGGTCGGTTCTGTAGGGAAGTCTTCATAGTCGGTTGAGTATAGAACACTTGATGGTCGGTTCAGTATGGTTGTCTTCGTATCAGTTGAGTAAAGAAGTCTTCATTGTCGGTTCAGTATGGAAGTGTTCATAGCCAATCTAGTTTGGTAGTCTGGATGGTGCAGTATTGAAGCCCTGATGGTCGGTTCAGTATGTCAATCTGGATGGTGGGTTCATTATGGTAATCTATATTGTCAGTTCAATATTGCAGTCTTTATGGTCAGTTTAGTATGGTAATCTTCGTGGTCTTTTCAGTATGGTAGACTTCATAGCATATTCAGTATCATAGCCAATTCAGGGTCGGTTCAGATCTGTAGTCTTCATCGTCGGTTCAGTATGAACGTTTTCACGATGATCGGTTATATGAATGAGCTTCACTTTTTATGACAATTAGAGTGCAGTAAATATGGTTATAAGACAAGCAGATAGTAACAAGAAGAGGGGGTGGGTTCGGAGAGAATAGTGAGGTCTTAGATTCAGCCAGGTTATTAGTGAGGTTTGGGACGCAGTAAGATTTGGAATTTCATCCGAACTATGTTTGGAAACGGTATATGGGTGTTAAAGTTAGCGATCATTAATGTTTAAAAGAATGATATTATAGTAATGTTGAACTAAACCTGTATAGAAAAACACAGCGCTTTCTGTGTTAATTCTATGATGATATTGGAACACGTTGTCCTTCGTTTACGTTGAATTGCACAGCAGTTATATAACCATAAGATCTTAGACAAGTTATTGAACCAGCGTGATTCGACCACAAATGCCCCGCAAACAGGGCTTAAAAGCACATTTCAAGCGAAACTTAAGAGCATTTTCTTTGAAAGTTTACGGCCAAGACCTTCTTTATTGTACATGTAACATGGCATGGACGTCTTCTAAAAGGTCCCTTGGGTCAAATTTGGGGTGCCATAGGGTCAATGTTTTACAATTGAGCTATATTGAAATCTTCCCGCCACGGGGTTTCAAAGCATATTTTAAGTGAACCTTTTAAAACGTTTTCCTGAAAGTTCCAGACCTTTGATATTTTACATATAGCATTGCAAAGTTTGCTAAAGAGGAACATACAAAAATAAATCCTCTGAAGTGTTCATCTGTCTGTTCAAGCGGGTCAGTATTTCATGGGTATCTTGTTTAATCTGGTGCATTTTTAAGTGGGCTCAGTACCGCAATCTGCAAGAAGAGTTAAGTATATATGATGGGTTCAATCTGTTTGATGTGTTAATTATGGAATTTTATGTTCGGTTCAGTATGGCAGTCTTCATGGTCGATTCAATATGGCAGTCTTCATGATTCAATATGGCAGTCTTCATGATAAGATCAGTATGGCAGCTTCTATAGTCGGTTCATTATGACATTCTCATGATCTGTTCAGTATGGTAGTCTTTATGGTCAGGTCTGTATGGCAGTCATCGATTCAGAAATGTAGCATGAATGGTCAGTTCAGGATGGTAATTAAAATGGTCGGTTTAGTTTTACAGTCTTCATAGTCAGTTCAGTATGGTAGTCTCATAATTAGTTCAGTATGAAAGTCTTTATGATGAGTTCAGTATGGCAGCCTCTCTGGTCAGTTCAATATGACAGTATGGCTATTATAATGGCGGATTTAGAATGATACTCTTAATGGTCGGTTCAGGAGGGTTGTCAAAATGGTCGGTTCAGTTATCCAATATGTATGGTCGATTCAATATGGTGGTCTATATGGTCGGTACAGTATGGCAATCTACATGGTGGTCAGTTTAGTATGATACTTCTCATGGTCGGTGCAGTATGGCAATCTTCATGGTGGTCAGTTTAGTATGATAGTACTCATGGTTGGTTCTGTATGACAATCTCTTTGGTTCAGTATGGTAGTCTTCATGGCCGGTTCAGTATGGTAGTCTTCATGGTCGGTTCAGTATGGTAGTCTTCATGGCCGGTTCAGTATGGTAGTGGTCATGTTCGGTTCAGTATGGCAATTTTCATGATCGGTTTAATATGGCAGTCTTCACGGTCGTTTCAGTATTGTAAACTTCATGGTCGGTTCAGAATGGTAGTCTACATGGAATTTTCAGTATGGTATGGTAGTCTTCATTGTCGGTTCAGTTTGGCAGTCTTCATGGTCGATTCAGTATGGCAAGTCTTCACGGTTGGTTCAGTTTAGTATGATAGTCTTCACGGTTGGTTCAGTATGGTACTCTTAAAGTCGGTTGAGTATAGAAGACTTGATAATCTGTTCAGTATGGAAATCGTCATAGTCCGTTGAGTATAGAAGTATTGAAGGTTGGATCAGTATGGTTGTCTTCTTAGACTGTTGAGTATAATCTTGATAGTCGGTTCAGTATGGTAATTTAATGGTCGGTTCAGTATGGCAGTCTTAATTGTGGGCTCATTATGGAAGTCTGAATGGTCAGTTCTGTATGTATGTCTTTACAGTCGGTTGAGTATAAAAGTCTTGATGGTCGGTTGAGTATATAAGTCTTAATAGTCGGTTGAGTATAGAAATATTGATGGTTGGTTCAGTATGGCAGTCGTAATGGTCGGTTCATTCAGGCAGTCTTCATGGTTGTTTTTGCGTAGAACTCTCGATGGTCGGTTCAGTATGACAATCATCATGATCTTTTCATTTTGGTAATCTTGATGGCAGGTTCATTACGGTAATCTGTTTTGTCAGTTCAATATGGCAGTCTTCACTGTCAGTTCCGCATTGAGTATAGTAGTCTTTATACTCGGTTCAGTATAGATGTCTTGATGGTCGGTTAAGTTTAGAAGTCTTCATAACCAATTCATACTGGTAGGCTTCATTGTTGGTTCATTATAAAAGTCTTGATGATCGGTTGAGTATGGAAGTCTTCATAGTCGGTTAAGTATAGAAATCTTGAATGTAGGTTCAGTATTGTGTGAATGGTCGGTTCAGTATGGTCTGAATGATCGGTTCAGTATGGTAGTCTCGATATTCGGTTGATAGTCGCTCTGTTCAGTATAGAAGTATTCATAATCGATTAAATATAGACGTCTTGATGATCGGTTCAGTATGACAGTCTTCACATTCAATTAGTTCAGTTAGTCTCATACAAAAGTATTCATAGTCCGTTGAGTATAAAAGTTTTGATGGTCGGTTCATTCAAAGTCATTTCAGTATGGTAGTCTCATAGTTAGTTCAGTTTGAAAGTCTTCATGATGAGTTCAGTATGCCAACCTCTATGTCGGTTTATTATGGCAGTCTTCATGGTCTTTTCTGTATTCTGTATGGATGTATTCATAGTCCGTTGAGTATAGAAGTCTTGATGGTCGGTTCAGTAAGGCAGTATTCATAGTCATTTCAGTATGGTAATCTCATAGTAAGTTCAGATTTAAAGTCTTCATGATTAGATCAGTATTGCAGCTTCTATAGTCGGTTCATTAGGACAATCTTCATGATCTGTTCAGTATGATAGTCTTCATGGTTGGTTCAGTATGGCATTCATCATGGCCAGCTCAGAACGGTAGTCTGAATGGTCGGTTCAGGATGGTAGTCAAAATGGACGGTTCAGTATTGCTGTCTTCATGGTTGGTGCGGTATGGCATTCTTCGTGGTTGATTTAGTATGATAGTCTTCATAGTCGGTTCAGTATGGCAATCTTCATGGCTGGTACTGTATCGAAGTATTCATTGTCGATTCAGTATGACAGTCTTCAAGGACGGTACAGTATCAAAATCGTCATGATCGATTCAGCAAGGCAGTTTTCATGGTTGGTTCAGTATAGCAGTCTTCATGGTTGGTTCACTATGGTAGTCTTTATGGTCTGTTCAGTATGGGAGTCTTCATGGTTGGTTGAATACAGAAGTCCTGATGGTCGATTCAGTATGGTAGTCATCATAGTCGGTCGAGTATAGTTTTCAATATCGGTTCAGTATGGACGTCTGAATGGCCGGCTCAGAACGGTAGTCTGAATGGTCGGTTCAGGATGGTAGTTAAAATGGTCGGTTCAGTATTGCTGTCTTCGTGGTCGGTTCGGTACTGCAGTTTTAGTGGTTTGTTCTATAAGTAGTCTTCGTGGTCAATTCAGTATGTCAATCTTCATGGTCGGTTCAGTATGAAAGTATTCATATTCGGTTGATTAGAAAAATCTTGATGATCGGTTTGTCGGTATGGCAGTCTTCAGAGTCAGTTCAGTATGGTAGTCTCATAGTTTGTTCAGTATGAGAGTCTTTGTTATTATTTCAATATGTCACCTTCTATGGTTTATTATGGCAGACTTCATGATCTTTTCAGTATGGCCGGTTGAGTATGGCAGTCACCATAACCGGTTCAAAACGGTAGCCTTAATGGTCGGTTCAATATAGCAGTCTTCATGATCAGTTCAGTATGGCAAACTTCATAGTCAGTTGAGTATGGTAGTCTCGTAGTTAGTTCAGTCAGAAATTCTTCATGATCAGTATGGTAGTTTTCATTGTCGATTCAGGATGGAAGTCTTCATAGTCGGTTGAGTATAGTTTTCATGATCTGTTCAGTTGGGTCGTTTTCATAGTTAGTTGAGTATAGAAGTCTTGATGGTCGGATCAGTATGGTAGTCTTAATTGCCGGTTGAGTATAGTCTTCATGATCTGTTCAGTTGGGTCGTTTTCATAGTCGGTTGAGTATAGAAGTCTTGATGGTCGGATCAGTATGGTAGTCTTAATAGGCGGTTAAGTATAGAAGTCTTAATGATCGGATCAGTATGGCAGTCTTAATAGTCGGTTGAGTATAGAAGTCTTGATGGTCGGATCAGTATGGTAGTCTTAATAGGCAGTTAAGTATAGAAGTCTTAATGATCGGATCAGTATGGTAGTCTTAATAGGCGGTTGAGTATAGAAGTCTTAATGATCGGATCAGTATGGTAGTCTTAATAGTCGGTTGAGTATAGAAGTCTTGATGGTCGGATTAGTATGGTAGTCTTCATAGTCGGTTGAGTATAGAAGTCTTGATTGTCCGCTCAGTATGGTAGTCTTTATAGTCGGTTGAGTATAGAAGTTTTGATGGTCGGCTCAGTATGGAAGTCTTTATGGCCGGTTCAGAACGGTAGTATGAATGATCGGTTCAGGATGGTAGTCAAAATGGTCGTTTCGGTATTGCTGTCTTCGTGGTCTTTGCGGTATGGCTGTATTCATGGTCGGTTCAGTATGGCAATATTCATGACCGGTTCTGTATGGCAATCTTCATGGTCGGTTCAATATAGCAGTCTTCATGGTCGGTTCAGGGTGGTATTCAAAATGATCAGTACGATATGGAAGTGGACATGGCCGAATCAAGCAAGGCACTATGGTAAGTCTTTATGGTCTGTTCAGTATTGGAGTCTTTATGTGGGTTGAGTATAGAAGTCCTGATGATCGCTTCAGTATGGTAGTCGTCATAGTCGGTTGACTATAGTCTTCATTGTCGGTACAATATGGCAGTCATCACAGCCGGTTCAGAGCGGTTAGCTTTAATGGTCGGTTCAGGATGGTAATCAAAATGGTCGGTTCAGAATTGCAGTCTTCAGATCAGTGCAGTATGGCAGACTTCATAGTCAGTTGAGTATGGTACTCTTGTACTTAGTTCAGTATGAGTTCTTAATGATCAGTTCAGAAGAATAGTTTTTTCAAGGTCGGTGCAGTATAGAAGTCATAGAAGGCTGAGTAGAGAAATGTTGATGGTCGGCTTAGTATGGTAGTCTTCATAGTCCGGTTGAGTATAGAATTGTTGATTGTCGCTTCAGTATGGTTGTTTTCATAGTCGTTTGAGTATAAAAGTCTTGATGGTTGGTTCAGTATGGTAGTCTTCATAGTCGGTTGAGTATAGAATTCTTGAGTTGGCCGCTTCAGTATGGAAGTCTTCGTAGTCGGTTTGGGTATAGAAGTCTTGATGGTCGGTTCAGTATGGAAGGCTTCATAGTCGATTGAATATAGAATTGTTGATGGCCGGCTCAGTATGGTAGTCTTCATAGACGGTTGAGTATAGTCTTCGAGGTCGGTTCAGAATGGTAGTCCTAATGGTCGGTTCAGGAGGGTAGTCAAAATGGTCGGTACAGTATGGTAGTCTTCATCGTCAGTTAAGTATGACATTCAACATGATCTCTTTAGTATGGCAGTTTTCATGGTTGGTTCAGTATGGCAGTCTTCATGGTTTGTGCAGTATGGAAATCTTGAGTGTCGGTTCAGTATGTCAGTTGTCATCGTCGGTTTATTATGGCAGCCTTCATGGTTGTTTGTGCATAGCAGTCTTGATGGTCAATTCAGTTAGGCAACCTCCATGATCGGTTCACTATGGTAGTCTTGATGGCCGGTTCAGTATAGCAGTCTTCACTGTTGGTAGAGTATTGTAGTCTTCATGGTCAGTGCAGTATGGAAATCTTTTTTTTTTTTAATTTCAATCACTGAAAAGTGATCCATTTAATCACCCCGTAATAGGTCTGTGAGGGTCGGGGTGGGCCATCCCTCAACAAACCGTACAAATATATATATCAGTCAAGTTGTAACATACATTCATATATATACACTGAAAGGAAAAAGAAAGCATACATTTAGGTTTTTGAAATTATTCATTACTAAGTTTATTTATGTAATGGAAAAATGAACTGATTTTTATCTTATTGTTTTGCTTTGAAATAAATTAAATGTTTGTTTTTTGATTCAACAGTATGATGAATTATAAATATACAAAATTTATATGCAATACATTTTTTGTTCCTTGACCTGTCGACGTTTATAGGTATGTATACTTTCTTTTTCCTTTCACCGAATACACATATATACATTAATCTTAAAGGGACACGCCAGTCTAAACAAATTATAGATTGAAGCTCGAGCTAAAACAAAATCAAACAGAAATAAAATATAATTTGACACAGCAGATGATAGTATAAGAAAATTATGTTGTCTAATTCCTTCAGGAGATTTTTCTCTCTTAAGTCCATAGTGGCTGGCTTGGTGTAGGACCTTAATAAATATTAAATATGTATTTTGGTTTATCCCTTTTTACAGAAAAGATAAAGTGGCAATAATTACATGAATTTTATTATATTGGGGTTGTTTTTGTGTGTTTATATTTATAAGAGGTATCTATAATTGGAATGGTTTATAAACACAATTTTTTGTGTGTTAACTGATGGTGTTTATTGAAAGCCAGGAGTGTAGTATGGAAATCTTGATAGTCGGTTCAGTATGACCTTCGTCATCGTCGGGTCATTCAGGCTGTCTTCATTGTTGGTTTAGCATAGACGTCTTGAATGTCGGTTCAGTAAGGCTGTTTTCAATGTTGGTTCAGTATGGTAGTCATCATGGTCGGTTCAGTATGGCAGTCTTCATGGTCGGTGCAGTATGGTAGTCTCAGTCTTTTTGTTTGGTTAAGTATAGTTGTCTTCATGGTCAGTTCAGTATAGCAAGTCTTCATGGTCGGTGCAGAATAGTAGTCTTCATGGTCGGTGCAGAATGGTAGTCTTCATGGTCGGTTCAGTATGGCAGTCTTCATGGTCGGTTCAGTAATGCAAGTATTCATGGTCGGTTCAGTATGGCAAGTATCCATGGTCGGTGCAGTATGGTAGTCTTCATGTTCGGTTCAGTATGGTTGTCTCCATGGTCGGTGCAGTATGGTAGTATTCTTGTTCGGTTCAGTATGGTAGTCTTTATGGTCAGTTCAGTATGGCAGTCTTCATTTTCGGTTCAGTATTATATTCTACACCGTCTGTTTAGTATGATAGTCTTCATGGCCGGTTCAGTATTGTAGTCTTCATGGTGTGTTCAGTTTGGTAGTTTTCATGGTCGGTTCAGTTTTATAGTTTTTAATGGTCGGTTCAGCATGGCATTCTACATGGTCTGTTCAGTATGGCAGTCTTCATGGTCTGTTTAGTATGACAGTTTTCATGGTCTGTTCAGTATGGCAGTCTTCGTGGTCTGTTAAGTATGACAGTTTTCATGGTCTGTTCAGCATGGCAGTCTACATGGTCGGTTCAGCATGGCAGTCTACATGGTCTGTTCAGTATGACACTTTTCATGGTCTGTTCAGTATGGCAGTCTTCATGATATGTTTAGTATGATAGTTGTTATCGTCGGTTGAGTATGGCAGTCATGGTTGGTTGAGCATAAAAGTCTTGAAGGTCAGTTCAAAAAAATAATCTTCATGATCGGTTCATATGGTAATTATTTTGATTGTCGGTTCAGTATGACAGTCGTCATCGCCGGTTGAGTATGGCAGTCTTCATTGTTGATTGAGCATAGAAGTCTTGATGATCGGCTCAGTATGGCAGTGTGGATGGTCGACTCAGTAAGACAGTCTTCATGGTTGGTTGAGCAAAGAAGTCTTGATGGTCTGATCAGTATGGCAGTCCGGGTGGTCGGCTCGGTTTGGTAGTCTTCATGGTCGATTCAGTATGGCAGTCTTCATGGTCGGTTCAGTATGGTAGTCTTCGTGTTTGGTTCAGTATGGTTGTCTTCATGGTCGGTGCAGTATGGTAGCATTTTTGTTTGGTTAAGTATGGTTGTCTTCATGGTCAAATCAGTATGGCAAGTCTTCATGGTCGGTGCAGAATAGTAGTCTTCATGGTCGGCTCAGTAAGACAGTCTTCATGGTTGGTTGAGCAAAGAAGTCTTGATGGTCTGATCAGTATGGCAGTGCGGGTGGTCAGCTCAGTATGGTAGTCTTCATGGTCGATTCAGTATCGTAGTCTTCGTGTTTGGTTCAGTATGGTTGTCTTCATTGTCGGTGCAGTATGGTAGCATTTTGTTTGGTTAAGTATGGTTGTCTTCATGGTCAAATCAGTATGGAAGTCTTCATGGTCGGTGCAGAATAGTAGTCTTCATGGTCGGTTCAGTATTGTAGTCTTCATGGTCGGTTCAGTATGGCAGTCTTCATGGTCGGTTTAGTATGGAAGTCTTCTTGTTTGGTTCAGTATGGCAGTCTTCATGGTCGGTGCAGTATGGTAGTCTTTTTGTTTGGTTAAGTATGGTAGTCTTCATGGTCGGCTCAGTAAGACAGTCTTCATGGTTGGTTGAGCAAAGAAGTCTTGATGGTCTGATCAGTATGGCAGTGCGGGTGGTCAGCTCAGTATGGTAGTCTTCATGGTCGATTCAGTATCGTAATCTTCGTGTTTGGTTCAGTATGGTTGTCTTCATGGTCGGTGCAGTATGGTAGCATTTTGTTTGGTTAAGTATGGTTGTCTTCATGGTCAAATCAGTATGGCAAGTCTTCATGGTCGGTGCAGAATAGTAGTCTTCATGGTCGGTTCAGTATTGTAGTCTTCATGGTCGGTTCAGTATGGCAGTCTTCATGGTCGGTTTAGTATGGAAGTCTTCTTGTTTGGTTCAGTATGGCAGTCTTCATGGTCGGTGCAGTATGGTAGTATTTTTGTTTGGTTAAGTATGGTTGTCTTCATGGTCAGTTCAGTATGGAAAGTCTTCATTGTCTGTGCAGAATGGTAGTCTTCATGGTCGGTTCAGTAGGGTAGTCTTCATGGTCGGTTCAGTATGGCAGTCTTCATTGTAGGTGCAGTATGGCAGTTTTCATTGTAGGTGCAGTATGGCAGTCTTTATGGTCAGTTCAAAATCGTAGTTTTCATGGTCAGTTCTGTATGCCAGTCTTGATGGCAGGTTCAGTATTTACGTCAGGATAATGGGTTCATTATGGTAATCAGTATTGTCAGTTCACTATGGTTGTCTTGTTGGTCGGTTCAGTATGGAATTCTTCATTGTCAGTTCAGTATGGTAGTCTTCATTGCCAGTTCAGTATGGTAGTCTTCTTTGTCAGTTCAGTATGGCAGTCTTCTTTGTCAGTTCACTATGGTAGTTTTCATTGTCATTTCAGTATGGTAATCTTCTTTGTCAGTTCAGTATGGTAGTCTTCATTGTCAGTTCAGTATGGTAGTCTTTTTTGTAAGTTCAGTATGGTAGTCGTCGTTGTCAGTTCAGTATGGTAGTCTTCGTTGTCAGTTCAGTATTTTAGTCTTTTTTGTCAGTTCAGTATGGAAGTCTTCGTTGTCAGTTCAGTATGGTAGTCTTCGTTGTCAGTTCAGTATGGTAGTCTTCGTTGTCAGTTAAGTATGGTAGTCTTCTTTGTCAGTTCAGTATGGAAATCTTCGTTGTCAGTTCAGTATGGTAGTCTTCGTTGTCAGTTCAGTATTGTAATCTTTATTGTCAGTTCAGTATTTTAGTCTTCTTTGTCAGTTCAGTATGGTAGTCTTCTTTGGCATTCAGTATGGTAGTCTTCATTGTCAGTTCAGTATGGTAGTCTTCTTTGTCAGTTCAGTATCGTAGTCTTCATTGTCAGTTCTGTACGGTAGTCTTCTTTGTCAGTTCAGTATAGTAGTCTTCATTGTCAGTTCTGTATGGTAGTCTTCATTGTCAGTTCAGTATGGTATTCTTCATTGTCAGTTCAGTATGGAAGTCTTCGTTGTCAGTTCAGTATGGTAGTCTTCATTGTCAGTTAAATATGGAAGTCTTAATGGTCGGTTCAGTATGGATGTCTTCATTGTCAGTTGAGTATGGTAGTTTTCATTCTCAGATCAGTATGATAGTTTTAATGGTCGGTTCAATATGTACGTCAGGATGATGAGTTCATTATGGTTATCTGTATTGTCAGTTCACTAAGGTAGTCTTGATGGTCGGTTTAGTATGGAAGTCTTCATTGTCAGTTCAGTATGGTAGTCTTCATTGTCAGTTAAGTGTGGTTGTCTTAATGGTCGGTTCAGTATGTACGTCAAGATGATGTGTTCTTTATGGTAATCTGTGTTGACAGTTCACTATGGTAGTCTTGATGGTCGGTTTAGTATGGAAGTCTTCATTGTCAGTTCATTATGGTAGTCTTCATTGTCAGTTCAGTATGGTTGTCTTAATGGTCGGTTCAGTATTTACGTCAAGATGATGTGTTCATGAGGGTAATCTGTATTGTCTGTTCACTAAAATAGTCTTGACGGTCGGTTCAGTATGGAAGTCTTAAAAGTTATTCAGTATGGTAGTCTTCATTGTCAGTTCAGTATGGTAGTCTTGATGGTTTATTCAGTATGGTTGTCTTCGTGGTCAGTTCAGTATGGTAGTCTTGATGGACGGTTCAGTATGGTAATCTTCATTGTCAGTTCAGTATGGTAGTCTTCATTGTCAGTTCAGTATGGTTGTCTTAATGGTCGGTTCAGTATGGTAGTCTTCATTGTCAGTTCAGTATGGTTGTCTTAATGGTCGGTTCAGTATGGTAATCTTCATTGTAAGATCAGTATGGTTGTCTTCATTGTCAGTTGAGTATGGTAGTCATGATGGTCGGTTCAGTATGGAAGTCTTCATTGTCAGTTCAGTATGGTAGTCTTCATTGTCAGTTCAGTATGGTTGTCTTCATTGTCAGTTCAGTTTGGTTGTCTTTATGGTCGGTTCAGTATGGTAGTCTTCATTGTCAGTTCAGTATGGTAGTTTTCATTGTCAGTTCAGTATGGTTGTCTTAATGGTCTGTTCAGTATGGTAATCTTCATTGTCAGTTCAGTATGGTTGTCTTCATTGTCAGTTTAGTATGGTAGTCTTGATGGTCGGTTCAGTATGGTAGTCTTCATTGTCAGTTCAGTATGGTAGTCTTCATTGTCAGTTCAGTATGGTTGTCTTCACTGTCAGTTTAGTATGGTAGTCTTGATTGTCGGTTCAGTATGGAAGTCTTCATTGTCAGTTAAGTATGGTAATCATCATTGTCAGTTAAGTATGGTAGTCTTCATTGTCAGTTGAGCATGGTAATCTTTATTGTCAGTTCATTATTTTAGTCTTCTTTGTCAGTTCTGTATGGTAGTCTTTTTTGTCAGTTCAGTATGGTAGTCTTCATTGTCAGTTCAGAATGGTAGTCTTCTTTGTAAGTTCAGTGTGGTAGTCTATTTTGGCAGTTCAGTATGGTAGTCTTAATTGTCAGTTCGGTATGGAAGTCTTCATTGTCAGTTGAGTATGGTATTCTTCATTGTCAGTTGAGTATGGTAGTCTTCATTGTCAGTTCAGTATGGTTATCTTTATTGTCAGTTCAGTATGGTAGTCTTCTTTGTCAGTTTAGTATGGTAGTCTTCATTGTCAGTTCATACTGGTAGTCTTCATTGTCAGTTCAGTATGGTAGTCTGAATGGTCGGTTCAGTATGATAGTCTTCACTGTCAGTTCATAATGGTAGTCTTCATTGTCAGTTTAGTATGGTAATCTTCATTGTCAGTTCAGTATGGTAGTCTTCACTGTCAGTTCAGTATAGTAGTCTTCATTGTCAGTTCAATATGGTAGTCTTCACTGTCATTCAGTATGGTAGTCTTCACTGTCAGTTCAGTATGGTAGTCTTTATTGTCAGTTCAGTATGGTAGTCGTCGTTGTCAGTTCAGTATGAAGGTCTTTATTGCCAGTTCAGTATGGTAGTCTTCATTGTCAGTTCAGTATGGTAGTCTTCATTGTCAGTTTAGTATGGTAGTCTTCACTGTCAGTTCAGTATGGTAGTCTTCACTGTCAGTCTAGTGTGGTAGTCTTCATTGTCAGTTCAGTATGGCAGTCTTCATTTTCAGTTTAGTATGGTAGTCTTCATTGTCAGTTCAGAATGGTAGTCTTTATTGTCAATTCAGTATGGTAGTCTTCATTGTCAGTTCAGTATGGTAGTATTTATTGCCAGTTCAGTATGGTAGTCTTCATTGTCAGTTCAGAATGGTAATCTTCTTTGTACATTAAGTATGGAAGTCTTCATTGTGAGTACAGAATGGTAGTCTTCATTGTTAGTTCAGTATGGTAGTCTTCATTGTCAATTCAGTATGGTAGTCTTGATTGTCAGTTCAGTATGGTAATATTCATTGTCGGTTTAGTATGGAAGTCTTCATTGTCAGTTCAGAATGGTAGTTTTGTTGGTCGGTTCAGTATGGTAATCTTCACTGTCAGTTCATTATGGTAGTCTTCATTGTCCGTTCAGTATGGTAGTTTTTATTGTCAGTTCAGTATGGAAATCTTCATTGTCGGTTAAGTATGGAAGTCTTCATTGTCAGTTCAGAATGGTAGTCTGCAATGTCAGTTTAGTATGGTAGTCTTGATGGTCGGTTCAGTATGGAAGTCTGGATGAAGGGTTCATTATGGTTATCTGTATTGTCAGTTCACTAAGTTAGTCTTGATGGTCGGTTTAGTATGGAAGTCTTCATTGTCAGTTCAGTATGGTAGTCTTCATTGTCAGTTCAGTATGGTTGTCTTAATGGTCGGTTCAGTATGGTAGTCTTCATTGTCAGTTCAGTATGGTAGTCTTTATTATCAGTTCAGTATGGAAATCTTCATTGTCGGTTAAGTATGGAAGTCTTCATTGTCAGTTCAGAATGGTAGTCTTCATTGTCAGTTTAGTATGGTAGTCTTGATGGTCGGTTCAGTATGGAAGTCTGGATGAAGGGTTCATTATGGTTATCTGTATTGTCAGTTCACTAAGTTAGTCTTGATGGTCGGTTTAGTATGGAAGTCTTCATTGTCAGTTCAGTATGGTAGTCTTCATTGTCAGTTCAGTGTTGTTGTCTTAATGGTCGGTTCAGTATGTACGTCAAGATGATGTGTTCATTATTGTAATCTGTATTGTCAGTTCAGTATGGTAATCTTAACGATCGGTTCAGTCTGATAGTTTTGATTGTCGGTTCAGTATTGCATTATGGATGGTCAGTTCAGTCACGTACCTTCTTTGTCGGTTCAGTATGATTATCTTGATTGTCAGTTCAGTATGGTAGTCTTCATTGTCAGTTCAGTATGGTAGTCTTCATTGTCAGTTCAGTATGGTTGTCTTAATGGTCGGTTCAGTATGGTAGTCTTCATTGTCAGTTCAGTATGGTTGTCTTCAATGTCAGTTCAGTATGGTTTTCTTAATGGTCGGTTCAGTATTGTATCTTCATTGTCAGTTCAGTATAGTTGTCTTCATTGTCAGTTTAGTATGGTAGTCTTAATGGTCGGTTCAGTATGGTAATCTTCATTGTCAGTTCAGTATGGTAGTCTTCATTGTCAGTTGAGTATTGTTGTCTTAATGGTCGGTTCAGTATGGTAATCTTCATTGTCAGTTCAGTATGGTAGTCTTCATTGTCAGTTTAGTATGGTTGTCTTCATTGTCAGTTTAGTATGGTAGTCTTGATGGTCGATTCAGTATGGTAGTCTTCATTGTCAGTTAAATATGGTAGTCTTCATTGTCAGTTGAGCATGGTAATCTTTATTGTCAGGTCATTATTTTAGTCTTTTTTGTCAGATCTGTATGGTAGTTTTCTTGGTCAGTTCAGTATGGTAGTCTTCATTGTCAGTTCAGAATGGTAGTCTTCTTTGTAAGTTCAGTTCGGTAGTCTTCTTTGGCAGTTCAGTATGGTAGTCTTAATTGTCAGTTCGATATGGAAGTCTTCATTGTCAGTTGAGTATTGTAGTCTTCATTGTCAGTTGAGTATGGTAGTCCTCATTGTCAGTTCAGTATGGTTATCTTTATTGTCAGTTCAGTATGGTAGTCTTCTTTGTCAGTTCAGTATAGTAGTCTTCATTGTCAGTTCATACTGGTAGTCTTCATTGTCAGTTCAGTATGGTAGTTTGAATGGTCGGTTCAGTATGATAGTATTCACTGTCAGTTCATAATGGTAGTCTTCATTGTCAGTTTAGTATGGTAGTCTTCACTGTCAGTTCTGTATGGTAGTCTTCATTGTCAGTTCAGTATGGTAGTCTTCACTGTCAGTTTAGTATGGTAGTCTTCATTGTCTGTTCATTATGGCAGTCTAATTGGTCGGTTCAGTATGGTAGTCCTCAGTGTCAGTTTAGTATGGTAGTCTTCATTGTCAGTTCAGTATGGTAGTCTTCATTGTCATTCAGTATGGTAGTCTTCACTGTCAGTTCAGTATGGTAGTCTTCATTGTCAGTTCAGTATGGTAGTCTTCACTGTCAGTTTAGTATGTTAGTCTTCATTGTCAGTTCAGTATGGCAGTCTGAATGGTCGGTTCAGTATGGTAGTCTTCAATGTCAGTTTAGTATGTAGTCTTGATTGTCAGTTCAGAATGGTAGTCTTTATTGTCAGTTTAGTATGGTAGTCTGCATTGTCAGTTCAGTATGGTAGTCTTTATTGTCAGTTCAGTATGGTAGTATTCATTGTCAGTTCAGTATGGTAGTATTCATTGTCAGTTCAGTATGATAGTCTTTATTGTCAGTTCAGTATGGTAATTTCATTGTCGATAAGTATGGAAGTCTTCATTGTCAATACAGAATGGTAGTCTTCATTGTCAGTTTAGTGTGGTAGTCTTCATTGTCAATTCAGTATGGTAGTCTTTATTGTCAGTTCAGTATGGTAGTCTTCATTGTCAGTTCAGTATGGAGTCTTTATTGTCAGTTCAGTATGGTAATCTTCATTGTCGGTTTAGTATGGAAGTCTTCATTGTCAGTTCAGAATGGTAGTTTTGATTGTCGGTTCAGTATGGTAATCTTCACTGTCAGTTCAGTATGGTAGTCTTCATTGTCAGTTCAGTATGGTAGTCTTTATTGTCAGTTCAGTATGGAAATCTTCATTGTCGGTTAGTATGGAAGTCTTCATTGTCAGTTCAGAATGGTAGTCTTCATTGTCAGTTTAGTATGGTAGTCTTGATGGTCGGTTCAGTATGGAAGTCTGGATGAAGGGTTCATTATTGTAATCTGTATTGTCAGTTCAGTATGGTAATCTTAACGATCGGTTCAGTCTGATAGTCTTGATTGTCGGTTCAGTATTGCATTATGGATGGTTAGTTCAGTCAGGTAATCTTCTTTGTCGGTTCAGTATGGTTATCTTGATTGTCCGTTCAGTATTGTAGTCTTCATGGTCAGTTCAGTATGGTAATGTTGATGGTCCGTTCAGAATGGTAGTCTTTATGGTCAGTTCAGTGTGATAATCTTCATGGTCGGTTCAGTATGGTAATCATCATGGTTGGTTTAGTATGGTAGTCTTCATTGTCAGTTCAATGTGGTAGTCTTCATAGCCAATTCGGTATGGTAGTATTTACGTTTGGTTCTTTATGGCAGTCTTTATGATTAGTTCAGCATGGTAGTCGTCATTGTTTGTTAAGTATTTCAGTCTTCATGGTCGTTTCTGTATTGCAGTCTTCATTGTCTGTTCACTATTTGAAGTCTGCATGGCCGGTTGAGTATGGCGGTCTTTATTGTCGGTTTAGTATTTCAGTCTTCAAAGCCTGTTCAGTATGGCATTCTTCGTGGAATGTTGAGTAGTTTGATACAATTTTGTATTGCAACCAAATAGCTAGCATAAGCATATTCCATGTAAATAGATACATGTATATGTATAACTAATTTTATATGTATGATAATCTGAATGATGGGTTTAGTATGGTAGCTGAATGGTGGTTTCAGTATGCTAGTCTAAATGGTGGGTTCAGTATGATAATCTGAATGGTGCAGTCGTAACTCGTTATTTCGATATTAGAGGGACTGTCAAAAAAACTCGAGATATCGGAATATCGACATAGATTTCGTCTCAAAATCAATATTTATTTTCATCAACTGGGCTGCGTTCAGCACAATTAAATATGTTTCCTTTGTTTATAAACGCGAACGGTGAACTAACGAACGAAAAGTAAACGGGAACCGGTCTATTCCATTAAGTCACGTGATTAAACACGCGCAAACACCTCGCGGAGATGTCAGCTAACGATAAAAGCGAACATGTCGTTCAGTTCAGTTCACTTCTGTAATCAAACGTTTACAAAAAAATTAACGCAGCCCATATAAGTGTCGCACGCCAATTGTACTTTCATATTACGGTCAGTGCAGTAGAATTACACTGTCGTGATAAATAAGTTTAGGCTGATTGATTGAATCAAATGATATTTAAACCAAACTAACATGCAATCACCAAATTCGATGACACGATGTTTGCAACGTTTTGTAAGTCATTAAAACTGACACCTTTGTCGTTGACCGGTAATTAGTGTTGCGTCATAAACAAACTGTGAAAGATGGCACGCGGCTTAGAAAAACACACAGTATTATGTGAACAATAAATATATCGAGACAAACAATCATTTAAAGGAGTTAAATAATCAATCGGAGTCTAAAACTGGGATCGTGATATCCGGAGTATCGACAGAGACAATGTCGAGTTAAAAGGAGTTTATTTATATAAGCTAAGGGACTGGCAAAAATATCGACATTACCGGATTATCGATTCAAGCAATATCGAGATAACAAGTTTTGACTGTATTTTTTTTTAAACAAACTCATTTTCTAACGGTAACCAGTTTTATCTGATAAATTATTATCTGCCAAAAAAAAAAAAAAAAAAAGGCAAAACAAATCAAAGAAAGAAGCTCAATATATGAATATGTAGTGTAAGAAAATTTTATTTTGATGTAGAATTTAACAATAGTGTTAACCAACTGAGTCATCATTTTTTTTAGTTTACAATTTTGAAGTTATACCAATTGCAGAAAATTTGTTTTGTAAAATTCTTGCCATCATAACAAATGGACAATAACAATGTTGCTATCCCATGCGCTATAAAATCCCACGGGAATTTTTCAAACTCTAATTGCTTGCCTGTATGGTGATTTGGATGCTAAGTGTTCTATTTGTAATAAAAAAAATAAGTAAAGCTAACAACATTTTTTTATTGGACACTTGACTCTTTACTAGGCACTCAGTGTGGCAGTATGCATGGTTGGTCTGAATGATCGGTTAAGTATGAAAGTCTGATTAGACACTTCAAGCAGCCTGCAGTGTACCCGTATGGTAGTGGCTTCAGTATGATAGTCTGCATGGTGGGTTTGTAGTCTTAATGGTGGGTTCAGTATGATAGATCTCATGCCATGGCAGTCTTACGTCATTTTTCATCTCGAATTCTTACTCGTCACTCCAATATTTACAAGACGCTCTATTTTCTTTCTTGACATTTTACTTTCTTACTTGATACTCGATTGTCTCATTCGCCGATCATCATTCTCACTCTTTCTCATATTTCTGCTCATACAAGAAGAACAACTCTTTGTTCAATCATGTGACATCTTAGTTTACATGATTTGATGAAATATTTGTGTAAAATACGAGGGTTATTCGATATATAATGCATCCTGTTAACTATCTGTAAAAATTCTTACAGTATTGTGATGAAACTTCACATGCTAACGAATCAACTACATGTACTTGCTATTATTCTGCAAACTCTGAGCATGTTATTTTGAATGACGTCATCAGCGTGCAACGTCAACTGATGTCACTAAAAGCATCATGGACGCGGTCACGTCAGCGCAGCAACATATAAATCGAATCTCGACGTAATAAGGAATGCGAGAGAATTCCTTAATGCATTACAAAAAGCTTGCGGTTAATGTTCTCTTTCATATTCTCAAGTACAATGTAACTAGACGGATTAATGAATTTAATTAAGATACACAACTGAAGAAAACCAGCGAAGTTGGCGAAATGTGACCACAACGAATATTTTCGATACCGAAAAAGTGATGGAACTTTTACGTTCATACAAAAGATTGACATGTGAAGAAATAACACATGAATTCGACATTAGTGTGGGATATGCTCATTAAATTATACGGAACCGTTTAAAAATGCGTAAAGTTTCCGCACGATTAGTACCCCATCGCCTTACGTCGGATAAACTTGAAAGTCGCTTGACAGTCACGACCGACCTAGGCTTACTTTCTTCCCAAATTCGTTGCCATAAACGAGACGTGGATCAGGTCATACAAACCAGAGATGAAGCAACAATCGGCCGAGTTCGATTGGCTGACCTTGAGGAGATTGCAGTTGCAGTGGCTGAGCAGGTGAGGGTATATGAAGCGCGGTTGCCTAGCAACGGGAATAGAAGATCTGCCGAAGCAATGGACATCGGTCAGTGGCCACAGGGGACATTGCTTTGAGGGATTATACTTCACAATCACAATCACATAACTTACTTGTAATAAAACACTTTAAACACATACTAAAAGATTTTTCGATTCAAAAATTAATATTTTACAATCATAAAAAAAAACAAATACTGGAAAGCGAAGGAATATTTTGAAAGGCAGTACATTTAAATTGCATTTATTTTCTTTATAATCTAACACTAGTTTGATATTTATATATATTTTGTTAATATAAAAACTATATTTCAACCCAGATTTTATTAAAATGTATATGATTCGTTTGGGGATGACACATGTTTTAGTGAATTAACACAAAATTAAATACATAATTCATTTAATTTCATTTTGTACATCAAAAGCCAAAACTTATTTTGCAATTAGTTCTATCCGAAAAATGATTGGTTGGTAAATATGTCTAGGGAATTTACAGAAAAATGAAATAAAAAAGTTTTCTCTTATTATCAAATGAGTCGACAGAACCATTAAATGAAAATAATTCCATAATTTCGAAAATTATTTCGGACAGTAGTAGATATAACTAGACCTATCACTGTAGTGATGAATACCCCCGAACGCCGCCATGACAGGAAATGGTTAACCATTGTATGAAGTTTTATTAAATTATATCCAATAGTTTTAAAGTTATGCTCCACACAAAAAAATTCTTAATAAAAGAGAATGTTATGGATTGAGTTGTTTGTATTGTTAATTTTTTATGGTTTTGTTAAAATTAAAAACGGTCTTTTTAATTATTGTGCAGTGTACAAGCTTTCATGGCAATCAATAAATGTTATACTTTTTCGAGTTATGTTGAGGGACAACAATTTTATGGATAAGAAACAAACAAGAGCACTAGGAATACAATATCGAACCAGCTTTGCTCGAACTCCATGTATTCATCAACTTGGTTCTTTCATGAACTTTATTAAACTGTTATCACTGATGGCTTTAAAAGTACTTTAAAAGTACTGCACCAGACAAGGGATATATATCAAAGGGCAATAACTCTGTAATTAGCAATAATAGAGTTATGTTTCTTGTACACTGCACTTCCTGTCATTATATTCTACCATTGTATGAAGTTTGATGAAATTCCATCCAGTACTTTAAAAGTAATGCTCCGGACAAGGGAAATATATTAAAGGGCAATAACTCTGTAATTAGCAAGAATAGAGTTATGTTTCCTGTACACTGCACTTCCTGTCATTATATTCTACCATTGTATGAAGTCTGATGAAATTCCATCCAGTACTTTAAAAGTAATGCTCCGGACAAGGGAAATATATCAAAGGGCAATAACTCTGTAATTAGCAAGAATAGAGTTATGTTTCTTGTACACTGCTCTTCCTTTCATTATATTCTACCATTGTATGAAGCTTGATGAAATTCCATCAGGTACTTTTCAAGTAATGCTCCGGACAAGAAAAAATATCAAAGGGCAATAACTCTGTAATTAGCAAGAATAGAGTTATGTTTCTTGTACACTGAACTTCCTCTCATTATATTCTACCATTGTATGAAGTTTGATGAAATTCCATCCAGTACTTTAAAAGTAATGCTCCAGACAAGGGAAATATATCAAAGAGCAATAACTCTGTAATTAGCAAGAATAGAGTTATGTTTCTTGTACACTGCACTTCCTGTCATTGTATTCTACCATTGTATGAAGTTTGATGAAATTCCATCCAGTACTTTAAAAGTAATGCTACGGACAAGGGAAATATATCAAAGGGCAATAACTCTGTAATTAGCAAGAATAGAGTTATGTTTCCTGTACACTGCACTTCCTATCATTATATTCTACCATTGTATGAAGTTAGATGAAATTCCATCCAGTACTTTAAAAGTAATGCTCCGGACAAGGGAAATATATCAAAGGGCAATAACTCTGTAATTAGCAAGAATAGAGTTATGTTTCCTGTACACTGCACTTCCTCTCATTATATTCTACCATTGTATGAAGCTTGATGAAATTCCATCTGGTACTTTTCAAGTTATGCTCCGGACAAGAAAAAATATCAAAGGAAAATATATCAAAGGCAATAACTCTGTAATTAGCAATAACAGAGTTATGTTTCTTGTACACTGCACTTCCTCTCATTATATTCTACCATTGTATGAAGTTTGATGAAATTCCATCCAGTTCTTTAAAAGTAATGCTCCGGACAAGGGAAATATATCAAAGGGCAATAACTCTGTAATTAGCAAGAATAAAGTTATGTTTCCTGTACACTGCACTTCCTCTCATTATATTCTACCATTGTATGAAGCTTGATGAAATTCCATCTGGTACTTTTCAAGTTATGCTCCGGACAAGAAAAAATATCAAAGGAAAATATATCAAAGGGCAATAACTCTGTAATTAGCAAGAATAGAGTTATGTTTCTTGTACACTGCACTTCCTCTCATTATATTCTACCATTGTATGACGTTTGATGAAATTCCATCCAGTACACCTCAAGTGATGCTCCGGACAAGGAAAATTACAAAGGACAGACCGACAGACCGACAGACCGACCTCAGGGTGACTCCAGTATACACCCTCAAAACTTCGTTTGTCGGGGGTATAATAAAGATCATGTACTCTTGTATTTAACCGTATTTGTACCGCCCATTTTTATATTTACTTTACGCAAAAATCCTTAAAATTATCACTATATTTGCCAGAATTTTCTTCTTGTTCTTTTTTAAATGTTTACCATCTTTCCTGCTATATATGTTTGCATAAGATTTGACCTAAACGAAAGAATTCACAGACAGAAGTTCACAGACAGAAGTAAGCATTGCTATTTTTAAAGCTTTTACATGAACTCTATTGTTTCAATATACAATGTATGTATTTGGATTTAGAATGTATAATTTTTTATACATGTTTGTCAAAAATGTGTACTTTTGTGAGATTTACAAGTTTTAACATACTCGACCTGGTCCATATTTTCTTCTTAAATCATCAAATAATTCACAATATAAAATAAAATGAAACTCATCTTTGATAACATTATGGTGGTTATATATTCGATCATTTATTGATAACATTCCTTTATCTATGCTTAAACGAAAATCTCCAAAATGTTGATATGGCACGCCACACGGACATATTATTGATAAATAAACCGAGACAAAATTGGAATGTGTTATTGTCAGTCACTTCAATTAATAATTATTGTATTCTATTTTGTTTGATAACGTAAAACTTAAACCCAAAATAATACTGGTGTGTAAGGCATGCTATAAGTACAAGCATTTAGTTATTAAGATTTGGAGATACTCATTAGTTTGAACTTTTGATATATGACGCTGTCAAAGGTTCTCGTACAGCAGGCTAAAGATAGCGATAGTTAACATGTTTTATGGGCATTTAGCGACATCTATGCAGGAAGTATACTGATAAATCATGACCATAAGCGGAAGTAATTCTCAAGCTACAAGTGTTAAAAGAGAAGAGTTTATACTTCAGGGGGCGATTACTTTGGGGGAGAGGAGATGAAAGGTCGGGTTTTAGGTTGGAAAGAGTTTACCAAAGATCATGGTTGATATTTAAATAGGAACTGATACTAAAATGGGAACGTACTTTGAACTGGATTTAGGAAAATGTATCTGTGTAAAATAGAATTCATTAAAGTTTAAATGACAGTTGTAAAAATGTAAGAAATAAATATATATATATATATAGAATAATCTTGCTTTATGTGTTAATAATGTGCGATGTTGAAACAGGAATACATATCTACATATCTGCCAAAAGTGTTCAAAATTTGATAAGGCCCAACAAATGATGTACTTGTACACTGCCACATAATAAACATGTATGGGGGAAACGAGTCGAGACTCAACTGTTACCCGGTCTTCGATATTGCAACTAAGCGGATATTTCATTTCTAGAGGCAATCAAATACCCGGTGTTCGATATTACAACATAGTGGATATTTCATTTCTAGAGACAATCAAAGTTTTTTTGAGACAAAGCCCATTACCAAAAAACACTTTTTTTCAACCGAGAAAGTCACAGTATAGTCTATAAATAAAATGTAGAGACGTTGAAAACTGGCAGAATCCAGAGCATATTTTGTAACCAGACAATATTTGTTTCAGTCGATATCTACGTGATAATTTCTAAAAGAACTCCACATGGTTTTGTAAAAATAATTCATTTTTTACTGGATATTTAATTTCATCTGAAGCTGTATTTTTGTGTTTTTTCTATATTTCGTCTAAAAAATCCGATTGTCCCTCGTATCTTAGAATAAATATTTGGAGTGATTAAACGATATCCATTAAGCAAATCATGTATTGGTTTCAGATGTTTAATGGTCGCCTTGATATATATGACAATATTTCATTTGTTGTTTGTTTATATTAGCTATGCGCTAGTAAAAATGCAACTGACGCCGTATCGTGAAAGCTTTTTAAAATAAGTTTCAGTAAACACTAAGCCATCAAACTAAGTCGTTTCTATGTCCGTCTGTCTGTCCGTCCATCGTACCGTCCGCCTGTCCGTCCGATCTTCCGTGCGCCACGATTTTCTAATTCGAAAATAAGTGTAACACATTTCTGCTGTGTTTGATTAAAATCGGATGAGCGTATTCAAAGGACGTGTCGTTTGAAGCAAATTGTTTTCGGACGGAAGATGGATGAAGAGTGATCAAATTTTTATTTTATTTTATATTTTAATATAATTTAGATGTCAAATGTCAATTCAATTAACAAATTATAGACTGATTGTCAATTTACATTAGTTATGATTTTTAGTGTCAACAATCATTGCGGTTGCAACTGTTAATGTAACGAAGGGTTTTTGTTATTTAGTGTTACAGGCTTTGAATCAATTAAAGACAACTTTTAAGTTCCAACTATTTTTACATATTTCACATACACAAAATTGACAATTGTAACCCAATTGCATATTTGTTTTTAAATATATAACGTTCTGTCTATTATAGGTTTGGTGCGGAACTATGAGACCTCAAGCGATTTTAAATCGTGTGAGAACAGGTGTTCACAGTCCTGGCAGATTTCGGTAAATATGTCACAAATCATTTTTCTAATAAAGCTGTTAATGCATGTAAGTACACGAACATGTCTGGTTACCAAATCTCTCCAGCTAGTCGCTCAAAGAAAAATCAAAGTGAATTCTATTGATTGGAATCCATCATTTAACACAATATGGAAAACAAAATTTAACGAACTGGAAAAAAGAAGGTAAGTCAAACTTGGTACCATATCAAACATACATTGGAACCGTGTTTCCTTCCTTATTAGGCCTAAAATCTGAAATGCTTATTCAACATGAATATGGAAAATTACATAATTACATATTCGGACCCACTGCACAACCACAATCAGACATTTAACTGTTACAAATTTATCAACTAGCTGGAGAGAATCCCAAATCTGACCTGGGTCTTTTTTCCACATATCCTAGACTTCTTCTGAAAGTTGTAAGAGTTTCCATCACATTTCGAAAACATTAGAGAAAATGTCCGAAACATTTTGTCCTTCAAATTTGACGATAGAGAATACTTATTCAATAAGCATGATATCAAACCAAGTTGATTTGATGCATGAGCTTGGTGTCGTATTGAGACCTAAATATATATATTAAAGCCGGCGATTTCAGCATATAATTTGAGGGTTTAAAGAGTGTTTACAAGTGACATGTCTGAACCATCAAGTATTATCGGCATTTTGTGAAATAAGAAATGAGTTGAAATTTATATATACTGTATATATTCCTTTTATATATATAAAAGGATATTTTCTGATTAGAACAGCGTGGATATCTGCATATAATAAAGGATCTCCTTCCACTCATTTCGTTGAACAGAACATATGATTCTATTTTTGTACAAAACACTTTGATCCCATTTTACAAAAGATGGACAAAAGTTAACAAATTTAAGATCAGCAAAAATAAAATCCCAAAAAAACTGAATCAAATACTTTCTCAAAATCAATAATAATGTAAACGGGATAACCTCGGGCCCACAAAAAGTCTTATTTCTGGATTAATGTTATTACTTCACACAATTTCCAGAACAATAATGGTAGAATGAGATGATCCTTTACAGTGCACATTTATTTTCACTGAAAAGTAATTTCCATGTCATTAATACTTGTTAAAATCAATTAAAATCAAATATCCCTTCGTTAATGTTATCATTTGTTCGCACGATCTTAATTTGTTGATTAAACCCCAATTTACAATAATTTACTTAGAACTCTCTTATATGGATAATATAAAGAATATATACTTAACGGCTTTAAAACACTTTTTATATGTTTTATACCTGACTTGTGAACATATTTTGTTATTAGAATATCGTTCAAAAATCAGCACACATCGTAGTTTGTCAATATTCTGTAAGACAAATGAAAAATGCAAATATCACTTGCACTATGGCACACTGATAAATTGGTTGGGTTTTCATTTGAATCGAAACATTGACAATAAAATGTCATTACTTTACACGAAATACGGATAAGTTTAACTATAATACAAAAGAAAAATTTCGATATGTTTTTAATTCAACTGTATTTGTCAAATTATAACAGATTTCAGATTTTTTCTATGGTCTGGTTGAAAGTTATTGTCCCTTTATGTAAAACAACATTTTGTCAAATAAAGGCATTATTTGTCTAGTTAAACAACTGAAACTGTGTTAATGATGAGATAGAACACAAAAAAATGTAAAATAGCATAACATGGTAATACTGTACATGCATTCCCTCTTGAAAGTTATGAAGTCGGTAAATGTCCACCCTTTACAAGAAGAACGATTTAGGATGGCGGGTATCACCAGAATGAAAGTTTGTATCACCGATTCTGTTTGTTACAAATCCAAATTCAATTTCAGACTGCTGGATTCAAAATATCATTTCCATATCCAGTCACACATCCGGCTTTAAATGTACCCTATGGGATTTCCCATGTATTTTACTGGCAAAACTTTTGGTTTTCAGTATATATCTATTAATATAAATAACTTCAATGCTCGAAAAAGTCTTCAAGATTTATTCATTGAATGTAATTTTGAGCGAAGATTAACATTTAGAAGAAAAAAACATGGTGACATGGTAAAAAAACTCTCAAAAGACAGCAAGTCTTTTTAATTTCAACATGTTTAATGATGGATATTAATACTGTGAATATAAACCCAGGATATAGAACTCACCATTCCCTAACTCGGTTAATACTAGAATTTGAAAATTTTGAAAAAGGAAAATCGTATTGGAAATTCAACCACATAGATAAAATAAAAAAAAATACATCCACCAGCTCCTCCATCGTTACGCTGATTTTTCATCATAAAAATGTCACTAAATTAATTATACACCAGTAAAAGACCGAATAGGATAAAAATATAATGTGGAGGAGGGTGTTGCTTATAAAAGAAAATGATATATCAAATCATGTTCGGTAACAAGACAGTTTTCGCACTTTCAAAACACTCTTGCCAATGTTTACACACTTGTATTTCCCGAATGATCAAGAAAACGGCTACAGTCTGCACAGATTCGGTTGCTGCCGTGTGATCAGAAAGGATACGACATCAGCTTGCTCGACTCAGATTTCCCAAAAAATATCAACAATAGTTAAAACAGATAGTTTTTTTACCGCTGATCGCGAATCACACCGCCATTCAACGTTACCCCACCGTCATCCAACGTTACATTGACCGCCTCCTCCGGAAACGTTTGGACATGGTGAACAAGATCAAAGGGAAGCAATGAAACTGAACACCCAGAAAAGGAAATCATACAAAATCATACTTAATTAGAAGTTTTAACAAAAAGAATGAATAGTACGAGGCGCCAACGTGACTTTATTCGGTGACATAAATATATATGTTGTTTGTTAATATATACAGTCCAAACTCGTTATCTCGATATTGCTTGAATCGATATTCCGGTAATGTCGATATTTTTTTGCCAGTCCTTTAGCTTATATAAATAAACTCCTTTTAACTCGATATTGTCTCTGTCGATACTCCGGATATCACGATCCCAGTTTTAGACTCCGATTGATTATTTAACTTCTTTAATTGATTGTTTGTCTCGATATATTTATTGTTCACATAATACTGTGTGTTTTTCTACGCCGCGTGCCATCTTTCACAGTTTGTTTATGACGCAACACTAATTACCGGTCAACGACAAAGGTGTCAGTTTTAATGACTTAAAAAACATTGCAAACATCGTGTCATCGAATGTGGTAATTGCATGTTTATTTGGTTTAAATATCATTTGATTCAATCAATCAGCCTAAACTTATATCTCACACTGCCGAGAAATTCGAAGAAGGACCCGGATATAAGCATTTATCACAACAGTGTAATTCTACTGCACGGACCGTAATTGACGTGCGACAGTTAACGTGCGTTATTTTTTTGTAAACGTTTGATTACAGAAGTGAAGTGAACTGAACGACATGTTCGCTTTTATCGTTAGCTGACAGATTAAACATTTCCGCGAGCTGTTTGCGCGTGTTTAATCACGTGACTTAATGGGAAGTGGAGGGACAACACCGAATAGACCGATTCCCGTTTACTTTTCGTTCGTTAGCTCACCGTTTGCATTTATAAACAAAGTAAACATATTTAACCGTACTGAACGCAGCCGAGTTGATGAAAATAAATATTGATTTCGAGACAAAATCTATGTCGATATTCCGATATCTCGAGTTTTTTTGGCAGTCCCTCCAATATCAAGTTTCGACTGTATACGTTAAAGTAAAAAAATATACACCCTCGACAAATTAATATGTTAAACTGAGTAAATATATATACGTTTAAGTAACAAAATATACAACCTTGTCAAATAAATATGTTAAACTGACAAATATATATATACATATTTATATATATACATATTAAAGTATAAAATAAATATTATCCACAAAAATTATGTCGTAGAGAATATCTATGTATGTAAAAATGTACTGCATTATATAAATAGTATATTTTTTGTATATTTATATAGATTCTACTAGATTTATATTAACGGATAATATCTTCATATAATTTGCATCAAACATATAAAAATATATGCATATATTGTGTACAATCTATGTTTAGATAATACAACACCTCCATATTGGCACATCGGTAATATATATATATATGTGATGTAAACAATATATATATATATATGTTATGCAAACAAAATATGTATGCGTAAACAAAATATGTATCCCAAACCGGAGCCAGCTTTGCAATGTTCACTCCCGAGAATCAGGCAGTGTAACAGTAGGGTAATGCTAGATGCAATCCGGGCTATGAACTAAATACAATCCTCAATCAATTCGCTCGTGATTGTTGCGTTCTGCTAAGTCAAACTATCGCCTCCTTGTTGATAAGGTCTCACTGAACAATTACCTCCCTTACATGACAGTGGCAAGATTATTACGCCCAAGAAATTAGAGCTGTGTCAAGCGTTGGGTAATTTTTTTTTTAAAAATGCATAAAATGTCATATTTCTTTGTGCATATGGGAACATTGGAACATTTTCATGATTTCTGCAAAGTTTGGGTGACCCTGGGAACTGTTTGATGATGCTATAACAGTTTAAAGATGCGTAGGGATACACTGCAACAAATGGGCAGAATTGTCAAAAATGAAGGGGTGCCATCAAACCATCGAAATTGTGAAAAAGCAACCTGGTCAACCCCATGTTTTTTTCTGCATATTTGGACCAACAGAGGACTTTCTATGGGAATAAGGCACTTTTAGAACCATTGGTAATGTATCCAGTGTTCCAGAAGTGCATGTCTCTATATGTAGAACAGTACAAAATTAATTGGTGTGTGAGACGTTCAAGAACCAGATCATTTTGGTAGACGCTTGGAGGAAACTGCATCTTTGTGATTCAGATTTACTTTCTTTTTCAAAATATGTCACTTTCTATGGGAAATACTGTATTTGAAACCTCTAAATGGAAAAATAAATGTATTTTTGTGAAAAATGGATGACTTTGAGTGAAATAAAGAAGTGTCACACAGGCAAAACCAAACTTGAAGCTAAAACAGTAAAGCAAATAGGGCAATGGGACTGAGCAGCTGAAAATTTGTCATGGAAATGTTGGAATCAGGATTTATTCAATTCAATGGAAGGAACACAAAGTGAGATCATCTATTTAACTGAAAAAGAAATGATTATGTATGCAAATATGCTTTGCTTCATCATGTGATAAGACTTGATTTTAGCCATCTGTCTCAAAATCCTGGCTAAAATGAATAGAAGTTTGCACTTAAAAACACTTGAAGGTCACACAGAGAGACAGTGATGCTAATATATCACAACAAAAGCATGTCTAGAGCATTCACTGCATCCAGATTCCATGATTCATGTAAGTTAAACCATTTTTTTGTATTAGAAACTCATTATTTATGTATAATTCATACCCCACCCACATAAAAATGGTAACATTTGTCGCGATACTGTTTCCACTCTTTAGCGCATGCTTTTTGACAATACGGTTTGCTCGCGTATGAGCAATATTGTTTTTATGTCGCTGTTTATCAATTAATATTATATTGATCATGAATTATGGAGAAATTTCCTGTTTCATTATTTTGTCATTGATATTTGTTATCAACAGCTCTGTATCCAGTTTCGATATACCGACCGCCAAACTGTCGCATTTCATTTTAATGGTATGGCGTATGACTGCCATTTTTGTTTTACTGTCATTTTTTTCTCCTCAGTGTTGATATTTATGCGGCTGGGTCTGGCTTATACGCAGTATTTACCTACTCTTGGACATTCAGTTAAATTGTAAAATGCGACTTCTTTGATATGACGCGAAACAGATTCGCGTAATAATTTCTCAGCATTTAGGTAACCTGTGCTTGAAACTTTTGTACCATCATCTGATTTCTTTCGGTTGTTTTTCTTACTTTTTTTTCAAATAAAAATACATGATGCTTGCTATAGAATATAGATTTTTCTCATTGAAGATGATGTTTTTTCACTGTCTGTTATTGAATGTGTACAATATTTTTCTCCACATTCAACAGTTTAGCATTCTCCAATATGACAATTTCTAATTTTCATATAATTATTGCAACAACTCTATTTTAACTGCCCATTTTTTATGCCAGTTTTGGAAAATCTGTAAAGTAACAAGTCATCTCGCGACAAGTATTTCTTATCGCGATATTCTTTGATATATTTATTTCAAACTAATTTGTGGTAAAGAGATGCGCTTTAGCAAACCGTCTTTTTGCAATGAGCTTATCGGTCCAGCCAAATATGCTGTATCCATATTTTGTCTCATTTTCATTCATCATTTCATTTTCTTGCTTTAAAGTGACTTTCATGCACACTTTACTTTCATTTGCTATTTTTATTGATAAAATAAACAAAATAGTATTGGAATTTAATATATGCCTAATAGATACCTCAATTGGTAAGGGAAATATTCATAGTTGATAATGAATCTAATGCATGTACACAAGTATGTTATTCATTCATGTATTGAAAAAGGGGGCATGGTTAGTGTCAGTGACATGCAAATTATTGCTGGGCACCTTCAAACATTAATATTTGTTTTTTATAAATATAAAAAAAAGTCAAATATATAGTTTTGCAACAAAACAGAGCATTATTTGAAGCAAAAACAACTATTTATCCATATATGGTCATGTATTTTGACACTTAAGTTATGTAATGTTGCATATACAATAAAATGAATATGCAGTCAGATAGATACACTATAGGAGCCAATACAAGGACATTTTCAAAGTATTTCTTTTTCTAGAATTATTTTTATTAAGGTACAATGGCTAAAAAATTTTGGCAGTTTTTCCTGTTTTTGAGTCGTCCGAAACTGATTAATGCATGTGTGACCGCCATCTTATTTTGGTGCATGAATTCGAAAACAGTTGCGCGATGAATTCAAAAGGCGTATTTTTATATTTAGAAATGGTAAAGGTTTGTTCGACAAAAATTTCAGTCAAATGTCGTGACAATTTCTACTCTTCAAGGTCTCACTGAACAATTACCTTCCTTACATGACGGTAGCAAGATTATTACGCCCAAGAAATTAGAGCTGTGTAAAGCGGTTGGGTAATTTTTTTTTAAAAATGCATAAAATGTCATATTTCTTTGTGCATATGGGAACATTGGAACATTTTCATGATTTCTGCAAAGTTTGGGAAACCCTGGGAACTGTTTGATGATTCTATAACAGTTTAAAGATGCGTAGTGATACACTGCAACAAATGGGCAGAATTGTCAAAAATGAAGGGGTGCCATCAAACCATCGAAATTGTGAAAAAGCAACCTGGTCAACCCCATGTTTTTTTCTGCATATTTGGACCAACAGAGGACTATCTATGGGAATAAGGCACTTTTAGAACCATTGGTAATGTATCCAGTGTTCCAGAAGTGCATGTCTCTATATGTAGAACAGTACAAAATTAATTGGTGTGTGAGACGATAAAGGATATTCTAAGAGGTTCTTTAGGGGAAAATCGGAGATGGGAAATATGAAATATCAACCATGAACTACAATTTAGTTATTCAATTGTGTTTAATGGAGGAATAATAAAGTGCATGGAATGCCTTTATTTGTGTTAATGCAATATTAATTTTTTAAGAAATAAGTCTCGAAAAGAAGACATGTATCACCAATTCAGGTGCGTAGCTAGCCTAAAAAGTTATGTGCAGGCCGAAGCTAGGGTGTTCCAGGGGCACCTCCCTCTCGGGATTGTTTGTGTGTTTATAATAACTCTGGTGCGTTTTGGCGTATATTTGATATCAATGTATATAATAAACTTTTTTTTCACAAATTTTCGGCTTTCGCCTTCTTCAGGAAAATCGCAGTCTTTTAAGAACTATGTCACATCCATTTTGTAAAGTTTAAGTGAATAAAATCATATTTATATATCTGGTGAAGTCCAATGGCGGATTGCACCAGTAAATTGATCTAACAATGTAGAAAGTACTATATCTTTTTTCTATATCAGGTGGGGTCCAATGGCGGATTGCACCAGTAAATTGATCTAACAGTGCAGAAAGTAATGTATTTTTCTATATCAGGTGAGGTCTAGTGGCGGATTGAATCAGTAAATGGATCTCACAATGCAGAAAGTACTGTATCTTTCTATATCTTGTTGGGTCCAATGGCGGATTGCATCAGTAAATGGATCCAACAATGCAGAAAGTACTTTTCTTTCTATATCTGGTTGGGTCCAATGGCGGATTGAATCAGTAAATGGATATCATAATGCATAATTAGCATTTCTATTTTAAATTTTATTAATGAAAAATAACATTTCAAAACAACGCAGTCTTTTTAAATACGTAGCAGGTAGGGGTTTTATTCTTGTTTTCCGTTTTGTTAAATTTAGGACATATACATATTTCACCTCTTTTTAACATTTAAAAAGTGCAGCGAATGCATCGGGCCTAAATATTTACATGGGTTCCCATTATTCAGAATATCCCATTTAGAACGATAATACTTGTTTCTGACTGGCTGCGAGTAGACTTTAAAAAAAAATAAAAAAAAGTTAAAAAATAGAAAACTGGGTCAAAGGGTACGAAAAACGCATATTTTTTACTTGACCTAAAAAAATATTTTAACTTCCGCCATGTGATCGCCATTGATAAAATGGCGACAAAAGTAGACGAAGACATTTCAAATTCGAAATTTGAAATTTTGGGTACAAAATATAGGGGTTTTAATGACCATAATTTGGGAATAGTGTTTTAAGGTAAATTTTCAACTATCCATAAACATTTTGATTACTTACCTCCTTAGAATATATTTCAAACAATTTGACAGGTTTGTATGGTTGAATAACTTTGTAGTAAACCATGACGTAATTATGGCGCATGAATTGTGAAATCTCGCAAGAATAGTGAGAAAATATAAAATGGCCTCGATTTAAGGTTTGTCTCGATTAAGGGGCCTTCTACAATAATGTATCTTTCTATATCAGGTAGAGTCCAATGGCGAATTGCATCAGTAAATTGGTCTAACAATGCAGAAAGTACTGTATCTTTCTATATCAGATCATGTTCAACGGCGGATTGCACCAGTAAATGGATCTAACAATGCAGAAAGTACTGTATCTTTCTATGTCAGATCATGTTCAACGGCGGATTGCATCAGTTAATGGATCTAACAATGCATGCAGAAAGTACTGTATCTTTCTATATCAGATCATGTCCAACGGCGGATTGCATCAGTAAATGGGTCTAACAATGCAGAAAGTACTGTATCTTTCTATATCAGATGAGGTTCAACGGCGGATTGCATCATTTAATGGGTCTAACAATGCAGAAAGTACTGTATCTTTCTATATCAGATGAGGTTCAACGGCGGATTGCATCAGTTAATGGATCTAACAATGCAGAAAGTACTGTATCTTTCTATGTCAGATCAGGTTCAACGGCGGATTGCATCAATAAATGGATCTAACAATGCAGAAAGTACTGTATCTTTCTATATCAGATCAGGTTCAACGGCAGATTGCATCAATAAATGGATCTAACAATGCAGAAAGTACTGTATCTTTATATATCAGATGAGGTTCAACGGGGGATTGCATCATTTAATGCATCTAACAATGCAGAAAGAACTGTATCAAATTTCTACCATTTAATCCAAAGTTTTTTGTGGCTTTGAACACTGAAAATTTTGTTGTTGTTTTTACTTCAAATTCTCTCACTGCATCGTATGCTTCTTGAACAGTACGGAATTGTAGCAAGATCATCATGCTACCATGATAAGCGCATTTTGAAGTTATAGATCCCCGGAAATTAAAGTTTTCCACCAACTTCCCCCTAACAATAATTTTCATAAATCAAATGCTTCGGAAATGTGTGCGTGTGCGTGTGTGTGTGTGTGTGTGTGTGTGTGTGTATCTCCATATATTGTGAATGAGCATCTGAAAAGACCCAACAAATTGTTAATTCCGTTGTTGTGAATTTTATTATCTCCCTTTATGAAATTAAATATCTATGAGTTTACTGTATCTATATGATTCAACGGGTTTATGAACCTGTCCTTTGTATAACATGTGAGTAGTCATGAATTCTTAAATAGACTCTACTCATATAAAGCTATCACTCCATTTATGTAAATTGTCCGTCCAGTCCAGATGTGTAGAATGTAAATCCATAGTATATAAGTCATGGTTGATACAATTACAATTTATTGGTTTGGCAGAGGACTTCATATTGTATCTTTGGTTTGCATTGTAGCTAGGTGCACTTGCCGTAGTCTTGTCTGTACATTTATGTCTTGGTTATTCACAAATAATTATCTTCATATATATATATATATATATATCATGCATTGTGAATGAGCATCTGAAAAGATCCCAAAAATCGTAAATTCCGTTGTTGTGAATTTAATTATCTCCCTTTATTTATATATATTAAAGTAAATATATATATACATTTTTTAAGTAAATATATACAAAACACGTGATAGATCTATAATATATATATATTTACTTTAATATGCATATATATTAGTCATTTTGACATATTTATTTGTCGAGGTTGTATATCTTTTATTTAAACATGTTTATATTTACAAACGAAATATATTTTTATGTCACTGAATAATAGTCACGTTTGGCGCCGCATAGAATAAGAATAGATTAGAGAGAAAATATTCTAACTGCGTACTATAAATGAGGGATATACTAAGGGAGAACTTCACAAAAGCAAAGGCTCATAACATAATTACCGAAAAGGAACAACGAAAATGGCACCCAATTTCAATTTTTAAATGTTTCTTACAAGTTAGCATCTGGGTGTAAAGCCAAAATAATGAACTTTTGTCCATCCTATATTAAATGGGTCAAATATTTTATACAAATATAGAATCATGTGTAAATTGTCAAAGAGAGTATGTAGACAAGGACAACCAATTTATATATATTGTCAATAAGCATTTATTTATTACTGTTTCATTTTATGTGCAGAGATCCTCGCTGTTCTAATCAGAAATAAAGGAATGCATATTGACAATATGCCGATTGAGGGTTAAAAAAAATCACTTGTAAACATACTTCAAACACTCAAATCTCCGGCTTTAATATCAATGTTGATAAAACTAATGCAGTGTTAGGTTTAATGAAAAAGAGTTATATGTGAACAATATAGTCTTTCTTGGGGCAATGTCCTTGATATTCGATTTTCAGTAGATTTAGACAAAATGATTAACGTGAACTTTGATGATAAAATACATGATATAAAACAGTTTCTTATCTTATCTTTACCTTATCCTAATGCAAATAAAATACATGATATAAAACAGTTTCTTATCTTAGCTTTACCTTATCCTAATGCAAATAAAATACATGATATAAAACAGTTTCTTATCTTAGCTTTACCTTATCCTAATGCAAATAATATACATGATATAAAACAGTTTCTTATCTTAGCTCTACCTTACCCTAATGCAGATAACATAAAGGAGCTTAAAGGTTTATTTTTTCAATTTATCTGGAACTACTCTTTGCAATGATGGATTTTATACAAATAAATTATCTGGATTTTTTCATTTCTCACTGGCTATTTTAAATTTCTAAATGCATATATAGTTGTCATGAAATAGTTATGTATCAACATGTCAGATTGTGTACAAATGAAAGTTAAAACAAAATGCCACTGGACTGTAATCAAATCGTCTTTTTTATTGTATTGTATCACAAATAACTTAATTTATAAACAGCAGCGTTGAGCAAGGTGTCTTTCCTGATAAACTTAAAGAGGCATGTGTTTTACCAATTGATAAGAGTGGTCCTAAGGATTAAGAACTATAGACAAATTTTATATTATTAAAATATTTCAAAGACATGTTGCAAACCAACTGCATTAGCTTTCCATAAAACAGGTGTATTACACACTTTTCGAACTGGTTTTTGGAAGCAACATTCATTTTAAAATTCGTTTATTGATCTGGTTGATAAAATGGTTCGAGGAAATTTATTCTGGTAATCGTGTCGGAAGTCGTAAAGCTTTTGATTTTGGTAAATAACAATATACTGTTGCACAAATTAGAGCTTTAAAATCGTGTCTTTCATATCTTGATAATAGGACATAGGTTGTCAAAGTTGGTGAACATCAGTCGAAAATATTAAGTATCCAATCTGATGTCTCTCAAGGTTCAATCCTTTGACCTCTTTTATTTCTATTTTATTTTAATGATCTTCTAATGTCGATTCAAACTTTAGCTATTGACATGTTTGCAATATATACTGCTGGAAAAAGAGTTCTAGATATTGAATTAAGTGAAAACATTGATGTACTGAAACAATACGGTATGGCATTAAATTCATCAAAAACACTAGGGTCTCGCCATAAAATTTAATGAAGTTGTATTAGAACTAAAATTCATTCTGTTGCCTCTGAGAAAATGCAAGGCGTGACTATTGATAATAATCTGAAATGGGACATCCAAACTAATGGTTCTTAGAAGAATTTCCAAGTATTTCAAGTACACATGAATTAAAGTTAGTTTTCTACAATGCCTAACTTTTAATAAGTGTTTTATCTGGAGTATCTGTAACAATACAATCATTTTTAAGATATCTTAATTGCAAAACAGTGCCGCTAAATGAATTAAATAAGAATCTTTATTACTCTATGTTTTACTCTTCTTTTATATGAAATACTTTCACAAATAGATGCAAATTTCATCTAGAAAATCAATTACTTATATAAGTAATTGAAATATTCTGTCTGATAAAACAAACGATTTAATTTAATCATTTAAGATCATCTTCAAACAGAGAGGTTACCCATGACTGTTTAACAATCATTTAGCTACACGGGCATACAGATATGGAATTCAAGTTATATTCATAATCGGCTTTTAGTTTCTCTTTGTGCATTTAAATAAGTAACATAAACATATTTATTGGAAAGTATTGTTTTTATTATTATTATTGTTGTTGTTATTTTTGTTGTTGCCTGGTCCTAATGTTTATATATATGGCGATAACACATTTGATTATTTTGGCTATACATAAAGATACTTGCTTGCAAGAAACATCTAAAAAGAAGTCAGTTGGACGCCAGTTTTTAAAACTTATTTGTCTTAATTTTCCTTTTCCCGTTTGGTAAACATGTTATGTCCTATGTCTATCCTAAAGATGTTCAAAAATTATACCGTAAATCCGTCAAGGCCTGGACTTTTATCATTTGATATATAGTTTCCTTTTAACATCAGAGATACACTGTTAAATAAAAATATTTGGTGCTTTTTGAGAAATTTGGCGCCGAAACAGAGTTTATATATGCCATTTTGTTCACTGACATTTGTTATGTTATTGGCTGCGATTTCATATCCTCCGGTAAAATAGTTTCAAATTCAATTTCCATATAAAAATTTGAATTCATTGCAATTTCTATTCTATCAAGCAAGGAGCGAAAGACTTCAAATATGCGGTTAACGATTTCCACTTAGATGATACGGAATGAATGCAACGGTAAAAATATCCCCCCTTCTGCGTCCAAAGCGACGTAAAGGAGGAATACACCTTTTAAATTATTTTCGAAATCAGTAGTATATTTGGTACACGAATGACTCACGAGCAGATAGGAGTTGATACGAGAAGATTCGAGTTAATGCGAGTAGATACGAGTAGTTACGTTTTTACACGAACTTCACGATCTGTTACGAATACTCGTGCCCATATATATACCGGACAAGAATTAATGCGTCTCATTCAGCGATCTACTCTTGAAGAGAGCACATCTTAGTAACCTGCCTTTGCTAGTAATGTTTAGAGCTTTTGAGAGATGCCACCTAAGGGTACCAGAGGCAAGAAGGGAAAGGGCAAGGCTTCCCCACACCTGGAGCCTGAACCAGTCCAGCCAGAGCCGGCACCAGAGGAGACAGCTACCCCTCCAAGAAACCAAAGAGAAAAAAAAACCGGTCACTTCCTTCTCTGAACAGAAAAAGGAGGAAATCATTGGGTTCTTCATGAGAAATGAGGTCCTGTACAGCAGACGCCTTTTGGGGTTCAAGGATGTCAGAAAAGTGGCCTCCTTTGCAGCAGCAGCAGCAGCAGCAGCAACAGCAGCAGCAGCACCTTCCATCAAACGAAACTCAGCAGTTGCCTCTTCAACCAGCAGGGTTGCAACACCAACACTCCCAGCAGCCTCACCACAAGCCTCCAAAACAGCCTCTCCGCCAGAGTCGGTCGGTTCCAGACGGGGCAGTGAGGATAGGATGACCTATGGAGAACTGAGTAAGTATTATATCCCCTAATAACAATTGCAGTTTAATTTAATTTCACATTAAGATATTTTTTGAGAAAAAATAACTAGAAACAATAACATTTCTAAAAAAGAAAAGGCCCCCTCTTTGGTGTAGCGGGAGGGTCAAAAAGATTATATCTAATGGGACTTAAAATATTTTTAGCCGGACTAAAATGTTTTAGTGGGACTAGAAATAATTTAAGTGGGACTCAAATAATTTTTCTCTTTCAGAAGAACTGCTGGTTGAATTCATGTCAAGAAGTACTGCTGCGTGTGGCAGCTCCTACTTTGGAAAGTATGTGGAGGAGATCCTGTCCAAGTTGCCTGGGTAGATCAGGAGGGATGCTGAGGCAAACATCATGCAGGAGTACACATAGCTCAACGGGCAGCTGATCATAGCCAGACGCAGCAACCACCAAGCCAAGACCAGCAGGCCCCCATCCAGTTGCAGCAGCAGTTCCAGCAGGCCATTTGGCAGCTTCAACCCTCCCAGTGGCCACCTCGCCCTATGGGACTTCAACCCAGTATCTGGGCTAGTCAGGACCGCAGCTACGTCCAGCGACAGTTCCCCATGCTCCCGATGACCAGTCCACAAACCAATAAGCCTCAGCCAGGACCCTCCTTTGTCAGCCTGCTGGGACCCATTACACCAGATGCCGGCAGTTTCAACCTCTCCTCGCAGCTCAACACCCTTGATCCACTTGCTGAAGATGATGACACAGACCTGTACCAGGCACAGGAAGACACCCTGGACGACCAGTAGAGACTCCTTGTGGTGGAAGTCACCCAAGAAACAGACACTCCTTAATGGCCATCTTTAAGGCCACTCACTTCTTCTCAACAGAACAATATGTTATGATAGCAAAAAAAAAAAAAAATAAAAAATAAAATAAAATTACTTGCATGAATATTTATTTGGTGTTACACTGAATGGTGTATGCAATTTGATATTTGAAATTCACCTATTTGTAACCCTTTACTACATAGATACTCATTTCAACACATTATTAAAAAATAAATTTGAAAACTTTTTGAAAATCCTCTCCTCTCTGGACATCCCTCTTCTGCCGTATGGCTTCATGAGGTAGTTCCTAAATGCGAAGGCGTCATCCCCTATGATGAAGAAGGGCATATATTGATGGCTAGTGATGGTGTGTGCTAGCAATGTGTTTGCCATCTAGGGTCCCAATGGCGTGGGGAATGTTCCATCTTTGCTCAAGCTGGTTAGCTACGGCTCTCCAGGCTTCAGGGGTCACAGCTAGGTTGAACACTTCATCTTTGTACGCTTGCACAATTGCCTGGAACACTTCTGGAACCATTTCTTATATGCTGGACACCCCGCAATTAAAGGCATACGCAAGGGACCGATAGTTGTCTCCAATTGCGAGGTACCTCAGTGTCACTGCCAGTTTCAGTCCAGGTGAGAGGGATTGCCTGAAACTGGTGACTTCCCTCTCGATTGTTGGAGCCACCCTCTGCAAGACTTCATCGAAGAGCTGTGGTGTTAACCTTGTGTAGTTTTGGAACGCTACAGGACCCCCCAATCTCAAATGGGTGTCCAGGAGGCTGTAAACTGACCAAGCTCTCCTCTCTGAGCCATGATTGCACTCAGAACTGCCTGACCACAGCTCTCCTGGCCCTTAGTGGATGGGATTGAAGCTGGTCTGTCTGCTGCTCGTCTTCTTCCTCTCTGGCGATGATGTAAGTATACAGTAATACTGCTAATGCCACGTTGTCATCATCCGCAAATCCTGCCATCATCAATGGTTGAGGATTGTAGTGTTACGTCTGTAAAAGTTCAAGAAACAATGAAGTACATGGTCAGTCGGGCTGTATATATACCCGTCGGGGTCCAGCTCAAATCGTGATCACCCTCGATCATGATCGTGAAACACATCGCGACCACAATCGTATCCTATCGTAACGGTACCAGATCGTCCCAATTCGGGTAACCGGATCGTGATGATCGTGTCAGATCGCAATTCGATCGAAACAATCCTATTGGAACGTATGTGATCGTTTCTGAACCGGAGATCAGACCGTTACAGATCGTGACACCTGAAATTGACAAATCGTGACCAGATCGCATCCGAGCGCAACAAATCGTATCAGAACGTATCGACTCGCATCACTTCGTATATCCAACCTGAAATTTCAGAGAAATTCCACGATCGGCTACGAATGGCTAATCGTGGCGTTCGTAACGGATCGCACGACAGTGGGAACCTGCCATAAAGCAAAATGTCAACGTTGATATAGCGCATTAAATGTTGGGTTTGTGATCATTAAATAAAACTGGATATGCAATTCATAACCTTATATATGTGTTGAAAATGACGTTAAACCTCATTCTACAAAAACTAGTATTTTGTGAACACGAGTTATATCTACTATTCCTATACTGTTTAGTGGCATATTATTTTGAGCCAGTCGACAAACGTTCCGCATAGAGGTCCCTTATTAGATCGTGATCAACATCATCGTAATAAAAAAGCAAAATATCATCATCATCATCATTATCATCATCATCATCATCATCATCATGGTTATCGTTATTTGCTTAGACGTTCTTTACATCCATTTTTTTTATTCTACATGTGCATAAAAATTGCTCGAGATCCAAACTACGTTTTTCATTCAACCAACAACATTTTAATTTGATCATATTTCTATTCTCTATGAAATATCACCAGTATTATGTAAACATCAGTTTTCATTAAATGTGTGAATAGATGTCGGCTATTTGCACGCCTGTGACTTTTTGTCCGTCTTACGCTTTTTGTTTGCAACGCTTTTTATCCACAGAAAAAAATATAAATACGTCGACTTTAGTCTCGATGCGGACAGAATTCTTCATTGTCCTAAATTTTCTGCAGACAAAAGGCGCCATGTTGACAAAACTTGACATATTTCTATTTTTTCTGCAGACAAAATGCGTCAAACGAACAAAATAATTGAATATCATAAAAAATCTAGTTTGTCAATGTTTCTTAAAATCTGACAATAATTGTACAATATATAGTATAAAATCATAATTTTTTTTTACAAAATCCGCTATGTTTGTTTTTTTTGTTGGTAATTTTGATTTGGAGCCGGTTTTTTCGAAAAAAATCGAGAAAAAAAATACATATTGCCATTTGAAATGACTTTACTAATTATATCACTGGTTTCTAAAATATCTAACCTTAATCAACCGTCGAAAAAACGCGTAGAATTATGCAATATGTTGACGTCTTTTTTGATATAGGGTTGGGTCAAATAATTATTAATTAATAATTAAAACAAATCTAGTTTGTCGATTGTTCTAAAAATCTCACAATCACTGTGAAATATAGTTTTTGAAATCACATAAAAAATATTACAAAATCTCTCGGTTTGTTTTTTGGTAATATTGATTTGAAGCATTTTTTTCGAAAATATTGAGAAAAAAATAATTTCTGTTTTCATATTTTCAGAATTTGGTGTTCGTCATAATTATTGCATATGTAAATTCATATATCCGTTGAATGTGTACGTGGTGATATGTGTTTCTATTCTGTACAATGGGTAAAACTTGACTGAGGTCGAAAAATACGTGATTTTGCTACTATGAATTGGGACGTCAAAAAGACCAAATGTGGCCATGTTTAGGCTGCCATAGGTAAAGAAGCGTTACATTTACCGCAGAAAAAAAGCATATTCAAATTGGAAATTAATTCTAGTTTCATTACTTTCACAATATTCGACCGATTTCGAAAATTATTTAAAAGGTATATTCCTCCTTAAATATATGTTTGCCGCCATTTGTTTTTATAAAATGTAGGGAAAAATTAAAATTGTGGTCCCAATACAACGATTTAGGGATTTATATTAATAAAAGAAAAGCTGGATTACTTTAAAAAGGTAGTAAGTATACTTTCTATGTTGATCAAACTATTGTTTTGAACTCGCGCAAAGGCCAATGTTTGTGCTTTCCTACATCTCACTTTCAAATGTTTTGTTTTATATGATGTTCGTAGCCTTTTGTTGCAACTATAACATGTGTTTGAAAGGTCATTAATGAATATATAATGACAAATGACAATTATTTTATTAAGCAATCGAGACCTCTGGTTCATACTACAAAATAACATTTAAATCATATATAGTGAAAAGTGACAACAGTGTTACAAATATAAAACGTATATCAAAAGATAGATAACAAGTGTTTTTGATTTGTTTACACGATAAGTGATTGGAAAAATATTTTTTTTTTATTAAATACTTCAAAAATAAATTTACAGCACAATTTGAATAATGCAAAAAAAAACCACAAAGAAAATGCTTATTTTCCGTGTCCAGGCGAAACCAAAATCATATCTAAAAAAGAAAGATTTAACCTGCGTAGCTCAAGTCATTCTACCAACATCATCAAGTTTTCTTTAATTGTAAAGGAATGATGTTATGTAAAAGAATAAAACTATTATACTGAATTCATACAGATAGCCTTTTACAATTATAATAATCATTATTTATATATTATTACTATAACATAAAATAAGTTCTATCATTGAATGAATGAATGAATGAATGAACGAACGAACGAACGAACGAACGAACGAACGTATAAATGAGTGTAATTAAACAATCAAATGAATGAAGGTTTTTTTAATCTTGGCTCAAAAAAAAAAAAAAAAAAAGAAAAAAAGTTTTCTTAACACTATATAACATTATTTAGGGTTTCTATTATGATTCATATGGGTAAGCCTTAACAAATATTTTATACATTCACAATAATAATTAGCAAATAAGCAAAAAGTTTAAGATATCTATTACAAAATTGGATATGAACATTTTTTATATCTGTGGAATATTCATACCCCTAAATTACGTAAGAATTGGTAAGACCATCATATCAAAAAGTCTAAACAGCTACCGATATTCAAAAGTTCCAACATTTCGCTGGAATAATAGCTTTTTCACTTTGTACTGCTACTGCTACTATTTCTTTAGCTTTTTACCAAACCAGTTTTGGTGTCATAATGAGATCCATATACGAGAAACAGTTCCAATCTTATTCCCATTGAATGTCCATGTTTCATTGCCTCTGAGGTAGTCACCATTTCTAAAAACAATTTTGTTTTCCTTAGATTAACAGACATACAGAAATTAGAAATTACATCAATTTGCATTTGCAGTTGTCTAACTGTGTCAGCACAGTTGGCCAAATCGTCTGCATACAGAAGAGCAAATATATTATCAACCTCACCAGTTACATGAATTCCATGTGTACAGCTTTGTTTAAATACATCAATTAAATAATTTATATATATACATTATTATACTTAGTTTGTCGGCAACTAATAACTGTGTATAGTTAGTTCTATATGAACGTAAGCATGAATAAAGACATTGCTGAAAGAAGTTTCAGCTTATTTCCTCAAACGATTAATCAGACTATTAAAAAGTTCAATATAGTCTATCTTGTCAAAAGCTTTGGAAAAATCTACAAATAGCGAATAAAATCTTCCATCTTTTTTACTTAAGCAGTTTTTAATAATTGCATGTAGTTTCAATAAATTGTCTAAAGTTGAGTAATCATTCTTGAATCCCGACTGCACTTCGTCTATTTAGTTATGCATTTCAGCCCTATTGAGCATCATTCCTTTTAATATTTTATTAATGTATCTGTAAGTGAAATTCCACCGTAATTATTTGGTTCGTTAATCCGGGTTTATGAAAAGGACATAGAGTATTTGCCCCCAGACAGAGGGAAAACAACTTGTTTCCAAAATTGTATTATAAAGTTGAAGAATGAATGTATATTTTATTATCTCCGATAATAAGCCAGTAGGACCTCTTTCCTAATTTCAAGCTGTTAACACTTTTCTCAAGTTCGACAGCAGAAAAGGGATCGTTAAAGATATTGTATCATGTTCAGGTAATAGATTTTATTTCATATCAATAGTTATGGCGATAACAATATTTTAAAGTGTGTCTGTTTACATCTGACAGATTTTCAAATTTCTTAAGTTCACCATTTAAATTTCTTAAAGCTTTGTTTTTATTAAATTTTAACTGTTCGCACCCTAACCCACCAACATGGCTATATTAATTTTATATATTTTATATTCTATATTATTTATTTGTTGAACAATTATTTGATTTGATTTTCATGTAATCAGCAGCATTATGATATAATGTAACAATGTTCTACGTTATGAGTAATGGTTTCTAAAATTGTATTTTTTTAATTCAACAAAATAAGAACGAAGTCTGTTAACAAATTCGTCCCATTTAAACCTATCAAATCTTGGTAGGGTATTGATATATTCATCTCCCGTACAGCCAATATTTCCCAAACACTAGATGTTCACAGTCCTCAATAAACGATCCGTTTCCTAATGCAACAGGCAACTCGGTAGCAACACTTGTACGTAGTGAATCTGATTGTGATACAACTCTACAAAGTCGCGACGATCTGAACACATCAAGTAATATGCCTATGTCGATATTATTAAACATACACGTGCATGGTTTGGACAAAAAAAATGATACGTTAGAATGTTCAATCGACGATTTGAAAGCAGGAAACATTAAACTTCGTGAGCAAAACAGTAAGCTATCAGACAATGTTACTAAACTATCTAGCGCAGTCTCTGAGCTCGAAAACTTGCAAGTCATTCTAGGCGCCAAATTTTAATATTTTACGACATTGAAGATCGCATTAAAGAGTATTGCAAACAATCAGTCGAGTAATAACTACACATATGTTTAAATACGTAACATAATTTAAAGCAGATGATAATGAAGATTCTGATCACTTTCCTATAATAACTTGTCATTTTTCATTTATTTAATTTTACCAATTATATTATTGATAATGAAGAAAATATGTCACCGTGGTTTTAATATTTTTGTTGAAAAACTTACTTCACAATTCCAGAAATTCAACTACATCTAATGATCGAACTCTGTCTTCGATCCTACCCAAATTTATAAATATTTTCAAATTATCAGCTGATAAAATGAAATGTAAAAGTCATCGTTGGAGCCACCATGCTGGGATAACAAGTGTAAAACTCCCAAAAGGGAGAAAATCCGTTTTCTTCGATAATTTCGTGTGACAAACGAAAGTCATAATCATGCCTAAAAAAACTATACAGAAATAAATTTAAATCACTGTGTGAAGATAATTAATTGACTCAAGAAAATATGCTAAATAATTTTGGAATATTCTGGAAAATGAAAAAAGCAGATAATACAAATTCATTAATAACATGTACTGAATGACATTACTGCTTTTTAAACCCAGTTGTTGTCGAAAATAATATTAATGAAGATAATGATGTGTTTGCCAATGTTCATCATGATTTCAATTATGATGAACTAAATGTACCAATTTCTGATACAGAAATTATTTAAAGTATAAATCTTTTACGTTAATCGCTCACCTCGACCTGATGGTGTATGCTTAGAAAATGTATAAACATGTTATTTTACCTTTTTTAAATGCTCTATGCAAACATTATATTTTCTTGTGTAGATTGATCCTCTTTGATATTTCATTAATAAAATGAACAAATCTATTTTAATAGATGCATGTTTCTATTTTGACGTTTTGCCTAGAGGGACTTTGTATTTGTTTATGCCCGTGATTCTATTTTGACGTTTTTCCTAGAGGGACTATGTATTTGTTTGTGCCCGTGATTCTATTTTGACGTTTTTCCTAGAGGGACTATGTATTTGTTTGTGCCCGTGATTCTATTTTGACGTTTTTCCTAGAGGGACTATGTATTTGTTTATGCCCGTGATTCTATTTTGACGTTTTTCCTAGAGGGACTATGTATTTGTTTGTGCCCGTGATTCTATTTTGCCGTTTTTCCTAGAGGGACTATGTATTTGTTTGTGCCCGTGATTCTATTTTGACGTTTTTCCTAGAGGGACTATGTATTTGTTTATGCCCGTGATTCTGTTTTGACGTTTTTCCTAGAGGGACTATGTATTTGTTAATGCCCGTGATTCAATTTTGACGTTTTTCCTAGAGGGACTATGTATTTGTTTATGCCCGTGATTCTATTTTGACGTTTTTCCTAGAGGGACTATGTATTTGTTTATGCCCGTGATTCTATTTTGACGTTTTTCCTAGAGGCACTTTGTATTTGTTTATGCCCGTGATTCTATCTATTAATTTTAAATATGACTTTTCTATGCATTAAATTTCATTGTATTTGTTTCCTTATGCTCTTGTTTGTTTTTAATGTAAGAATTTACCCATCGAATTTCTAGTAATAGACTTCTAAAAACATTTGCTCACTTACATTCAATTGTAAAGATTCATTTGGAACTCTATTTTAATAGCGTATTGTAATTTAATACGATTTATTGTATTTTTTATTTTATCTATTTGGATATTTCATCATTATTGAAATGAAGGACATGTAGGTAATAAATATATTTGTTAAATGTCCCATTCTGAATGATCCAAATTCTAGTGAATAAAGAGACTATTCTAAATTCGGTAGGTATGAATAGGGCTGATTTTGGCCAAAGCTTGAATTTTGTTGACGTATATTTATATATTAATCTAAATAAAATATAAAAAAAATATGTTGCCTCATCTACTTATTATAATTAAAAATAATCCAAATCAAAATGATAACCTTGTATAACCAATAATTTCTCAAGAACTAACATGTTTTAATAAAAAAAGAACATACCAAGTTTTTTTAAGCAAAAGGATACTTTTATATTCTTGTTTATTATTAATTCGTTACTGGTATGCTAAAGTTAAACAATTATGTGACAGTTGATATGGTTACCGAATCAACCAACTGAAATATGTTAAAAACTTAGATTTTTTTTTGAAAACTAATAACACTTTGCAAAGAAACAAATGTTTAGATTTAATACTAGCTGTTTCTCTTACATATTGTTTATCGCGTGCATACGGATTTGAATAAAATATATCATTACAACTAGATAGATGGAATGGCAAAATAGAATATAAACTGAACGGAGCAGCTAATCGCCACTATTGTATTTCCAATATCTTCTTCAAAATATTGAGTAGCGTTAATAAAATTTGTATACAACATTAACTGACAATTATGTTTTGGTTTTGCATAATCCTATGGCAACTCGTGTTCATCTGTTTGGCACGAAATGCCTTTTACCACGTGGCTTTATGTTTCTATGTCTGCCATCATAAACACTTATCGAAAAACATAATAAACAGTTGTAATCACGGGGCATATGGCGGCCGCTGAAAACAGTCGATTTGCTACAAGCGGGGACGTCAATTCGAAGGGTATGTAAAAACCTTTTTCAAATAAAATCTTAATTGTCTTGGTTCATAACACAGTTAAAATATACTATTTCAATAGTTAAGTTCTTTTCAAAATGTTTAACATGGTATCGTGTCTTAGGGTGCATGACGTCGCTTTTATTGTAGTTTTGAAGCTTTAATGTGTATGATTAAACTATTTTGTTATTGAATATTCTTTTTAAGGTTGCCACTAAGATCCACAGGCACCATTCTACTATTGAAGCTCTCTGGAGGAATTACAACGCCGCTGAATCTGTTGCTGGTCTTCAAACACGGCAAGTCACATGGTTGGCACACTCATGGTCACTCATCAAGAAAACAGTCAGAACTCGATTGAAGAACCAGGGCTTACATGCCCGAAGGCCATATATATATCGGCTTAGTGTTAAAACTCAGACATCGGCAACTGCGTTTGCGTTGGGCACGGCAGCATTTGAGATAAATTCGAGCGCATTGGGCAAATGTGGCAGTTTTACTGATGAGTCTAAATTCAATTTACAGACTGCGAACGGATGTATTAGGATTTACCGACGGCGTGGATAAAGATTCAGTGACAATTGTGTCATGATACACCACATAAGGAGACACAGGGGCATGATTCTGATGTACGATAACGCCCGTCCACATTCAGCTAAGAATAACGCTGCTGATGATTGCAAATGACCAGATTAGAACACTGGAATGGCCAGCATGAAGTCCGGATCTGAATCAAATTGAACGAGATTGATCGACGAGTTCGACGGCTGCCACGCCCAGCCAATCTCGCCGGACTACAACGCATTATTTTTAGAATATGGAATGAACTACCTCAAAGATACCTTGACACTTATGTGAACTCAATGAGATTGAGATGTCGGGCTGTGATACTGGCGAATGGGAGTCACACAATTTACTAACTTGTTTTTGACATTCGTGTGAAATCAGATTTGATTACGCATTTCAATAATTATGTTATTAAATCTAATTACCGTCAAATTTGATAATAAAGACTTACTCATTGTTATTCTAAATGTTCTTTCTTATGTCCAAATTTAAGGAAATTGCTCTGATACTTTTTGAGAAATACATAAAATGTTAGCTGTTCCTTTCAGTATTTATTGAATAGTAATAATTCAGTTTAACATGATTGTATAATGGTAAACTCCATTCTTAATTCACATCGTTTTCTCCTTTATATTTTATATTCATTATCATAAATATTAAAGAATGAAATGCAGCAATAATTAAATTTTGAGTGTATATTGGGAAAATCATGGGAAATGTGATTTAACTGGAATAATACGATGTAATAATTCAATTTTACTTATGAATTAAGGAGGAATAGACCTTTTAAATTATTTTCAAAATCAGTGGTTAAATTAGTATATTATGAAACTAGAAGTGAAAAATATATTACCACGTACAGATTTGATGGATGGATTTACAAATGTAAAATTTACGACGAACGCCACATTTTGAAAATACTAGCGAAAAACGGAAATTATCTTTTTCTCAATTTTCGTTCGAAAGAACGGCTTCAAATCAAAATTACAAAAAAAAATAAAAAATACCCAAGCGATTTTTGCATCATTTTATACTATATATTGCAGACTAATGTTAGGTTTTTAGAAACATTGACAAACTAGATTTTTTTATAATATTCAATTATTATAACCCTACCCTACGTAAAAAATACTTTAAAGCAAACGTCAACGTCGGTATTGCGCATAAGGTGATAATTAAACAAGTTTGTTCTTACCATTATATTAGTATTTTATGCAAAATACTTGTGCTTTTAGGGGCAACTAATTTGTCTACAGCATTTATAACAGCGTGTCTGTTTGGTACACGTACAAAACCGTCATTTTGTTTCACTTATACGGAACTGAACTCCAAAACAATAATCTCATTTCTGACTAGCTCCACGACTGCTAGTGAAATATGGACATCACGATTATCAATTATTAAGAACAACAGGTCTGGCTTTTCTGAAGTTCGGAGCAAACTTACACATTCATAAAATGAGCTTGTAACAATACCAAATAGGTTAGCAGCGAAAAACCACGATCCAGGTATATCGTCATTGAACGTACGGTGGAGCACCCTTCCACCCAGCCTCATCAAAACAATATTACTATTGTTTGTAAGATATTTCATTTGCACACAAGTGGGCAGTCACGTGGTCAGTTGTTCCGACAATATACACTTCCAAGCGATTTTGGTCAAATCACCCTTTCGCAGATTAATTCCTTTCCAAAACGTTAAAATGTATTATGTTAATTCAATATTTAAAAGAATTATGATGGAAATGCACTTTAATTATTTTTTCGAAACAGCAATTAAAATAATACATTTAAGTTTCAGAGACACATTATTAGTTACGACGACTAGTAATCTGTATGGCCATTGAGACGACCAAACCCGCAACATTTTGAGTAAGCGGTCAACACACTTTCAACTGTGTTACCACTCTTATTATTTATTTTTAAAAGAATATACATGTTTGAAATGTTCGTAGTTACGTTAACTTACATTCTACATGGAACGAGACCTTAAAGTCCATATTTAAATTCTAATAAATGAATTACAGGCATCAAACTACTATCTTAAAAAAAATGACACCTTAGTAGTGGTGTCCAACATCTGTTGATGATACGGTCGCTTACAAAACAAAGTTTAAATAAAGATGCTGTTACGAAAATTGATATCTTGTAATGTTGTTTTTAATATTAATAAAATAAATCAATATATATATATATATTTCTGATGCACATCCATAACATTTCTAAAGATATATAATAATTAAATTAAATATTTTGATCAGTTTCGAAAACAAGATAAACATTTATTTGAAAAAGAAGTCCATAAATAGACAGAACTCTAAAACTCTAAACGATTTTTCACTTAGTATAGTTTTGTAATCTGCCAACTTTCACAAACATGTTTTAATTGAAACAAACTAGAATTTAGCGAAAATGCCCGAAACAAGGATGGATATCGTAAAAATCTGTTAATAACTCTAATTTTGCTGTATGGTCGCAATCTGACTGACACAATTGACCAACAAATGTAAATTTTCTTTTATCAACTGAACTTTTCGTCTTTGTCCCAATTAAGGTAGACCATGGCGTTTCTAACTGATTTTTTGACACTGGCGTTAATTTGTACACTTATACTTGCGTTTTGTCTTTGACATTAAAACAAAATTATACCGCATTTCTCCTATGCAAGTGCGATTTTCGTCGTTTTACCCTTATTAAATAGTCAATATGAATTGAGAATTATTTTTATTTTTATTTGCTTATTTTATTTCCTGTAATAATATTATATTTGTTATACATATAAAACGCAAGTTGGGTTACCACTATTACGAGGTTGATTTAAACGCGGGTTTTAAAAACAACAATTTTTCAACATTTATGCTTTGATTGCGCAAAAACAATCTCTGGGACAAGTTTTTGAATTTTAATTGAAACAAGCATATGAAATCCACCAAAACGTAACAAAATTGATGTTTCAATCATTGACCAGTTTAATAATTTAAATTTACACAAAACTTGCCGAAAATAACCTACGTATTCTCTTCTACGTTGTAAACTTTGATGTTAATATTTTTTCCCGTTTAAACTTAGGCAGGAATATGCCCGAAAAAACGAAGACGTTCACATTTTAAGAAAGAGAGACTACTTGCTATCGAGTCTATTTGACTGATGCTATTTACCAAGAAATAACAATTTTCTTGAATCAATTGCACTTTAGAAAGTATATGACCAAATTAAAAGACTCATTGATTCTGATATAAACTGGTATAGATTGCATTCAAATGATCACTGGAAAACAATTTTTTAGATCTCTCAAGAAATTGTAGAATTTTATTTTTTTTTTACGATTTTATCCATTTCAAAATTTAGTAAGTTTTTGAAGACATTTATAGTATTTTTTCCTGATGTTTAAAGCATTTTTTCTTACTCCCTTTAAAGACACATTGATTTTGGTATACACTGGTACAGATTACATGATTTTCCGCAATAAAGTGATATATTTTACCCATATCTAAATGAAAATTACCCCGGAGATATACACAATTTAATCTTGTAACATATTGATAATGACTGGAAAACATATTTTCAAAACGTAACATTCTTTTGTATCGTATAAAAGAAAAAAAAGCAAAATGGAAATTACCTTATTTTGAAAATATTTGCTTTCAATAGTTTTAAATTATTGTTTTTTCGTTTTAATTTCAGTTTAGTTGTACAGAATCTAATATGTTGATACATGGTTATAAATAGTTCATGTTAATTCATGCCTGATTGCCATTAAGCGTCTGTGAGAATTGATTGAGAGATGAGCAATGCGCACTCAAATCCGGATAATATATTTTGTGTTGAATCATTTCTAATTTTACTTCCAGAGAATAAACTTAGACACCACACAAGTATAACATTCCACGATTTTCAATAAATTGTGTCCCAATAAATTAATAAAATGTACCACTTATCGTTATTTCGGCGGTTTTTACCTGTCAAATGTACCACCGGTAGCTGGCCACATTGTTTTAAGCGAACCACCGATGGTAGTTAAAGTGACCGTTTCCCAGGCGTGTACCAGACATTGTTTTATATTTTTCCTTGTGTGCTCCCGTTTTGCAAGTTGAAGATATTAGTTCGTCAAACACTTAAAGCGTGGATACATAGATTATTTCATTGTGTTGTTATATCTTTGTAGCTAGGGAGTTGTTATTAAGCAGATCATAGACCAAGATTGTGTTCATTTACTTATAGCACCCACATTACACACATCGTAATTGTATTCAAATGCCAATGTGTTTTATATTTACAAAGCATACCTACTGTTAACATATTACTGTTTATTAAAGGTGTGAGTGCGTTTTAAATCATGTATTAGCCTAGTTTGTTGAGTGGCGTATATTGAAGCGTATATGAGACATACTGATGACGTGTAAATCCTGTAGTGGTATAACGACATGCTTCGATACAACACGTAATATCATTTAGACGTACTTGATATCTCTTTTCTATATAATATCACAATTTCGCTACTTAAAATTTTGCGAAATACTCACATATACTTGTCTTCGTGACATATATCTTCGTGACGTGACATAAATCTTCGTGACGTGACATATATCTTCGTAAGGATATATCGATATACATAAACTCATCTTTTCGAGAGAAGTATCGCGCTTTCGCGGTATAACTTTTCCCTGCTGTATATTATTATAGTATTCCGACACACATTGCTAGAAATCTCCTCCAATTACATGTGATTGCAGCCGCTAAACACAATGGAAATGGTAAATTATTATTATATTTTATTATTTTAAATTGTTTTATAATTTTGTCGACTTTACTATATTTTTATTGCGATACATATAAAAGTCGGCGCAGTCAAAATTCGGTTACTATGATTTCGTTTATGCGGGACATTTAGGGGATTGGGAAATATTTTTTTTGTAAATAATCGATTTGTGTTTATTGTATGTATTCATTTGGAATAGTATATGAATAAATACTATATGAAAAATATAGTTTTCTTCTACATAGAATCAAACATTAATTTGAGGGGACGGGGCCAATCTTGGTCTGAACCGTTTAGGACTTCAGAGTTATCGAATACTTTTGCTTGATTAGGATTATTTTTGTGTTTTTTGCGAATCAATATAATGCATTGTTTTTAGCAAGAATCGGGGAAAGTATTCTTATTGCAAGTTATGCGTTTTTAGAAACTATCTGATAATGATGATAATGATGATAATGATGATGATAATGATGGTAATGATGATAATGATAATAATGATGATAATGATGATGATAATGCTGATAATGATGATATAATGATGATGATGGTAATGATGTTAATGAAGATAATGATGATGATGATGATAATGATAATAATGATGATGATGATTTTCAAGATGTTGGTGTATCTTAAACTTAAAACGGTGCCTTCACCAAAATGTCTGTTTATATATTATCCATATAACGCTTGCAAACCTTGACATAATATTTCTATCTATAAATACAACAATTTCTATTACAATAAATATATAAATTCCTGATGATCAGTTTTCATATATCTATTTCAGTTTTGTGTTTTCCTGGCACTAACACTGATTGTACAAGCTGCATCGGTCATACCTGAATTAGCGGATCCATGCTCTTTTTACACAATACAGTAGTCAAACGGTTGGGACATCAGAAACGTAATGTAGCACAGACTATGAAAAAGGATTTCGTGGTTATAGTTACAGGACTGTGTGGAAAATTATTGATGTTACAACTAATGTTTGAAGAACTCAAAACAATGTCAGGTGCTTAATTTTATTGATCGTGGGTTTGAGAGCTCGGCATTGATTGCGTCGTCAAACTTACTTAAACAAAGGACCGATTATACAACTGAAGGATATGACAAATTAAATCCTATTGGTTTAGCTATTTACTATTTAAAATTTGCTGGGTTTTCTCAAAATAGTTTGTGGTTACATAGGCATGCGTTTCTATTAATGACCCACGAAATGTTGCTGGATTTATCTTGATTTCATAAAATGTAAAGGTCGTGTGCCGCGACTTGTTCGGGGAGAAGTTAGGACTGAAAACGTTTTAAAACGTGATGTGCAGATAGTATTTTGGTACGACAATAATGATAACAACGACTGTGGGTGAAAATATTTAGTTTCTAATCAAAACGATTTTGTATCTGGGAATTAGGTAGAACTGACTATTTGACAACAATAATTTTACTGCTATAAAATTTTGATTTAAAATAGTCTCAATAAGAAATAGAAATATAAGTTTTATTCGGCCCATGTATATATTTATCTTGATTACAAACATAATATGTTATATATGTTTGTAATCACGATACATATATACACTGATACATTGCAAGCGATAATGTACATGGATTTTTTTACATAGAAATGTATAGAAACTTTAAGAGAAAATAAGTTTTCCTTAAAATGTGTTTATATGCCCTGTGGCCGGCATATGTGTGGTCGAGCCACGCTAGTTCAAGAACTCGTAAACTTTCGCCAGATCTAAGTGATGCAATCACCGACCGGACCTTGTGAGGGTATCACTAGGCTTTACGATGTAATCAATTACTAATCACCCGACATTGTCTTGTAGAATTATCAACGGGCCCTGTGTTGATATTGACGTGCTTTGTGATGATATCACTTGACCATTTGAGACTATTGCTCGGCTTTGTGATTATATCATCAGACCAAGTGATGCAATCACGGGACCGTGTGCGGGTATCACCGGGCTTTGTGATGCAATCAAGGGACGGTGTGCGGGTATCACCGGGCTTTGTGATGCAAGCAGCGGGCCTTGTCAGCTAATCACCGGACTTGGCGATGTTATCACTCGACATTGTAAGGATATCGCCGAGCCTTGTGAGGTTATCACTGTACTTTGCGATGTACTCCCCATGTCTTGAAATGTTATCTCCCAACCTTGTTATCACCGGGCCTTTCAGACTATTGTTGGGTTTGTGAGGATATCACCAGTCCTTGTGAGGATGTCACCGGACCTTGAGCGGATGTAACCGGATCTTTAGAGGGTATCACTAGGCCTTGAGAGGATATCCCCGAAGTTTGTGATATTACACACATCACACTTGGTAATCTCCAAAACTGAGATGCAATAAAATGTTCAGTAGCATTTCCGATGATGGTCCGGTCAAAACAAAATTGACATTTGTTGTCAATAGTTTTTTTGACCGGCCCATCATCGGAAATGATTCAGTGTTTCCGTATTGTTCTTGTGTTGAAGAAAGAAACTGAAAAATCGGAAAATGTTGTACGATATATTTATTAAAAACATGTTCATGTAAAGAGGTTCTTTTTAAATACGATGCTTTGTTTTTCTCTAATCATTTATGGAAATGAAACAGCCGTGGAAAATTATGCTAATTTTCGGCAAGACCAGGTGCAGGTGAAAGCTAATGTGGACTGTTTTTATGATGTAGCCTTATAACCCCATGAAGGCGAATTGTAACATAAGTATATTAAAACTTTCATCTGCTTTATTATACTCGAGTATGTTTTCTAAAACGTGTAAATAAGAATGAGTTTTACCTTTGCCAATTTCATTAATACGATATAAAATGAGAAAAAATGAAAATGATTTAATAAAGCGGGTTTCAATACAGCCGAATGCCTCGCAGAACCATCACACCGTGTACACTCTATTTACATTCGAAAATGACGTGTTTGTGGTGTTATTTAATAAAATACTTTCTCAGCAACGTAAAATAAGCAATTTAAAGCAAATTTAAGCTACAATACTTGGAGCACCTGGTAATAAAATCACTTGGTAGTCACCCGTTATGCCATAAAATTACAAAATATGCCACGACTGCTTCGTTTCCAGAAGTGATTACAGACAAATAAAGCACCGTATCTGAAAAAACCCTACCTGTATATGAACTGTCATATATATATTGTATGACATTTCCCTATTTTTCAATTTCTTTCTTCATCGCAAGAAAAATACAATAACATTGAAGACGACTCACCTTTGTTGTCAACAATACTTGTGACCGTCACCGGAAATGCTGCCGAACATTTTATTGCATCACATTTATGTGAAGGTTTGTTAACAACAAAAAAGGACAAAAGTAGGAAATCATAAAGGTTTGTAAGTCTTACAGTTAAGTAATTTTGCGTATGCGTATTTAGTCCAGTGCTTAACCATTTGCTGTTATCGTAAACTCGTACAAGGCGAGAAATTGTATGTTTTCGTGACTAGGATATCTCGCTGTGTCGCGATGTTTTATGTTGGAAAGCTGGAAATCTTTTGTGAACAACACTTTGTCGACAAAACTCATGTCGCCTTGTTATATAAGTATAAGTCGTGATTTACAAGATGTGGTTTTGTCTAATTTAAGTCGTCAGGTTGAGTAAATAATACGACAAGTATAGTTCTCCTTTGATAACATGACGCGTTGTATCTAAACTACGCCTAATCTCTTGACAACTTACATATATTTATGTGGAGTGCGTGGTCTAATGGTAGAGCACCGAACCCATGACCGGAGGGTTGAGTGTTCGATCCCCCGTCACGGCTATATGTCATTTTCCGCATATGCGTGATTTGTCTAACGTGTAAGAACTTGTTTCACAATCGAAGTGAAAAAAAAGTTAAAACTAAAAATATATTTATATGCACATGCCCACATATCACAACAGGATTTACCCTACATGAACACGTCATCAGTATGTCCCATATACGCTTCCATAGTTATGTGACTTTCAGGCTGGCCACCATCAGTTTGTCTCAATTACTATGAACGTTTTTAATGTTTGTTTTCAGAGTGATAGGAACCTTGCAGAATTCTGTGGATTTTAGCAAAGTTTTTAATTGCCCAAATAATTCCTATATGAATCCTCAAAAGAAGTGCAATGTGTGGTAGCATCAGACGGTAAAACACATACGTGTACAACTACGTGACCAGGAGCGGACTTCCGTTGATCATTCGGTCTCATTTGGAAAGCTAAATTTTCAACTGTTGAGCCAACATGTAAAACACTGTTCTTGTTGAGAGAACGGCTCGTGTATTACATACAGTCGATATGGAACTACAGATATGACAGGATATGAATTAAGATTCATTTTTTAGTTCAATATGCTCGAGTAACACGGAAAAGCATGCCTTTTTGAAAAGAACTTGATATGAAGACAAACATCAAAACTAAAACACCTGTCCTATTACAAAGTGATTTAATTTCTTGAATATGACAAAGTCGTCAAAATGAAGAATGTTTCTCATCTATTTATTAGAAATAAAAATTAACATTCACTTTTTATTTTCTTGTTGAACTGTTGTTGAATACGCAATGGTGCATTGGACAAGCTGAAATAACAATGAGACAAAGTTAAAGTTAATTGATTAAGTCCTACATATATTATCAATTTAAGAATTGCGAAATACGTGATTTCTTTTTATAACATGTTACTTATCTGTTGAAACACCGATTTAAGTATTACATTTTACTCTAACATTTTTATTTATTGTACATATTTAAAATAAAAAAAGTAAAATAGAAATAAACAAACATTTTTGACATGTCTTCACCATTAAATTGTTTAAAGTCATCAGCTATTTTATGTTTATTGGTAAGCCTTATGTAACGAATTTGTCCTGCAGCAGTAAGTTATTAATGGCGCTGTCACACTATAACGTATAGCAGTAACTTATGCCGACGTATGTGAATTTTCACCAACACGCTGGTGTTCGTTTACATAAGTTAGGGGTCGGTTTGGTATACGTTGCATACGTTAAAAACACGCTGATGTAAACTAAACTGGCATACTTTGTTGTACGCAGAGGCCGAAATAAATGTCAGTGCATACACAACAAATTTGGGCGTATGCCGACGTCGTCTTCATAGCTTAGGCATACGCTAGAGATACGTCAAATACGTTACAGGTAGATTACTCATACGTCGAGATACGTTGACATGAAGGTGTACCGTACATCTAACTTATTGATAACCTATGAGTAACTTACTTCTAACATATATTTAACCTATATCTGACGTATCTGCAACCCATATTGACGTATTCAGACGTATTAGACGTAAGTCTGACAATGGAGTAACTTATTGAACGTGTTTCTACCGTACAACTAGCGTATTAAAGGCGTTTTTCCAGCGTTTTGCGGTCCCTGTATATAAGGGGGCCTGTGAGTAGCTCACCATCACTTCTCCACCCGTCAGTAGAGGAGGCTTCGACAAGAATACCAACAAGTCGTTCTCAAACATCAGTATGACATCATCGAATTGGCACATCACCAGATCCGTGCCAATAGGATGAGGCGGAGAAGGGGTCAACGACGGGGGAAGGTCTGGGAGGCGACGGCAGTTTGGCCTGTACGACTTTTTATTTTCTTGTTGAACTGTTGTTGAATACGCAATGGTGCATTGGACAAGCTGAAATAACAATGAGACAAAGTTAAAGTTAATTGATTAAGTCCTACATATATTATCAATTTAAGAATTGCGAAATACGTGATTTCTTTTTATAACATGTTACTTATCTGTTGAAACACCGATTTAAGTATTACATTTTACTCTAACATTTTTATTTATTGTACATATTTAAAATAAAAAAAGTAAAATAGAAATAAACAAACATTTTTGACATGTCTTCACCATTAAATTGTTTAAAGTCATCAGCTATTTTATGTTTATTGGTAAGCCTTATGTAACGAATTTGTCCTGCAGCAGTAAGTTATTAATGGCGCTGTCACACTATAACGTATAGCAGTAACTTATGCCGACGTATGTGAATTTTCACCAACACGCTGGTGTTCGTTTACATAAGTTAGGGGTCGGTTTGGTATACGTTGCATACGTTAAAAACACGCTGATGTAAACTAAACTGGCATACTTTGTTGTACGCAGAGGCCGAAATAAATGTCAGTGCATACACAACAAATTTGGGCGTATGCCGACGTCGTCTTCATAGCTTAGGCATACGCTAGAGATACGTCAAATACGTTACAGGTAGATTACTCATACGTCGAGATACGTTGACATGAAGGTGTACCGTACATCTAACTTATTGATAACCTATGAGTAACTTACTTCTAACATATATTTAACCTATATCTGACGTATCTGCAACCCATATTGACGTATTCAGACGTAAGTCTGACAATGGAGTAACTTATTGAACGTGTTTCTACCGTACAACTAGCGTATTAAAGGCGTTTTTCCAGCGTTTTGCGGTCCCTGTATATAAGGGGGCCTGTGAGTAGCTCACCATCACTTCTCCACCCGTCAGTAGAGGAGGCTTCGACAAGAATACCAACAAGTCGTTCTCAAACATCAGTATGACATCATCGAATTGGCACATCACCAGATCCGTGCCAATAGGATGAGGCGGAGAAGGGGTCAACGACGGGGGAAGGTCTGGGAGGCGACGGCAGTTTGGCCTGTACGACAAGCTTCAGGTGGAACTCCTAAACGAGGACGAAGCATTTTTCAAGAACTGCATGCGGATGTCCCTCGAGATGTTCGACGAGCTGCTAGCCAGAGGGGGCCAAGGATCACCAAGCAACAAACCTGGTACTTGGAGCCCCTGGAGCCTAGCATGAAGCTTGCCCTGACTTTGCGTCACCTTGTCTCTGGAAGTAAGTATGCCTCGATGAAGTTCGGTTGGAGGGTTCCCTCACAACACCCAGTCACTCCTCGTCACAGAAGTCTATCAAGCCTTCATCGATGAATACATGGACGAGGTGATGATTTGCCCCTACCACTCCTGATGGATGGCGTGCCATTGCTGACAAGCTCTATGAAAACTGGAACTTCCCCCATACATATGGGGCACGTTGCCTGCCAGTGTCCTCCTAAGACTGAGTCCATGTACTACAACCTCAAAGGATTCTACTCCGTTGTTCTGATGGCGCTTGACTTCAAATTCATCTGGGCAGATGTCGGTGGTACAGGATGAGCATCAAGACGCTCAGATTTACAATGACTCTGAGCTGAGGGAATGCGTTAAAGATGATACAATAGGTTTCCCTGACCCCGATCCTACTCCCAACGACTACCAGGATGTGCCCTACTTCTTCATCGGCGACAATGCCTTCGCCCTTAAAACCAACCATGATGAAGCCGTACAGCCTCCGGGCTCTGACGAATGATGAACGTATCTTTAACTACAGGCTTTCCCGAGCCAGGAGGGTAGTAGAAAATTCCTTCGGCATCCTGGCAAACCGATTCCAGGTTCTGCTGAGTACCATGCAGCATCACCCCTCCACCGTCAAGGTCATCGTCAAAGCATACATGGTCCTGCACAACCTGATGAGGACCCGGTACCCAGGACTCCATAACCAACAGCTCGACCGTGCAGAGAATATTAACCGCGATTTCATCCCAGGAGCATGGAGACCGTAACTTGCAAGACACCCACACAGTTTCTGGCAGCAATACCTCCTCGAAGAAAGGAAAGAAACAGGAATCTCCTCAAGCAATGGGCCAACTCCCCAGCCGGTGCAGGACTCACACCACTATTATCTCCCTTGAGTACTCCGGACATACAGATGAAGGTTTTTTGATAGCATGTGTTAAATGGTCAGTATTTTAAAAATCACCACTGAAAATTTGATGCTGATACCATCTTTCTGGACAATTCTGTGTCATTTCATAATTGTTGGTTCGAACCGCATCTAGGGCGAATAGTTGACATATTATTACTCTGGAAATTGATAGGTCTCGCAAAAGCATTGAATTTAAAAAAAAACAACCTGGTCAAGGTATACTTTTTTTCTTTATAATTGCATATCTTGAACCAGTGAAGAATTTGAGCCCAGACACATGCTGCAGAATTTAATTTTTCACTCTGTTTTGGACATAAATGTTACAATGGAGCCCTATGGGAAATGTAATAGTGGTGTGAGACGTGCATGGCAAGACAGAATGAGCTAGATAACCGCGTTGATTATTATATGTGATAATTATGTGATATATATTTTAAAATAGTAACATTTCACTGGTCATGTTGACCACCCAAATGTTTGCATTGCTTAAATATTATGACATTTCATATGTCTATTGTAATAAATAAAATATCAATTTGTCTTTTTGAAATGAACTCTTGTTTTGTTTCATTTATGATAAAAGTGAAATACATCAATTTATAAGTAATACAATAAGTACATATGGAGACATTGGATAAAGTGTAGAGTGTAGTGTATAGTGTAGTAATGGGCAAAATTAATTACAAATATAAAATTATGACAGACACCAAATTTAAGTTTGAACATCTTTTATTAAATTTTTTTTAAAATGATCACCTGATCGATCATAATGGCACATGCTTATCATGGTAATAATGGTCATAATGGTACAACATATAAAACACAGTCACTGCTCATCTCTAGGATGGCACAACAGTCAGTACAGTCACTGATGGTTACTTATTTGCATGTGGTGTTGGTGGTGTATTCATATCCACATCCTGGTTTCCCATCTCCATCCCAGGAGACAGGTTCCTTAGCTCACTCAATCCTGACATGTTTGAAAGGCTGGACATGTTCGAAAGGCTGCTGTCACAGGTGGCTGGACTCTGGTTAAGTGCCCGGGCAGCCGATATCAAAGCCGCAGACACCGAGGTAGGGGTACTCTGTTGCTGCTGCTGTTGTTGCTGCTGCTGCTGGGTTAACGCAGGTAGAGGAGAAGTCATCATCTGCGAAGCAAGACGCTGCTGATACTGCATTGATTGCTGCATGTACTACTCCATGGATTCCTGTCTGTGAACCCCACACTGAAGCAGGTGGCGCCTTGTGTCTCCACATGTGTGGAGGTGGCTGATACATCTTGGATGGTGATGAGACACAATACGAGGATGATGCCGGTGATGGGCTGCTGGTGTGCATATCTGTAGCGAAATTACCAAGGGTCGGCAACTCACGAGGATAGAATACAAGCATACACAAAGTAAAATTTACAATTTTAATTTTACATGAATAAAATTACGAATATACAATTATACAATTTAAAGATAATTACTCATCAAAATAAAAACACAGCTGGTTTAAACAAGTCATTTGATGGTATTAACACTTTTTTTACACACTTCTATCTCCTACACGTTCCGTAATCTATATCGCGATCCAAACTGCATATATCATATGAATGTTTAAAATGTTTTTAAAAATGCACTTATATGGTATTTAAGATACTACTACCGCGTACTGATTATCGTAGATTTAGAATCACTCGTCCCTTGCGGCGGTGGCTATATAAACTGGGTTATCTTCCCTAGAACTTGATACTGAGTATCTGGCTTAACGTCGCCTCGTACCGACTTTCGTCCGTACTCCGACGTCAAGACGTTCAAGTTGTCCATATGACAATTATGTGGGTTGCTGTCCTTATGGCGGTACTACCGCCAGCTGACTTCCTGTCACGTCTAGATACTTCGTTGACGTAGCGAACACATACCTCGCTTACGTCTTAAAAACGGCTACACTATATATATAAACTCAGATTTACTAGTTACTCAAATATGTGATGACATGGCGTCTATTACTTACCATCTATCAATTTCATGGTATTTTTATCAATATATTATAACAGTGCATTCAATTCTTACCATCTAACAGTTTCATTGTAGATTTATCACCATGTTATAACAGTTTCATTGTAGATTTATCAACATGTTATAACAGTACATTCAATTATTACCATCTAACTGTTTCATTGTAGATTTATCAACATGTTATAACAGTGCATTCAATTTTTACCATCTAACAGTTTCAGTGTAGATTTATCAACATATTATAACAGTGCATTCAATTCTTACCATCTAACAGTTTCATTGTAGATTTATCAACATGTTATAACAGTGCATTCAATTCTTACCATCTAACAGTTTCATTGTAGATTTATCAACATGTTATAACAGTGCATTGAATTCTTACCATCTAACAGTTTCATTGTAGATTTATCAACATATTATAACGGTGCATTCAATTCTTACCATCTAACAGTTTCATTGTAGATTTATCAACATGTTATAACAGTGCATTCAATTCTTACCATCTAACAGTTTCATTGTAGATTTATCAACATATTATAACAGTGCATTCAATTCTTACCATCTAACAGTTTCATTGTAGATTTATCAACATATTATAACAGTGCATTCAATTCTTACCATCTAACAGTTTCATTGTAGATTTATCAACATGTAATAACAGTGCATTCAATTCTTACTATCTACCAGTTTCATTGTAGATTTATCAACATGTTATAACAGTGCATTCAATTCTTACTATCTGCAGTTTTATGGCAGTTTAAACAACATATCATATATAACCTTCCGTCAATCTCAAAGAAGCAATTATATCTCTGCATAATTTCTCATTTATAATATAAATTACCGACCAATTCTGTATCTATTCACATTGTGAATATCAGATAAGCATCAACAAAATATAATTACGTATATCAATCAATTCTAACATTGTGAATTTCAATACTTCATCGTAAACACGATATCAACAGCTCAAAGTACGTTCTCAGATTCCAAGGCCTTTATTCTAACAAAACGCTTCTCAGTGCCGTGGATGTGTGTTAAATTACAGACATTATCGTCGGAATGGATATGAACAATTTATACAACTTTACTTAGATCTGATTATGTCAAAATTATATCTATCAGACATTTAAATACAACATAATATAAAATTAACATACCCATCTGCCGTTATGTACTGGAACAGTAACATGCTCAATACTTCTCGTCACGCCAACTCCAAAGATGTTTTACTATACTAGACAGTTTCCCCATAACACAGTCAGAATATATAGCAAAACAGTCCACATACCTTAGTGAATTTCGTGCAAATCATGAAACAACAAACATTCCAATATCGTACGATGCACATTTTACGATATTAGGCCAATGTAAACTTAAATTAGTTTTATGACAAATAAACCCGTTTAATTATTGTAACTTTCTTAATACTTAATGGAAGTCGATGAAATAAACTTCAAAATGATTTATTCTTTAATCAAATAATGAAAATGTAAAACGATCTTAAAAACGTTATTCCTATCGAGCTATCGATACGTTTTAATAATTCCACGCTACCTGTTCTAAATATAGCTTATATCACTTCAATGGACACGTACTAGCTGGCACTACTAAATTAGGCCACAACAACCTAACTATTTTGTTACAATGGCTGATGCCTTTGAGGATTAAAAGACGTCAAACTGACGTTGTAAATATTTGATAGAGGACATCGGAAATGCTTGATACGAGGTATAAGTGATTTTCCTTTTTTTTTTTCAATATTTTGGGACACTTACAGAAACTATATTTACTCGTTAATGTAATTTTCAAAAGTCAATATTCTGAGTTAAAAATATGGTCAAAATATGAAGACACGTTATTTTTAAGTAAAAATGCTAAGCGGCGGCAAATCATAGAGGACAATTTAAATACGAAATCTTTACCATTCAGAGCAAAGTGAATATATTTTATCCCACATTAGCAAGTTCCACTAAAAAAATTTTTTATATTTTTTTTCTAAAATAATTAAATTAATCAAATACGTTTCAATTATTCCTTTCAAATAACATTGGCGGACAACACCTTGATAATGTAATATCTCATCATCGCAATACGATAAAAGTCATCAAATACCATATAATTAAACAATGAACATATACATTTATATCTTCAATGCAATACTAGCCATTATTTTTCATCTTGACAGCTCAGTATGACTTTATTGACGAGTCGTTTGTTTTTTTCGGGACATTAAGCATATACGTAATGAACAGCGTGTTCCGTAATGGCCGTTAAGTTTGTTGTAATAAAACAGACATGTCTGTAACCGGAAATTATGTCACGTTCTCTAGTGAATAGACCTGATATCTGTCCTTTCGCACCGTTTTTAAACATAACATTTCAGGCCGGGACCCGTGGTAAATGTTACGCCGGGACACGGGGAAAATGACGTTAAGTTTGACTTATTATTTAATTCAGATATATATAAGTATATCAATAGCATAGTTTATATCCGTCAACTGAAAATATCATTCCACGACCTTTATTTTGATATATAGGAAGTATAATTCCAAGAACGATCAAGTATTCGCGAACAGTTTTATATATTTCGGGTATTAGTTTTATAACGCAAGTACCATTACGGTGCGCAACGTCTATGTATACGTTCAATACGTTATGCATATGCCCAATTTATTCATGCTGTATAATTTTCGATGCTTTTTTTTTCGTATGCCGACGTGTTGACATTATTTTATGATTGTTCATACGCTAGATATACGTTTCTCTAAAACACCATAGTGTAACTGCACCATAAGCAGGAGATTATTATATGACGGATTTTTCTTACAGCAGTGAGTTATTATGTAAGCGGTATTATAGGACGAATTTGTCTTACAGCAGTGAGTTATTATGTAAGCGGTATTATGAGACAAATTGGGCATATGCATAACGTATTGAACGTATACATAGACGTTGCGCACCGTAATGGTACTTGCGTTATAAAACTAATACCCGAAATATATAAAACTGTTCGGGAATACTTGATCGTTCTTGGAATTATACTTCCTTTATATCAATATAGACGTTTCTTGCAGCAGTGAGTAATTATGTAGGCGGTATTATGAGATGAAGTCTTGCAGCAGTGAGTTATTATGTAGGCGGTTATTATAAGACGATGTCTTGCAGCAGTGAGTTATTATGTAGGCGGTATTATGAGACGATGTCTTGCAGCAGTGAGTTATTATGTAGGCGGTATTATGAGACGATGTCTTGCAGCAGTGAGTTGTTATGAAGGTGGTATTATAAGACGATGTCTTGCAGCAGTGAGTTATAATGTAGGCGGTATTATGAGACGATGTCTTGCAGCAGTGAGTTATCATGTAGGCTGTATTATGAGACGATGTCTTGCAGCAGTGAGTTATTATGTAGGCGGTATTATGAGACGATGTCTTGCAGCAGTGAGTTATTATGTAGGCGGTATTATGAGATGAATTTGTCTTGCAGCAGTGAGTTATTATGTGGGCGGTATTATGAGACGAATTTGTCTTTCAGCAGTGAGTTATTATGTGGGCGGTATTATGAGACGAATTTCTCTTTCAGCAGTGAGTTATTATGTAGGCGGTATTATGAGACAAATTTGTCTTTCAGCAGTGAGTTATTATGTAGGCGGTATTATGAGACGATGTCTTGCAGCAGTGAGTTATTATGTAGGCGGTATTATGAGACGATGTCTTGCAGCAGTGAGTTATTATGTAGGCGGTATTATGAGACGATGTCTTGCAGCAGTGAGTTATTATGTAGGCGGTATTATGAGACGAATTTGTCTTGCAGCAGTGAGTTATTATGTAGGCGGTATTATGAGACGAATTTGTCTTGCAGCAATGAGTTATTATGTAGGCGGTATTATGAGACGATGTCTTGCAGCAGTGAGTTATTATGTAGGCGGTATTATGAGACGATGTCTTGCAGCAGTGAGTTATTATGTAGGCGGTATTATGAGAAGATGTCTTGCAGCAGTGAGTTATTATGTAGGCTGTATTATGAGACGATGTCTTGCAGCAGTGAGTTATTATGTAGGCGGTATTATGAGACGATGTCTTGCAGCAGTGAGATATGATGTAGGCGGTATTATGAGACGATGTCTTTCAGCTGTGAGTTATTATGTAGGCGGTATTATGAGATGAATTTGTCTTTCAGCAGTGAATTATTATGTAGGCGGTATTATGAGATGAATTTGTCTTGCAGCAGTGAGTTATCATGTAGGCGGTATTATGAGATGGATTAGTCTGACAGCAGTGAGTTATTATGTAGGCGGTAATTATGAGACGAATTTGTCTTGCAGCAGTGAGTTATAATGTAGGCGGTTATTATGAGACGGATATGCCTTTCAGAAGTGAGTTATCATGTAGGCGGTAATTATGAGACGGATTTGCTATACAGCAGTGAGTTATCATGTAAGCGGTATTATGAGATGGATTTGCCTTACAACTGTGAGTTATCATGTAGGCGGTAATTATGAGACGGATTTGCCTTTCAGAATTGAGTTATCATGTAGACGGTAATTATGAGACGGATTTGCCTTACAGCAGTGAGTTATCAGGCGGTATTATGAGACGATGTCTTGCAGCAGTGAGTTATTATGTAGGCGGTATTATGAGATGAATTTGTCTTTCAGCAGTGAGAGTTATTATGTAGGCGGTATTATGAGATGAATTTGTCTTGCAGCAGTGAGTTATCATGTAGGCGGTATTATGAGACGGATTAGTCTGACAGCAGTGAGTTATTATGTAGGCGGTTATTATGAGACGGATATGCCTTTCAGAAGTGAGTTATCATGTAGGCAGTAATTATGAGACAGATTTACGATACAGCAGTGAGTTATCATGTAGGCTGTATTATGAGACGAATTTGTCTTGTAGGAGTGAGTTATAATATAGGCGATATTATGAGACAGATTTGTCTTGCAGCCGTGAGATATTATGTAGGCAGTATTATGAGACGGATTTGTCTTGCAGCAGTGAGTTATTTTGTAGGCGGTATTATGAGACGAATCTGTCTTGCAGCAGTGAGTAATTATGTAGGCGGTAATTATGAAACGGATTTGCCTTCCAGAAGTGAGTTATCATGTCACCAGTAATTATGAGACGGATTTGCCTTACAGCAGTGAGTTATCATGTAAGCGGTATTATGAGATGGATTTGCCTTACAACTGTGAGTTATCATGTAGGCGGTAATTATGAGACGGATTTGCCTTTCAGAATTGAGTTATCATGTAGACGGTAATTATGAGACGGATTTGCCTTACAGCAGTGAGTTATCATGTAGGCAGTATTATGAGACGGATTTGCCTTACAACTGTGAGTTATCATGTAGGCAGTAATTATGAGACGGATTTGTCCTGCAGCAGTGACTTATTATGCAGGCGGTTTTATGAGATGAATTTGTCCTGCAGTAGCAGTTATTATATATGGGGGTAATTATGTTACGGATTTGTCCTGCAGTAGCGAATTGTTATAAAGGCGGTAATTATGTAACGGATATGTCCTGCAGTAGCGAATTGTTATATAGGCGGTAGTTATGTAATGGTTATGTCCTTCAGTAGCTAATTGTTATATAGGCGGTTATTATGTAACAGATTTGTCCTGCAGTAGCGAGTTGTTATATAGGTGGTAGTTATGTAACGGATATGTCCTGCAGTAGCAAATTGTTATATAGGCGGTAGTTATGTAACGGATATGTCCTGCAGTAGCTTATTGTTATAAGGTGGTTATTATGTAACGGATTTGTCCTGCAGTCGCGAGTTGTAATATAGGCGGTAGTTATGTAACGGATATGTCCTGCAGTAGCTAATTGTTATAAAGGCGGTTATTATGTAACGGATTTGTCCTGCAGTAGCGAGTTGTTATATAGGCAGTAATTATGTAACGGATATATCCTTCAGTAGCGAGTTATTATATAGGCGGTAATTATGTAACGGATATGTCCTGCAGTAACAAGTTATTATATAGCCGGTAATTATGTAACGGATTTGTCCTGCATTAGCTAGTTATTATATAGGCAGTAATTATGTAACGGGTATATCCTGCAGTAACGAGTTATTATATAGACAGTAATTATGTAACGGATATATCCTGCAGTAGCGAGTTATTATATAGGCGGTAATTATGTAACGGATATGTCCTGCAGTAGTAAGTTATTATATAGGCGGTAATTATGTAACGGATTCGCCTGCAGCAATTTTTATGTTGGCTGTAAATTTGATCTTTATTTGTCATACTAAAGTGAATTATTATGAATGCAGAAATTTTTGACAGATTTGTCCTGCAGTAGCAAGTTATTATATAGGCTGAAATTATGTAACAGATTTGTCCGGCAGTAGCGAATTATTATATAGGCTGCACTTATGTGACAGATTTGTCCGGCAGAAGCGAGTTATTATATAGGCTGTAATCATGTGACGGATTTATTATACAACAGTGATTTATTATAGCTGTAATCATGCGACATATTTGTCCTTCAGCAGTGAGTTATTATGTAGGTTGTGATTATTTGACGGATGTACCCTGCCGCATTGAGTTATAATGTAAGCTTGAAATTATGGGACGGATTTGTCTGGCAGTAATGACAGGGAGACAGTTTCCTCCCAATCAATATGGTCAATAGTGATGACATGGAAAGAGTCTGGTGCCAATTTATACAGTTAGTAGTGACGGTATGGCGAGATATTCGTGCCAAATGATATGATCAGTAAAAATGCCATGATTAATGTTTCGTGTCAATTTATATGGTCAGTCAGTAAAAATGAAAAGAATTTGGAGTTAATTGAGTTTGTCTGTAGTTATGACATGGAGTGAATTTCGTGTCAATTCACATGGTCAGTCAGTAGAAATAGAGAGAATTTCGTGTCAATTTATATTGTCAGTCAGTAGACATGGAGAGAGAGTTTCGTGTCAATTCAAATGGTCAGCCAATAGACATGCAGAGAGTTTCGTCTCAATTCATATCGTCAGTCAGTAGACATGCAGAGAGTTTCGTCTCAATTCATATTGTCAGTCAGTAGACATGCAGAGAGTTTCGTGTCAATTCATATGGTCAGTCAATAGACATGGAGAGAATTTCGTGTCAATTCATATTGTCAGTAAGTAGACATTGAGAGAGTTTCGTGTCAATTCAAATGATCAATCAGTAGACATTGAGAGAGTTTCGTGTCAATTCACATGGTCAGTCAGAAGACATGGAGAGAGTTTCATGTGAATTCATGTTGTCATTCAGTAGACATGGGGAGAGTTTCGTGTCAAGTCACATGATCAATCAGTAGAAATGGAGAGAGTTTCGTGTCAATTCACATAGTCAGTCAGTAGACATGGAGAGAGTTTTGTATCAATTCACATGATCAATAAGTAGACATGGAGAGAGTTTCGTGTCAATTCACATGATCAATCAGTAGACATGGAGAGAATATCGTGTCAATTCAAACAGTTAGTCTGTAGACATGGAGAGAGTTGCTTGTCAATTCACATGATCAATCAGTAGACATGGAGAGAGTTTCGTGTTAATTCACATGGTCAATCAGTAGACATGAAGAGAGTTCGTGTCAATTCAAACAGTTAGTCTGTAGACATGGAGGAGTTTCGTGTCAATTCACATGATCAATCAGTAGACATGGAGAGAGTATCGTGTCAATTAACATGATCAATCAGTAGACACGGAGAGATTATCGAGTCAATTCATATAGTAAGTCAGCAGACACGGAGCGAGTTTCGTGTCAATTCACATGATCAATTAGTAGACATGAAGAGAGTTTCGTGTCAATTTACACGGTCAGTCAATAGATATGGAGAGAGTTTCGTGTCAATTCATACAGTTAGTCTGTAGACATGGAGAGAGTTTCGTGTCAATTCATACAGTTAGTCTGTAGACATGGAGAGAGTTTCGTGTCAATTCATACAGTTAGTCTGTAGACATAGAGAGAGTTTCGTGTCAATTCACATGATCAATCAGTACACATGGAGAGAGTTTCGTGTCAGTTCACATGATCAATCAGTAGACATGGAGAGAATATCGTGTCAATTCATACAGTTATTCTATAGACACGGAGAGAGTTTCTTGTCAATTCACATGATCAACCAGTAGACATGGAGAGAGTTTCGAGTCAATTCACATGGTCAATCAGTAGACATGGAGAGATTTCGTGTCAATTCATACAGTAAGTCTGTAGACATGGAGAGAGTTTCGTGTAAATTCACATGATCAATCAGTACATATGGAGAGAGTTTCGTGTCAATTCACGTGATAAATCAGTAGACACGGAGAGAGTTTCGTGTCAATTCACATGATCAATCAGTAGACATGGAGAGAGTTTCGTGTCAATTCACATGGTCAATCAGTAGGCATGGAGAGATTTCGTGTCAATTCACGTGATAAATCAGTAGACATGGAGAGAGTTTCGTGTCAATTCACGTGATAAATCAGTAGACACGGAGAGAGTTTCGTGTCAATTCACGTGATAAATCAGTAGACACAGAGAGAGTTTCGTGTCAATTCACGTTATAAATCAGTAGACACGGAGAGAGTTTCGTGTCAATTCACGTGATCAATCAGTAGACACGGAAAAAGTTTCGTGACAATTCACATGATCAATCAGTAGACATGGAGAGAGTTTCGTGTCAATTCACATGATCAATAAATACATATGGAGAGGGTTTCGTGTCAATTCACGTGATAAATCAGTAGACACGGAGAGAGTTTCTTGTCAATTCACATGATCAATCAGTAGACATGGAGAGAGTTTCTTGCCAATTCACATGATCAATCAGTAGACATGGAGAGAGTTTCGTGTCAGTTCACATGATCAATCAGTAGACATGGAGAGAGTTTCGTGTCAATTCACATGATCAATCAATAAACACGGAGAGAAGATCGAGTCAATTCATATAGTAAGTCAGTAGACACGGAGCGAGTTTCGTGTCAATTCATATAGTAAGTCAGTAGACACGGAGCGAGTTTCGTGTCAATTCATATAGTAAGTCAGTAGACACGGATCGAGTTTCGTGTCAATTCATGTTGTCATTCAGTAGACATGGAGAGAGTTTTGTGTCAAGTCACATGATCAATCAGTAGAAATGGAGTGAGCTTCGTGTCAATTCACATGGTCGCGGAGAGAGTTTCGTACTATTGATATTGTCAGTAGTAATGCCATGGAAAGAGTTTCTTGCCAATTCATATGGCCAGTAATGATGACATGGAGAGAATTTCGTGTCGGTTGATATTGTCAGTAGTAATAGCATGGAAAAGGTTTCATACCAATTGCTATGGTCAGTAGTGATGCCTTTGAGAGAGTTTTGTGACAATTAATATGGTCATTAGTAAAAACATAGAGAGAGTGTCATACCAATTGAGATTGTTTCATGATAATGATATGATCAGTAATTATGACATGGAGAGAGTTTCATGCCAATTGATATGGTCAGCAGTAATGACATGGAGGGAAATTCGAAACAATTGATAAGGTCAATAGTGATGACATAGAGAGAGTCTGTAGTGATAACATGTGGAGAGTTTCGTACTAATTGATATGGTCAGTAGTAATTATATAGCTAGAGCTTAATGCCAGATACGGTCAGTAGTGATGACATGTAGAGAGTTCCGTGCCAATTAACATGGTCAGTAGAGATAACATAGAGAAAGTTTCATGACAATTAATATGGTCAGCAATGATGACCTTTGGTGAGTTTTGTGCCAGTTGATATGGTCAGTAAGTAATGATGAAATGGAAATAGTTGAATGCCAATTGATAGGGTAAGTAGTGATGACATGGAAGATTTCCGAGACAATTGATAAGGTCAGTAGTAATGCACGGGGAGAGTTTCGTGCCAATGAATATGGTCATTATTGATGAAATAGAAAGAGTTTTGTTCCATTTGATAAGGTCAGTGATGAGTGATGAAATGGAGCGTGTTTTACGCCAATTGGTATGGGCAGCAGTAATGACATGGTAAGAAATTCGAGGGAACTGATATAGTCAGTAGCAATGACACAGAGAGTGTTTCATACCAATTGATATGGACAGTAGTGATGATATGGAGAAAGTTCAGTAACAATTGGCATGATCAGTAGTAAGAGTTTTGGGCCTATTGATATGGTCAGTAGCAATGACACGGAGAGAGTTTCATACCAATTGATATGGTCAGTAGCAATGACACGGAGAGAGTTTCATACCAATTGATATGGACAGTAGTGGTGATATGGAGAGAGTTAAGTACTAATTGGTATGGTCAGTAGTAATAACAGGGTTAGAGTTTTGAGGCTATTGATATGGTCAGTAGCAATGACACGGAGAGAGTTTTATACCAACTGATATAGTCAGTAGTGGTGATTTGGAGAGAGTTCAGTAACAATTGGCATGATAAGTAGTAAGAGTTTTGGGCCTATTGATATGGTCAGTAGCAATTACACAGAGAGAGTTTCATACCTATTGATATGGTCAGTAGCAATGACACGGAGAGAGTTTCATACCAATTGATATGGACAGATGTGATGATATAGAGAGAGTTAAGTACTAATTGATATGGTCTGTAATATTGTCATAGAGAGAAAGTTCCATGCCAATTGATATGGTCATTAGTAATAATATACAAAGAGTGTTGTGCCAATTAATATGGTCATTAGTGATGGCATGGAAAAAGTTTCATGCCAACTGATATGGTCAGATGATATTACATGAGACCAATTCGTGTCAATTGATATTGTCAGAAATGATGACTTTGAGAGAGTTGTGTGCCAGTTGTTACGGTCAGTGGTAATAACAAAGACATATTTTCGTGCCAATTAATATGGTCATTAGTGGTGAAATGGAAAAAGTTTCATACCAACTTATATCGTCAGTTGGATGACTTTAAATGAATTTCGTGCCAATTATTATGGTCAGTAGTGATAACATGTTGTGAGTTTCATGCCAATTGTGATGGTCATTGGTAATAACATAGAGAGAGTTTCGTGCCAATTGTTATGGTCTTTAGTATATAGTAACATTGAGAGCGTTTCGTTCCAAGAAATATAGTCAGTAGTGATGACATGTTTCCACACCAATTGATATTGTCAGTACTGATACCATATAAAGAATTTCGTCCTTATTGACATGATCAATAGTAATGCCATAGAAGGAGAGAGAGAGAGAGAGAGAGAGAGAGAGAGAGAGAGAGAGAGAGAGAGAGAGAGAGAGAGAGAGAGAGAGAGAGAGAGAGAGTTTCATGCAAATTGACATGGTCAGTAGTAATAACATGGAGAGAGTTTCATGCCGATTATTACGGTCAGTAGTGATGATATGGAGAGAGTTTCATGCCGATTATTACGGTCAGTAGTGATGACATGGAGAGAGTTTCATGCCGATTTTACGGTCAGTAGTGATGATATGGATAGAGTTTCATGCCGATTATTACGGTCAGTAGTGATGACATGGAGAGAGTTTCATGCTGATTATTACGGTCAGTAGTGATGATATGAAGAGAGTTTCGTGACTATTGATATGGTCAGTAGTGATGATATGGAGAGAGTTTCATGCCGATTATTACGGTCAGTAGTGATGACATGGAGAGAGTTTCATGCTGATTATTACGGTCAGTAGTGATGATAAGGAGAGAGTTTCGTGCCTATTGATATGGTCAGTAGTGATGATATGGAGAGAGTTTTAGGCCAATTTATATGATCAGTAGGGATGAATTTGGTCATTAGTAATAACATAAAGAGAGTTTCATGCCAAATGATAAGGTCATTAGAAATAACAAAGTTAAAGATTATCAATATTGATGACTTTGAGAGAGTTTTATACCAATGAATATGATCAATATTAATAACATTTCGAGAGTTTCATACCAATTGATATGGACAGATGTGATGATATAGAGAGAGTTAAGTACTAATTGATATGGTCTGTAATATTGTCATAGAGAGAAAGTTCCATGCCAATTGATATGGTCATTAGTAATAATATACAAAGAGTGTTGTGCCAATTAATATGGTCATTAGTGATGGCATGGAAAAAGTTTCATGCCAACTGATATGGTCAGATGATATTACATGAGACCAATTCGTGTCAATTGATATTGTCAGAAATGATGACTTTGAGAGAGTTGTGTGCCAGTTGTTACGGTCAGTGGTAATAACAAAGACATATTTTCGTGCCAATTAATATGGTCATTAGTGGTGAAATGGAAAAAGTTTCATACCAACTTATATCGTCAGTTGGATGACTTTAAATGAATTTCGTGCCAATTATTATGGTCAGTAGTGATAACATGTTGTGAGTTTCATGCCAATTGTGATGGTCATTGGTAATAACATAGAGAGAGTTTCGTGCCAATTGTTATGGTCTTTAGTATATAGTAACATTGAGAGCGTTTCGTTCCAAGAAATATAGTCAGTAGTGATGACATGTTTCCACACCAATTGATATTGTCAGTACTGATACCATATAAAGAATTTCGTCCTTATTGACATGATCAATAGTAATGCCATAGAAGGAGAGAGAGAGAGAGAGAGAGAGAGAGAGAGAGAGAGAGAGAGAGAGAGAGAGAGAGAGAGAGAGAGAGAGAGAGAGAGAGAGAGAGAGAGAGAGAGAGAGAGAGAGAGAGAGAGAGAGAGAGAGAGAGAGAGAGAGAGAGAGAGAGAGAGAGAGAGTTTCATGCAAATTGACATGGTCAGTAGTAATAACATGGAGAGAGTTTCATGCCGATTATTACGGTCAGTAGTGATGATATGGAGAGAGTTTCATGCCGATTATTACGGTCAGTAGTGATGACATGGAGAGAGTTTCATGCCGATTTTACGGTCAGTAGTGATGATATGGATAGAGTTTCATGCCGATTATTACGGTCAGTAGTGATGACATGGAGAGAGTTTCATGCTGATTATTACGGTCAGTAGTGATGATATGAAGAGAGTTTCGTGACTATTGATATGGTCAGTAGTGATGATATGGAGAGAGTTTCATGCCGATTATTACGGTCAGTAGTGATGACATGGAGAGAGTTTCATGCTGATTATTACGGTCAGTAGTGATGATAAGGAGAGAGTTTCGTGCCTATTGATATGGTCAGTAGTGATGATATGGAGAGAGTTTTAGGCCAATTTATATGATCAGTAGGGATGAATTTGGTCATTAGTAATAACATAAAGAGAGTTTCATGCCAAATGTTAAGGTCATTAGAAATAACAAAGTTAAAGATTATCAATATTGATGACTTTGAGAGAGTTTTATACCAATGAATATGATCAATATTAATAACATTTCGAGAGTTTCATGCCATTGGTATGGTCAGTAGAATTTGAGAAAGTGTCATGCCTATTGATAATGGTCATAAGTAATAACACAGAGAGCGTTTTGTGCCAACTGATATTGCCAGTAGTGATGACATTGAGAAGGTGTCGTGCCAATTGATATGGTCAGTAGTGAGTAGATATGGAGAGAGGTTCGAGTCAGTAGTGATGATATGGAGAGTGTTTCGTGCCATTTGATATGGTCAGTAGAGCTAACATGGTGACAGATTCACAACAATTGATATGGTTAGTAGTGATGACATGTGGAGAGTCAGTAATAATGGTCAATAGTGATGGTATGGAGAGAGTTTCAGGCCAATTAATATGATCAGTAGTGATGAATTTGAGAGAGTTTTGATATGGTCATCAGTAATAAATTAGAGATAGTGTCGTGTCCATTGAAATGGTTATGAATAATAATAATATAGGTAGAGTTTTGTACCAATTGTTATGGTCATTAGTAATAACATAGAGAGAGTTTCATTCCATCTGATAAGGTCATTAGTAAGATTCGTTTAAATTGATATTGTCGTTAGTGATGACTTTGAGAGAATTTTGTGCCAATTGATATGGTCAGCAGTAATGACTTTGAGAGAGTTTCATGCCAATAGAAAAATGTCATTAGTAATAATAAAGAGAAAGATTCGTTTTAATCCATATGATCAGTATCGATGACTCTGAGAGAGATTAATGCCAAACAATTAAAATGGGCAGAATTGATAGCAATAGGAGAGTTTTGTGCAAATTAATATGGTCATTATTAAAAACATTTCGAGTGTTTCACGCCCATTTATTTGGTCATTAGTAATAACATGGAGAGTTCCGTGCTAGTGTATATAGACAGTAGTGATGACTTTGACAGAGCTTTGATGCCAAGTGATATGGCCATTAGCATAGAGAAAGTATCATGCCGATTGATATGGTCATTAGCAATAAAATAGGCAGAGTTTCATGCCAACTAATAAGGTCATTTGTAAGAGCATTTCATTTCAATTTATATAGTCATTAGTAATAACTTAGAGAGAGAGAGAGAGATATATAAACAGAGTTTCGTGCCAACTAATATGGTCTGTAGTGAGTGTTTCATGACATGGAGTGAGTTTCATGCCAATTGATGTGATAATATGAAAAGTGTTTCATTTCAATTAATATGGTCAGTAGTAATTAAACGTAGAGACTTTCGAGCTTATTGATATGGTCAGTAATGATGACATGGAGAGAATTCTGTGTCATTTGGTATTGTCATTAGCAATGGCTTGGATTTGATACCAACTTATATCGTCAATAGTGATGGCATTGAGATAAAATCGTGGTAATTGATATGTTTAGTAGCAAAAGCATGGAGAGAGTTTCAAATCATTTGATATGGTCAGTAGTGATAACTGGGAGAGATTTTGGTGCCTATAGATATGGTCAGTAGTAATGATGAAATGGAGAGAGTTTAATGACAATTATTGTTATTGTAAGTAGTAATGACACGGAGAGAGTTTTGGCAAAATTGATATGGTCATTAGTACTGACATGGAGAGAGTTTCGTGCCAATTAATATGGCTATTAATGATGACATAGAGATCCTTTCGTGGAAAATGGTATGTTCAGTAGTGATGATATGGAGATAGTTTATTGCCGATTGATATGGTCAGTAATGATTGCATGGGGAGTTTCTTGACAACTAATAAGGTCAATAGTGATGACATAGAGACAGTTTCATACCAATTGATATGGTCAGTAGTGATGACATGTGGGGGTTTCGTACTTATTGATATGGTCAGCAGGAATGACATAGAGAGAGTTTCATGCCAATTGATACGGTCAGTAGTGTTGACATTGAGTACGCTTCGTGCCTATGAATATGGTCAGTAGTGATGACATGTGGAGAGTTTCGTACTAATTGATTTGATCAGCAGTAATAACATAGAGAGAGTGTCATGCCTATTGATACGGTCAGTAGGAATGGTATGAGTAACTTTCGTGCCTATCTATGGATATGGTCAGTAGTGATGATATGGAGATAGTTTTGTGCACATTGATATGGTCATTAGTAATAATATAGAGATAGTGTCGTACCCATTGATATGGTCATTAGTAATAACAAAGAGAAAGATTCGATTTAATTAATATGGAAGGAATTGGTGAATTTTAGAGGATTTTATGCCAATTGATATAGTCAGTAGTGATGACTTTGAGAGAGTTTTGTGCCAATTGATATGGTCATTATTAATAACATAGAGAGAGTTTCGTGACAACTGATAATGTCATTAGTGATAACAATGAGATAAATTTGTTTTAATTGATATGGAATATATCGATGACTTTGAGTGATTTTTGTGCCAATTAATATGATCGTTAGTAATAACATTTCGAGAGTTTCATGGCAATTGATATAGTCAGTAGTGATGACTTTGAGAGAGTGTGCGAACTGATATGGTCAGTAGTGATAATATATATATATATATATAGATAGAGAGAGAGAGTTTGTGCCAACTAATATGGTCAGTAGTTATGAGAGGGAGTAAGTTTCATGCCAATTTGTGTGGTTATAGTAATAACATAGAGGGAGTTTCGTGCCAGTTAATAGGGTCTGTAGTAATAACATGGAGAGAGTTTCATGCCAACTGATATGGCCAGTAGTGATGATATGGAGATCGTTTCGTGTCAATTGATATTGTCATTAGTAACTTCAATGTGAGAATTTTTTACCAATTGATATGGTCAGTAGTGACGACTTTGAGAGATTTTTGTGCCAACTGATATGGTCAGTAGTTATAACATAGAGCGAGAGTTTTGTGCCAATTAATATTGTCAGTAGTGATGATATGGAGTGACTTTCATGCCAATTGATGTGGTCATAAGTAATAACCAAGATGCAGTTTCGTGCCAATTAAGATGGTCAGTAATAATAACATGGAGGAAGTTTCGTGCTTGCTGATATCAATTGTTATGGTCAGTATTGATGACTTTGAGAGAGTTTTGGGCCAAATCATATGTTCATTAGTAATAACATAATGTTAATATCGTGCCAATTAATATGGTCAGTAGTGATAACTTTGGGAGAGTTGCGAGCTAACTGATGTGGACATCAGTAATAACATAGAGTTTCGTGCCAATTAATATGGTCAGTAGTGATAACATGGAGAGAGTTTCATGCCATATGATATGGTCATTAGTAATAACATATAAAGAGGGTTTTGTGACAATTGATATGGTCAGAGAGAGAGAGAGAGAGTATCATACCAATTGATATTATCAAAAGTGATGGCAGTTTGAAAGTTTCGTGCCAATTGATATGGTCAGTAGCGATGATATTAGTAGTAATAAAGAGTTAGTTTCGTGCCACTTTATATGGTCAGTAGTGATGACATTGAGGATGTTTCATGCCAATTGATATTATAAGTATTGATTACATAGAGAGATAGTATCATACCAATTGATATTATCAGCAGTGATGACAGTTTGAAAGGTTCGTGGCAATTGATATAGTCAGTAGCGATGCTATGGAGAGTGTTTCGAGCCAATTGTTATAGTCAGTAGTGATGATATGGTCAGTAGTAATAGTAATGACATGGAGAGAAGTTGGTGCTAATTGATATTGTCAATAGAAATAACAGACGCAGTCTTGTGCCAATTGATATGGTCAGTTAGTAGTGATGACATGAAGATCGATTTGATGAGTAATTATGATGTTGAGACAGTTTCGTGCCTATTGATATGGTCAGTAATGGTGACATGGAGAGTGTTTCGTGCCAATTTATATTTTCAGTAGTGAAGACATGGAGAAAGTATCATACTAAATGATATTATCAGAAGTGATGTTCCGTGCCAACTGATATGGTCAATAGTGACCACACGGAGTGAGTTTTGTGGTAAGTATTATGGTCAGTAATGACATGGAGACCGTTTTGTTTCAATTGATATGGTCAGTGGTGATGACATGGAAATTGTCTTATGGAATTTGATATGGTCAGTAATATTGATAGGTAGAAGGTTTCATGCCAATCGATACGGTCTGTAGTGCTGACATAAAGAAAGTTTCGTGCCAATTGGGAAAGTCAGTAGTGAAAACATGGAAAGAGTTTTCTGACATTTGTATTGTCAGTGGTGATGACATGGAGCGAGTTTTCTGACAATTTTAATGTCAGTGGAGATGACATGGAGACCGGGTGATGACATGGAAAGTGTTTCGTGATTATTGACATTTTTAGTAGTTTGGTGCCAATTGATATTGTCATTAGTAATAATATAGAGTATCGTGCATACTGATATGGTCAGTCAGTAGTGATAACATGAAGAGAGTGTCATGACAATTGATATGGTCAGTAGTAATGACATAAGGATAGTTTTTTGCTATTGATAGGGAAAGAATTGATGACATATGTTTCGTGCGAATTGATATTATTGGTAGTTATAAAATGTAGAGAGTTTTCTGCCATTTGATATGTAGTGATGACATAGAGATCCTTTCGTTGAAATTGATATGGTGAGTAGTAATGACATAGAGAGAATTTCATGCATATTAATATGGTCAGTAGTAACAACATAGAGAGTGTTTCGTACCAAGAATTATAGTCAGTTGTGATGTCTAAGAGAGAGTTTCATGCCAACCAACTAAAATGGCCAATTTTAATATAGTCAGTAGTGATGACCTTGGGAGAGTTTCGTGCCAATTGATATGGTCATTAGTAATAACATAGTGAGAGTGCTCATTGATAATGACAGTAGTGAAATGTAGACAGTTTCATGCCAATTGATATGGTCTGTAATAATGAAATTGAGAAAATTTCGTGCAATTGAGAAAATTATGGTTTATATTGATGACATAGAGAGAGATTATTCCATCTGATATTGTCAGAAGTAATGGCATAGAGAGAGAGAGAGAGAGTTTCGTGCCAATTGATATTGTTAGTCAGTTATAATCTCATGGAGACAGTTTCGTTTCACTTGATGTTGTCAGTCAGTAGCGATGACATAGACAGTATGTCAATTGATATGGTATGCCATCGAAAGAGTTTGATGCAAATTGTTATGGTCAGCAGTGATGACATGCTGAGAGTTTGATGCTAATAGATATGGTCAGTAGTAATGACATGGAGAGAGTTTCATTACAATTGATAGGGTCAGTAGTAATGACAACTAAAATGGCCAATTTTAATATAGTCAATAGTGATGACCTTGGGAGAGTTTTGTGCCAATTGATATGGTCATTAGTAATAACATAGTGAGAGTGCTCATTGATAATGACAGTAGTGAAATGTAGACAGTTTCATGCCAATTGATATGGTCTGTAATAATGAAATTGAGGAAATTTCGTGCAATTGAGAAAATTATGGTTTATATTGATGACATAGAGAGAGATTAATTCCATCTGATATTGTCAGAAGTAATGGCATAGAGAGAGAGAGAGAGTTTCGTGCCAATTGATATTGTTAGTCAGTAATAATCTCATGAAGACAGTTTCGTGTCACTTGATGTTGTCAGTCAGTAGCGATGACATAGAGAGTATGTCAATTGATATGATATGCCATCGAAAGAGTTTGATGCAAATTGTTATGGTCAGCAGTGATGACATGCTGAGAGTTTGATGCTAATTAATATGGTCAGTAGTAATGACATGGAGAGAGTTTCATTCCAATTGATATGGTAAGCAGTAATACCATGGAAAATGTTTCGAGCAAAATGATATTATCAGCAGTACTGACCTGGGGAGAGTTTCATGCTAACTAATATGACCTGGAAAAAAATCCATCACAATTGATATGGTCACCAAAGACGACATTTAGTGAGTTTCATGCCAATTGATATTGCCAGTAGTGATGACATAAAACAAGGCTCGTGCCAATTGATATGGTTAGTAGCGGTGACATGGAGAGAGTTTCATGCCAATTGATAGGGTCACTATTAATAAGCGGATGTAGTGTTATTTGTCGAGTGTTGGCCGTTCACACGTCATAGGTTGCGGGGTCGATCCTCAGTTCGACCCAATGTCTCTCATAAAACAACTCAGTACTGGTTCTACCCGGAATGCGGACTCGACATGTTGAAAGTTTTTTTGCCAATTGATACGGTCAATTGTAGAGACATGGAGAGAGTCTAATACCAATTGATATGGTCAGTGGTGATGACATGAATTTTTTTTCGTGCCAATTGATATGTTTTGTAGTGTTGATAGAAAGTCAGTTTCATGACAATTGATAAAATAATTAATGACATGGAGAGTGTTTCAGGCCAATTGATATGGTCAGTAGTGTTGACATGAAGAAATGTTGGTGCCTATCGATATGGTCAGTCAGTAGTGATGACATGGAGATTATGTCATGCCAATTGATATTGTCAGTAGTAACGACATGGAGATTGTTTGGTGCCAATTGATTTGGCCAGATGTAGTGGCATGGTGAGTATCGTGTCAATTGATAGGGACAGTAGTGATGACATGGATAATTTTTCGTACCAATTGATTTTGACAGTGGTGATGACAGGGAGAGAGTTTCGTGCTAACTGATGTGGTCAGTATTGATGACATGGAGAGAGTTTCGTGCCAACTGATGTGGTCAGTATTGATGACATAGAGAGTTTCATGGTAACTGATGTGGTCAGTAGTAATGACATGGAGAGAGTTTCGTGCCAACTGATGTGGTCAGTAGCGATGACATTGAGAGAGTTTCGTGCCAACTGATGTGGTCAGTAGTGATGACATAGAGAGAGATTCGTGCAAATGATATGGTGGTTATTGATATGGTCAATAGTAATGACATATCAATGGGGAGTTCGTTGCCAATTGATATGAAGATATTTTCGTGACATAGTGATAGATTAATGATAGTCAATTGTGATTATTCATGCCAACTGATATTGTCAGTATTAATGACATGGAGTGAGTTTCATGCCAATTAATATGGTCAGTAGTTTTGATATGGATGGAGTTTTGATATGGTCAGTAGTGATGTGATGGAGAGTGTTTCGTGCCAATTGAAATGATCCGTAGAGATGACATGGAGATATTTAAGTGCCAACTGATATGATCAGTAGCGACGAAATGGTGAGAGTTTCCTGCTACATGATAGGGTCAGTAATGATTACATGGGAAAGTTTCGTATCAATGTATATGGTTAGTACTAATGACATGGAGTAATGAAATTGAGAATCTTCGTGCAACGGATATGGTTTATATTGATGAACTAGAAAGATATTAATTCCATCTGTTATTGTCAGTAGTACTGTCATGGAGAGAGTTTCGTGTCAGTTGATATCGTTAGTCAGTAGTGATAATATGGACACCGTTTCAAGCCACTTGATATTGTCAGTCAGTTGTGATAACATAGAGAGTATGTCAATTGATATGGTCAGCCGTAATGCCATGGAAATAGTTTGGTGCTAATTGTTATGGTCAGTAGTGATGAAATGGTGAGAGTTTCATGCCAATTGATATGGCCAGTAGTTATGCCATGTAGTTAGTTTGGAGTCATGGAGAAAGTTTAATTTCAATTGATACAGTAAGTAGTAATGACAGGAAGAGAGTTTCGTGCCAATTGATATGGTCAGAAGTAATAATGCTTACATGGAGATTGTTACGGTCAATAGTGATGACATTGAGCGTGTTTCGCAACAGTTGAAAATGTCAGTGGTGATGACCTGGGAAGAGTTTCATGCTATTTGATATGGTCAGTAGTGGTGACCAGGAAAAAAATTCATCACAATTGATATTGTCAGCAGAGGTGAGTTTTAGTGAGTCTCATGCCAATAGTTATTGTCAGTAGCGATGAGATGGAGAGAGTTTCGTGCCTATCGATCTGGTCAGTAGTGATGTCATGGAGAGAGTTTCGTTCTAATTTGTTTGGATAGTAATGATGGCACAGAGAGATTTTTTTTGCCAATTGAAATTGTCAGTAGAGATGACATGGAGATATTTTGGTGCAAATTGATATGGTCAGTAGTGACGACATGGAGAGAATTTCATACCAAATGATAGTGTCAGTAGTAATGACATGGCGATAGTACGAATTAATGTATTTAGTACTAATGACATCGAATGAGTTTCGTGCTAATTAATATGGTTATAAGTAATAACATGGAAAGATTTTCATACCAACTGATATTATCAGTAGTGATGACATTGAATGACTTTCGTTTCAAGTGCTATGGTCAGATGTGATGCAATGAGAGAGCTACTTGCCAAGTGATATGGTCAGTTGTAGTGCCATGGATAGAGTTTCGTGCCAATTGATATGGTCAGTAGTGATGACATGGAAACAGTTTCGTGCTAGTTGATATGGCCAGTAGTAATGAAATTTAGAAAATTTGGCACATTTGTTATGGTTTATTGTGATGACATAGAGAGAGATAATTCCATCTGATATTTTCACTAGTTATGACATGGAAACAGTTTCATGCCATTTGATATTGTCAGTCAGTAGTGATGACATAGAGAGTATGTGAATTGATATGGTCAGGAGAGAGTTTGGTGCTAATTGTTACGGTCAGTAGTGATGCTATGGTGAGAGTTCCTTTTCAATTGATATGGTGAATAGTGCTGACATGGACAGATTTTTTCCCAGTTGATATGGTCAGTAGTATCGACAGGAAGAGAGTTTCGTGCCAATTGACATGGCCAGAAGTAAAAACATGGAAAATGTTTCGTGCCAATTGATATTGTCATTAGTGCAGACATGGATTACGGTCAGAATTAATGACATTTAGAGAGTTTCGCAACAATTAATATGGTCAGTAGTGATGACCTTGAAAAAATTCATCACAATTGATATTGTCAGCAGAGGTGACTTTAAGTGAGTTTCATGCCAACTGATATTGTCAGTGGTGATGACATTGAGAGAGATTCATGCCAATTGATATGGTCAGTAGTGGGGACATTGACATACTTTCGTTCTAATCGGTACGGTTAAATGTGATGTCATGGATAGAGCGTCGTGCTAATTGAAATGGTCAGTACCACTGACATAGAGATAGTATCATAGCAATTGATATGGTCAGTTGAAGTGAAATGGAGAGTCTCGTGTTAATTGATACGATCAATAGTGATGGCATGGAGAATTTTTCGTGCAAATTAAATTTGTCAGTAGTGATGACATTGAGAGTGATTCATACCACTTGATATGGTCAGTAATAATGACATTGAAAGAGTTTCGTGCCAACTGATGTGGTCAGTGGTGGTGACAAAGAGAAAGTTTCGGGCAATTGATATGTTCAAAAGTGGTTATTGATGTCAGTTGTTATGGTCAATCAGTAGTGATGACACGGAAAGAGTTTGCCAATTGAAATGGTCATTATAAATGACATGAAGTGAGTTTCATGTCAATTGATGTGGTCAGTAGCGATGCCATTGAAAAGGTTTTGTGGCAATTGATATAGTCAATAGTATTGACATGAAAAGTGTTTCATACCAATTGATATGGCCAGTAGTATGGAATGAGTTTCGTGCTATGTGATGGTGTCAGTAGTGATGACACAGAGAGAGTTTCATGCCTGTTGATGTGGTCAGTAGGGAGAGCGTGGAGTGTCAACTGAAATTGTCTTCTGATATGACATGGAGACATTTTGGCGCGAATTGGTCAGTTGTGATGACATGGATTGAGTTTTATGCAAATTAATATGGCCAGTATTGATGACATGAATAGACTTTCGTTTTGATATTGTCAATAGTGATGACATGTATAGAGTTTCCTGCAAATATATAGGGATAAAATGGAGTTTTATAACATTTGATATGGTCAGTAGAATTGACATGGAGTGAATTTCGTGCAAATTGATATGGTTAGTAGTGGTGACATGAAGAGAGTTTTATTCCTGTTGATGTGGCCAGAAGTGATGACATGGAGGGAGTTTAATGCAAATTGATATGGTCAGTAGTGATGACATGATGACAGTTTCGTGCCAATTTATATTGTCAATAGTGATGACATGGTGAGCGTTTATACCAATTGATATGGTCAATAGTGATGACATGGATAGAATTTCATGTCAATTGCAAATGATATGGTAAGTAGTGACGACATGAATATAGTTTCGTGCTAATTGATACGTTCAGTAGTGACGACACGGAGAGAGTTTCTTGCCAATCGGGATAGCTTTCTTCCTGTTGATAAGGTCAGTAGTATTGACATTGATATAATTTCTGGGCATTTGTGATGAAATGGGAAAGTTTCGTGTCAATTGATACGGTAAGTATTTACCACATGGAGAAAATTTTGTGTCAAGTGACATACTTGGTAGTAATAATATGGACATAGTTTCTTGCCAATTGATACGATCAATAGTGCAGATATGGATATACTTTCTTGCCAATTAATATTCTCAGAAGTGGTGTCATGGAGAGAGTTTCGTGCTAATTGATATGGTCAGTAGTGATGAAATGGGAGAGTTTCATGCCAATTGGTATAGTCCGTGGTGATGACATGGAGAGAGTTTCGTGCCAATCGGTATGGTCAGTAGTAATGGCATGGAGTACGTTTCATAGTAATTGTTATGGTCAGAAGTGATGATATGGGGAGAGTTTCCTGCAAATTGATATGGTTGTGATCTGTAGGTGTATCATGAAGAATGTTTCGTGTTAATTGATATAGTCAACAGTAATAACATGAAGGCAGTTTCCTGCCAATCGATAAGGACTGAAATGATGACATGGAGAGAGTTTCTTGCCAATTGATACCTTCGGTAATGTTAACTTTGAGTGAGTTCCATGCCAATCGAGATGGTCAGTAATGATGACATGGAGAGAGTTTCTTGCCAATTGATACCTTCGGTAATGTTAACTTTGAGTGAGTTCCATACCAATCGAGATGGTCAGTAATGATGACATGGAGAGAGTTTCTTGCCACATGATACCTTTGGTAATGATAACTTTGAGTGAGTTCCATGTCAATCGATAAGGTCAGTAATGATTTGATATGATCAGTAGTGGTGAAGTGAAGATCGTTTCGTGCCAATTGATATGGACACAGCCAGTACTTATGGAATGGAGTTAGTTTTATGCTGTTTGATATGGTCTTCAGTAGTATTCGGACCGGGACCGTAAGCGAGCGCTGGATTTTGAATAATAAACTCACTCTTGAACGCATGAAATAAGTCGAGTGCACTCGGACACGCTGAATGCACTCAGATGCAATATACACTAGACACAGTAATATAACTAGTACCATTTTCAAGTCTTTAGTATGTCCCGAACGGAGATCGAACACACGACCTTTCGCATGTGAGACAGAAGCTCTACTTCCACTGCGGGGTTATACATTGACATGGTATGAGATACAAGGATACACATAAGCGTTTCTGTTTCACGTTTGACTGTTAATTGGAAAGTAAATGAGACCTTAGGTAAAATGTTGTTCACAGTTTTTGTTGATTGTTACCATTTAATTTGCAAAGTGTGTTGAGTCAACAACTTTTATGACCCGACATTAGGTCCCCGATGGTTTCCGGCATATTTGGAGGTGGTATCTAGCCAATTTTGAAGTTTTGAAAAACTCTGATTTACTCCCTTTAATTGCCGTTATTTTATTGCACTATACATACATATATAAATTATATTTAATGTTAAATAATATTAAAATTGAAAGACAATTATATTCAAAATTAAAAAAACAACATTGAATTACATTGAAAGTGGCATTATTAAACATCAACATACTCGAGACATTTATCTGTATTGTTTCTAGCGTACATTTTAAAGGCAAAAAATCTCAAAACAACATTCAATTTGAATGTGTTACATTGCCACATAATTAGAATATGATTGTTAAGGTTGTTATGGTCCATATATACCTATACGATATCATTATTTTCGTTTAAACCATTCATAGCAACTGTATTGTTGAAAATCCATATCTATATCCAGTTTTCGAAAATACTTTTGATACTTTGATTATTTTATTTTTTGGTTCAGAATTTCCATATATAGATAAGTTTGCAAGATGATGGTATTTATAATAAGCAAATATATGTATCCTATTAAAATAAATACTCAGAAGTGGTATCTAGTGTTTGAGTACACCAGAAACAGCCGATACATTCAAATTGTTAAGTTAAACTTTTTTGCACCTTGTGACCTTTTACCCCAAATTTTGCGTTCGTAATATATTTTTTCTTGACAACCGATTAAATATGGTCAAATATAATCTAAAGTCACTTTCTATTACAAGATACTTCCGTGAACATTCCGTACCTCATGTGATGATTTTTGGATTTTTTTACCAGACTTTTAAAGTAGAATGAAAATGATTTATGTAATTATCCTTTTATGGTCAAATTAAAAGATTTCTCGGTCAATTTTTGTTAATATCATTATTAAAACAGTACAATTATAACAAATAATTTAGTTGTTGTTAATCGTAAAATGAAATAATAACTGTTTGTTTTAATGAAATGTAAGACATTAAATGTCACCGCTGAACACTGAAATTGGCATGCTCACTTGTCACTTACGGTCATACCACGGGATACTTCATTGGGGCCAATAATATCAATGGTATCAATAATGCTAAAAATGATAATATCAATAACGATTATGATAATATCAACAATGATAATAATAATGATAATAATGATGATAATAATAATAATAACATTAATAATGATAATAATAATACGGATTATAATAATAATTATCAATATTGGTAAAGAATTGTTTATTTATACTAATTATAGAAATTTTATATAAGTCTGTGAAAGCAAATAAAGATATAAAGGGTATAAACCTATATTATAGGGAAATCAAAAATACAGCATTTGCAGACGATGCAACTTTTATGATGGATGGGTCATATAAAACGTTAACATCTTTAATAAAGAAGCTAAATGAGTTAAGTAAAATATATGGTTTAAAATTAAACAAAAAAATCAGTTATATTAAGATCGGGAACACTAACAAATTCTACTGAAACATTTGGTACTAACAATAAATGTATATGGACATCATAATGTTCATCCACATTGGGAATTTTTTTTTTTCAAATTACAGAAGCAAATGCCATGAATTAAATTAAATACAAACATATAAATGTTTTCAGGTGGAAGAGACACAATCTATCAAATATTGGAATATAACTGTTATCAAACCATTTGCAGTGCCAAAACTGATATATCCTCTTACAGTCTTAGAATTACCAATGTCAGAATTAATTGATTTAATCAATGAAAGTTTGTACGATTATTTATGGAACAGTAAACCTGTCAAAATTAGTCGAAAAAAACATTATACAGGACTACGAAAATGGGGGTCTAAAAATGATCTATGTAAATATGTTTATAAAATCAATAAAAGTGGGATGGGTAAAAAGAATAATAAATAATGAAAAAATGATGGGGATTGGAAACATAGTTACATAACAAATAAGATAAATTAGGGGGACAATTAATATATCAAAAGGTATCCAGTACATCAAACAAATATTTGACAGAAGACAAAAAACATTCTATACTTTTCAATTTGTTAAAGCTAAATACTTTCTTTAAAAATCAGATTTTTTAAATAATATACTTTAATTGAAAGCATTCCAAAGGTATGGAAACAAAAATTAAAAACAAACAATAATGAACAAATAGATTTATTGCAATAAATCAGAAACCTCAAACGTCCAAATAAACTTTTATATAATAGACAACTAAGAATCATACGAAACAATATTATAATCAAACCTCATATTAAATGGGAATTAGAAGATAGGAACATTAACTGGAAAGTTGTACACACTTTGCCTTTTAGATCACTAATAGATACAAAATTACGCGCTTTCCAATACAAATGTATAATGCGAATTATACCTAACAATAAATTCCTGTATAAATGCAACATATGTGATACAAGATTATATGAATTTTGTGCTATGGATGTTGAAACAAACATACACATATTTCATGAATGTCAATTTTCTAGAGCCTTCTTGAAGTATATCTTAATGATAAGCAGTTAACAATAAAGTTATATAATATGGTAATATAGCTTGAATGTATTGAATGGCACAGTTATTCGAATTTGTTAAATACTATATTGATTTATGCTAAATTTTTCATTACAAAAACATGCCGAGGGGTTAAAGCCAGAACCAGCCATCTCTACATTTTGATTTTTTCATGAGCGTAATTTTTCTTTCTCAAATTTGTAAAAATGGACATTTTGAAACTCTGGCCTTGCAGCTACCTAGAAAATATATGTTTATATCATATATTAAATTATATTTCTGTCTGTACCCGTTAAAACATCGAAATTTGATAATCTTTTTTCTGGCTTTCTCAAAGTGGTGTTGTGGGCTTTCTACTTTTCAAACCAAATCGCTACATACAAAAAAGCTAGTTTGGGTTATAGTACATTTGAAGTGAAAGTTTTTTATTTGTTTCTGCCAAAACATACTATAACTAGAAAGACTGTTTGGGAATGACACATTTTGAGAAAAGGCATCGTTTTAAAATGCCATAACATGATATAACAAGGTATTGTATTCTGACACTCATGGTAGCTGAAGAAAAAATAAATTAAAGATTTGCCGAAAACATCTTTATAACAAACGCGTACAAATCTGAGGAATGAACCCACTATAACAATATAAGACATTCTGCTTGTGACTATGTAAGAATGTTACATGTGTATTTCAGATACATTAGTTGGTCATCAATACATAACATTATTTAGCAGAATAAAAACCGTTAATTACATATGAATAAACACACATATCTACTACATCTTTGTATACCAAGTGGTTAAAGCAGTTAAAACAAATATTAGGATATAAAAACAACTCCATATACCATGACAGTTACTTTACTGGTTTGGTTTAAACATATTTTATTTCTATTTATATATACAGAAAGGAGGTCGGGCCACAAGTTCTTCCAACATTAGATTCGGCCCTCCCCCTGTTGTTTAACATATAGTGTAAAGTTACTTTAGTCTGTCCGTCACATTTTGGTTGGAAGACAGGCCTTGGTAATTCCTGATATTCTATTGACCTCTTCGAAATCCCGAATTCTCGTCGCGTGCGAGAGCGAGATTTCGCCCGAGACTATGAGCTCAAGGGAATTCGTTTCACCGCGGTCGCTGCTGAGACACTGTAGATTTCACGTGAGTAAATTGAATTTTCATACATTAACAACACAAATATTTATTAAAGCAGTTTAATACAGTTTAATTTGAGAGAGTAAGCTAGTATCAATGATGAACTTGTGAAATGATGCGGTTGTTGACCATGATTACCTTTTTATTGTGACTTTTATTACTGTTGTAAGTTGGCGGTGTTAGCATAATGTAAAATGGTGTGTGTGTCTGGTAAATAAGTGTAAATTATTAAGAAACGTTATTCTTGCAGAAAAAAATAATCAATTTGTTTCAAGAACGTAATTTATTATAGTTATAGACGAGTTAGAAGTTTAAAACTCCGTCTCTGAGACTGTTTTGTACCAGTTCTAGTAGCCTAGTTTCAACACAGAAACGAACATTCCCATGTAATTATACTATATATGTTTCATAATATTTTTTTTATTTTATCTTTTTACTCATCAACTATTTATTAGTGACTTAAGTTTATTGTTATATGAATTTAATTTCAGTTCAATTAAAATGCCGTCGGGTGACTATTGTTGTGTGTCCTTGTGTAACCACAAGATAGATAAAGTTCCACCACGTTCTACATTTTACACTACATTTTGTATTTCAAAATAGCCCAACAGTGGCAGTCTAGGATCAAACGGAGTTATAAGGATTAAAATGGCAAACTTAAGCCATGGATACCCACAGACAACTGATGAAGAAAACCAAACTATCCTCCATCTCAAATGCCGACAGTCTGGAAACAATTGTACGGCCGTCCATATTTCCAAACAGACGGAATATGCTTGTTTTCATGTTTAAGTCTTAAAAAAGAATAAATGTATTCATCTGAGATATTTGAATTAATATTTAAGCATCATTTCAAAAATGTACCTTTATGGAATTTTTTACGCATCTAATCCAATAAAACAAATCTAACCACAATTTTATCTTTTCTTAAAAATAGGTTTTGCTTAACCTATATAAAACTAACATTGAAATAAAGAACTGACACAAAAATGAACATTTATTAGTCTCTCTTTTATATCAGAGACGAATGATAATGAGACGCAATATGTATATCAACCATCACGGAGATTGTGAGCGGTGGGGATTCAAACTCGTGACCAATGGATTAATATTCAGACGCGCTTAAGACTGAGCTAATCGGGCCCGGCAGTCATTACAAAAGCAAGCATGATTGAATTTGTAAAATATGAAAATAACCATCCGTATGATAAAGAAAACAAAAATAATATTGCGGTTAGTATCGATGTAGACCCAGATCAGCCTGCACATCCAAGCCGTGTTATCAAGGAATGCACTGTTTGCTACGCAGTCAGTAAATTATCAAATTCACCATTTTAAATTATTATTATGTGTGCATTCATTGCTGTACACTAAAAATGACTGATAATATGTTAAATTCATACCCTTTTAAAGTAAATTTAGGTGAAGCGTTGTTGAGTGGTATTTTTAATATTTGCCTAACTTGCACTGTTTTTGTTTTGTTTTATCATATTGTGTATTTTACCTATAACTAAACCATTTGACATCGTTACACAGTCTACTAGTTAACTGGTCAAATATGATTTTTTAACCTTTGATGGATAGTGTCATATGGAATATATTTGCCTACAGGCATATTGCACAAAGTGTATGCAACTGTCCAGTTACTGGCATCCTGCTGAGCTTTCATAGTCCACCAACACTACAGTCACACCATGTGGTAATGAGATAAAAACAAGCATTTTGTACCCAAATTTGCATAATTCACCATAGGTTTTATGACCCCAGGGTTTAAGATAGGATGTATGTTATATTGCATAGTATTATGGACAATTACTTAATTTAAACATTTTCAGTTACTTAGGGGGTCAATACCAATGGTAAGAAATTATGTAACGTCCGTCCTCTTTTTGTAACGTTCATCCCTTATATTAGAGTGACATTAAACAAAATCTCTAAATTTTTGTTCATTTTTTTTTGATAAATTATTCATATCTTAGTTGCACTCTGCAAACATAAAATATTTAATACATTGAAAAAAAGCGAAATTGATTCTATAAATTCAGAAAAAAGAAATGTATATGCAATTGGGGAGTGGGAGGCGGACGTTACGGGGACGGACGTTCCATTTCCGTGTATATCTTTCCAAAATGACCATTTTTTTTTACATTTTATATAGTACCTCGGTATATCAGGTGAATGTGTAACATTCTATTCATCTTCTTGGAAGAATATATACCAGGGATGCAGACGTTACAGTTTTTTTGTCACAAATTGAAATTTTCTGATTTATGTATTATTTCACATATACACTATTATTAAAGCAAATATATCTCCTCGTGGTCATGCATTACAATGTGATACACGTAAATGTTGTAAATGTGATAAAATCAAAATTGTATGTATATTATTTTGTGTGATTTGTGTCCGTAGTATATGGTGTAAATTTATAATAAATATATCAAATTTCTCGTTAATACAATAAATGTTTAAACAAAATAAAATGTATCTTAGTTACGTTTCAACACCGAATAATAATCCAATACTTTCACACACTAATTAAAAACAAATACCGTAAGTTTATGATTGTGACACCTAATCATGGTGGTACGAAACGTCTGTAATTCATTCAAAACTGTCTTAAATAAAAGAAAATCATAGTTTTTTTGCCAAAAAAACAACACAACTACATTTAGGTTATATTGATATGTTATAGTAATAAAGTTGTTTTTTTTTTAAAAAATTACCTACGTTTTAAACAAAAAAGGCCCATTAACTTTGCAACATGCAGTTGGGTCCGAAATTTGGTAGATAATACATCTATAAAAAGACAAGAATTATTAATAAAATCCGTCATGTCACATAAACTATTTAACAAATAAAATATAACCATTCCCTATTTGTAAATGATAGTAGGGATATTGATAAAACAAAAATACTAAACTACTCAAGTTTACAAATTACCCCATCCATCACCAGAAATCAAATATTAATTAAAGTATACAAACACGCACTAAACGATTAAAAGTAATTCAATTTTATCATGAGAAACTTATTTTTTTATTTTCTTTCATATCTTGTATTGTTTTTTTCTTTTCGTGGCTGTTTTATGTAACTTTGTTGTAATTAACTACTGCCAGAAGCACCACTGCGGTTTGTTATGGTGTGACGCGATTCCCCTGAGCTCAAGTCACGCACAGATCTTGTTACGCACGAGAGTGAGATTTCACCTTTTCGAATTGGAGAATTGGAATGATTCCTGATTTGCAAAACGGGATCAAATCATTCTTTTTGGCTGAAGATATATGAATTTCACTTTCGTATTTCCTAAGCGGATCCTGTTCTTCACAACTGGGATTTTTTCGCCTCGAACCAATAAGCTTGATCTTTTGAAACTCTTCATCCATGTCGTACTTGAAGAAACTTTCATCATGGTCTTCTTTTGTGCACCTTGTCAATCTCATTTTGGTCCAATCAACTTTCATTTCTACTTCAGATTGTGGAGGTGTCTACACTGTGTTGCCATTTCCTTAAATTTAATAAAATTGGTGAACTTCATTGGCACGACATTGTAGTATGGAGCCTTTCGTCTTGCCATAAGAAGAACTGTGTCTGAATGTGAGGGTACATACATTTCAGTTTTGCTTTTCGCAAATTCTATAGCAGCATGCATTGAGTCCACTTCCATGTGTGTGTGTGGCCACTTTCTATGGACCTGTGGTCAATGATTTTGATGTTATCATCGTAACAACATGATAAAAAAGCTAGCAACAGTTATGTTTATATTCCGTCCGCTACAGGCATCTGAGTACAGGATCACATGTTAAACATTAGCAGGCAATGATTTTAGGTATAGTAGAAGGTATTTTGCTATTTCTGAAGACTCCCCTTTCCCATTTTCTTCTGACCAGAGTTAGCAACTTGCTTTTCCGTTTCATATGCTATATATAGAAAAGTTATAGCAGCAGAGTAGTACATTAGACTTACAAGGGAACATGGAGTATAAAAAACGTATTGTCAGTCAAAGATTGCTACATGCAGATTTTGGTTAGACTTTGCAAATTGCTTATCTTCACTTTTTTCTTCTATTGCTCTTGGCGTTTGTTAAATTCTTCTTTTTGTTTTATAGTAACTGTTCCTTCTACCTCAGCAGTGTAATAGTGTGCACATACAGTACATTTCAAACCTTTCACAAGCATCATAATGTTCAGTTACTCCTGGTATTGAAATATATGCTAATTGTATTGGCAATGTGTTGGTCACATTACAAATAGTTCAAGCACTGGTTGATTTGGGTTACTTGTGTAAATAGTGACATGACGTCCAGTGAAATTTGCTTAAACTAATGGCAGAAAATCAGCAACTGCATTGGACCAGTTCGTTCCCATCTTTTCTAAGGTTATCTACTTCAGTGACATACTCCTCTACAAACAAATCCTCTTCATCTGGATGGTATTTATTTATGAAGAAACCGATATAGTCTGACATATTTGCTTCTAGGTATTCACACAAGACATTTTTTAATTCTGAAGCAGTAAAACCTGTAGGACTTGAAGTTTCGAAAAAGCAGTTACCAAATGGTAAAACATTTACTCTGTTTTTGTTATTGCTGTTTAATAGCTGGTCCAATCGGTTTGTAGGTATTTGCAGAAGATCTTTGTTAATGGATGCTTCTTGTTCACCTAATTGCAAAACAATGTTATCTGTTCAACAGCTTTATCACTGTCGACCAAGTTGGAACTTATAGTTGGTACATTAGTGCTAGATTTCTTTGTTTCTGATGCAATACTTCTAGTCCTTTTAACTGATCTCTCCAACATTCTTTTTAATCGTTTTTTCTTCTGTATCATTTTCTTTTCCTTTTTCGAAATTTCACTATTATACTCAATGTCTGTTGAATTAGATCTTTTGTGTCAGGTTTGTAAGTATCACTGTCAGAATCAGTTACTTTTTATGACTTTTTTCACATTATTGCTAAGAGATGAATCATCATCCAAACTATTAATATACTTCATTTTCTGTCTTGTTTTTCGTTTATTTGATCTTTTTGGCACATTTGTTCGTAATTATCCCATCAGTCCCTTTGTTCTGTACTGAATTATCTATGCATCTATGCATGAATGGCAATGGTCATTCACAGTCACACTACTGTGAAGTTATGCTGCAGACGTATATGCCGCTTCGCCCGGTGATGCCATACTGCCATTCGTAATAGGCTCGTCTGTTGTTTCACATTGAGATGTATTATGGTCAGTCCCAGCAGGCCTGTTCAGGTTTTCACACAGATATGTTATGTTGTCACCCGTAGTAGGCTCGTCTAGTTTTTCACACTGAAATGTATTATGTACATGTACATATTATGTACATGTAGTATGGTCAGTTACAGAAGGCATGTCAGGGTTTCACACTGAGATGTACATGTAATATGGTAAGTTACAGCAGGCTTGTTCAGGGTTTCACACTGAGATGTATATGTAGCATGGTCAGTTACAGCAGGCTTATTCAGGGTTTCACACTGAGATGTACATGTAGCATGGCCAGTTACAGCAGGCTTGTTCAGGGTTTCACACTGAGATGTACATGTAGTATGGTCAGTTACTGCAGGCTTGTTCAGGTTTCCACACTGAGATGTACATGTTATAAGGTCAGTAACAGCAGGCTTGTTCAGGGTTTCACGCTGAGGTGTACATGTAGCATGGTCAGATACAGCAGGCTTGTTCAGGGATTCACACTGAGATGTACATGTAATATGGTCAGTTATAGCAGGCTTGTCCAGGGTTTCATACTGAGATGTACATGTAGTATGTTCAGTTATAGCAGGCTTGTCCAGGGTTTCACACTGAGATGTACATGTAATATGGTCAGTTCCAGCAGGCTTGTTCAGGGTTTCACACTTAGATGTACATGTAGTATGATCAATAACAGCAGGCTTGTTCAGGGTTTCACACTGAGATGTACATATAGTATGGTCAGTTACAGCAGGCTTGTTCAGGGTTTCACACTGAGATGTACATGTAATCTGGTCAGTTACAGCAGGCTTGTTCAGGGTTTCACACTGAGATGTACATGTATACAGCAGGCTTGTTCAGGGTTTCACACTGAGATGTACATGTAGCATGGTCAGTTACAGCAGGCTTGTTCAGGGTTTCACACTGAGATGTACATGTAATATGGTCAGTTACAGCAGGCTTGTTCAGGGTTTCACACTGAGATGTACATGTAGCATGGTCAGTTACAGCATGCTTGTTCAGGGTTTCACTATGAGATGTACATGTAGTATGGTCAGTTACAGCAGGCTTGTTCAGGGTTTCACACTGAGATGTACATGTAATATAGTCAGTTACAGCAGGCTTGTTCAGGGTTTCACACTGAGATGTACATGTAGCATGATCATTTACAGCAGGCTTGTTCAGGGTTTCACACTGAGATGTATATGTAGCATGATCATTTACAGCAGGCTTGTTCAGGGTTTCACACTGAGATGTACATGTAGCATGGTCAGTTACAGCAGGCTTGTTCAGGTTTTCACACTGAGATGTACATGTAGTATGGTCAATCACAGCAGGCTTGTTCAGGTTTTTACACTGAGATGTACATGTTATAAGGTCAGTTACAGCAGGTTTGTTCAGGGTTTCACATTGAGATGTACATGTAATATGGTCAGTTACAGCAGGCTTGTTCAGGTTTTCACGCTGAGATGTACATGTATACAGCAGGCTTGTTCAGGGTTTCACACTGAGATGTACCTGTAGCATGGTCAGCAACAGCAGGCTTGTTCAGGGTTTCACACTGAGATGTACATGTAGCATGGTCAGTTACAGCAGGCTTGTTCAGAGCTTCACACTGAGATGTACATGTAGCATGGTCAGTTACAGCAGGCTTGTGTAGGGTTTCACACTGAGATGTACATGTAGTATGGTCAGTTACAGCAGGCATGTCAGGGTTTCACACTGAGATGTACATGTAATATGGTCAGTTACAGCAGGCTTATTCAGGGTTTCACACTGAGATGTACATGTAGCATTGTCAGTTACAGCAGGATTGTTCAGGATTTCACACTGAGATGTACATGTAGTATGGTCAGTTACTGCAGGCTTGTTCAGGTTTTCACACTGAGATGTACATGTTATAAGGTCAGTAACAGCAGGCTTGTTCAGTGTTTCACGCTGAGATGTACATGTAGTATGGTCAGTTACAGCAGGTTGGTTCAGGGTTTCACACTGAGATGTACATGTAGCATGGTCAATTACAGCAGGCTTGTTCAGGGTTTCACACTGAGATGTACATGAAGCATGGTCAGTTACAGCAGGCTTGTGTAGGGTTTCACACTGAGATGTACATGTAGTATGGTCAGTTACAGCAGGCTTGTTCAGGGTTTCAGACTGAGATGTACATGTAATATGGTCTGTTACAGCAGGCTTGTTCAGGGTTTCACACTGAGATGTATATGTAGCATGGTCAGTTACAGCAGGCTTGTTCAGGGTTTCACACTGAGATGTACATGTAGCATGGTCAGTTACAGCAGGATTGTTCAGGGTTTCACACTGAGATGTACATGTAATATGGTCAGTTACAGCAGGCTTGTTCAGGGTTTCACACTGACATGTATATGTAGCATGGTCAATTACAGCAGGCTTGTTCAGGATTTCACACTGAGATGTACATGTATAATGGTCAGTTACAGCATGCTTGTGTAGGGTTTCACACTAAGATGTACATGTAATATGGTAAGTTACAGCAGGCTTGTTCAGGGTTTCACACTGAGATGTACATGTAATATGGTAAGTTACAGCAGGCTTGTTCAGGGTTTCACACTGAGATGTATATGTAGCATGGTCAGTAACATCAGGCTTGTTCAGAGTTTCACACTGAGATGTACATGTAATATGGTAAGTTACAGCAGGCTTGTTCAGGGTTTCACACTGAGATGTACATGAAGTATGGTCAGTTACAGCAGGCTTGTTCAGGGTTTCACACTGAGATGTACATGTAGTATGGTCAGTTACAGCAGGCTTGTTCAGGGTTTCACACTGAGATGTACATGTAATATGGTCAGTTACAGCAGGCTTGTTCAGGGTTTCACACTGAGATGAATATGTAGCATGAGCATTTACAGCAGGCTTGTTCAGGGTTTCACACTGAGGTGTACATGTAGCATGGTCAGTTACAGCAGGCTTGTTCAGGTTTTTACACTGAGATGTACATGTATACAGTTGGCTTGTTCAGGTTTTCACACTGAGATGTACATGTAGTATGGTCAATTACAGCAGGCTTGTTCATGTTTTTACACTGAGATGTACATGTAGCATGGTCAGTTACAGCAGGCTTGTTCAGGGTTTCACGCTGAGATGTACATGTATACAGCAGGCTTGTTCAGGGTTTCACACTGAGATGTACATGTAGCATGGTCAGTAACAGCAGGCTTTTTCAGGGTTTCACACTGAGATGTACATGTTATAAGGTCAGTAACAGCAGGCTTGTTCAGGGTTTCACGCTGAGATGAACATGTAGTATGGTCAGATACAGCAGGCTTGTTCAGGGATTCACTCTGAGATGTACATGTAATATGGTCAGTTATAGCAGGCTTGTCCAGGGTTTCATACTGAGATGTACATGTAGTATGGTCAGTTATAGCAGTCTTGTCCAGGGTTTCACACTGAGATGTACATGTAATATGGTCAGTTCCAGCAGGATTGTTCAGGGTTTCACACTGAGATGTACATGTAGTATGATCAATAACAGCAGGCTTGTTCAGGGTTTCACTATGAGATGTACATGTAGTTTGGTCAGTTACAGCAGGCTTGTTCAGGGTTTCACACTGAGATGTACATGTAATATGGTCAGTTACAGCAGGCTTGTTCAGGGTTTCACACAGAGATGTACATGTATACAGCAGGCTTGTTCAGGCTTTCACACTGAGATGTACATGTAGCATGGTCAGTTACAGCAGGCTTGTTCAGGGTTTCACGCTGAGATGTACATGTAATATTGTCAGTTACAGCAGGCTTGTTCAGGGTTTCACACTGACATGTATATGTAGCATGGTCAATTACAGCAGGCTTGTTCAGGGTTTCACACTGAGATGTACATGTAGTATGGTCAGTTACAGCAGGCTTGTGTAGGGTTTCACACTAAGATGTACATGTAATATGTTAAGTTACAGCAGGCTTGTTCAGGGTTTCACACTGAGATGTACATGTAATATGGTAAGTTACAGCAGGCTTGTTCAGGGTTTCACACTGAGATGTAAATGTAGCATGGTCAGTTACAGCAGGCTTGTTCAGAGTTTCACACTGAGATGTACATGTAATATGGTAAGTTACAGCAGGCTTGTTCAGGGTTTCACACTGAGATGTACATGAAGTATGGTCAGTTACAGCAGGCTTGTTGAGGGTTTCACACTGAGATGTACATGTAGTATGGTCAGTTACAGCAGGCTTGTTCAGGGTTTCACACTGAGATGTACATGTGATATGGTAAGTTACAGCAGGCTTGTTCAGGGTTTCACACTGAGATGTATATGTAGCATGATCATTTACAGCAGGCTTGTTCAGGGTTTCACACTGAGGTGTACATGTAGCATGGTCAGTTACAGCAGGCTTGTTCAGGTTTTTTCACGGAGATGTACATGTATACAGCTGGCTTGTTCAGGTTTTCACACTAAGATGTACATGTAGTATGGTCAATTACAGCAGGCTTGTTCATGTTTTTACACTGAGGTGTATATGTAGCATGGTCAGTTACAGCAGGCTTGTTCAGGGTTTCACGCTGAGATGTACATGTATACAGCAGGCTTGTTCAGGGTTTCACACTGAGATGTACATGTAGCATGGTCAGTAACAGCAGGCTTTTTCAGGGTTTCACACTGAGCTGTACATGTAATATGGTCAGTTACAGCAGGCTTGTTCAGGGTTTCACACTGAAATGTATATGTAGCATGGTCAGTTACAGCAGCCTTGTTCAGGGTTTCACACTAAGATGTACATGTAATATGGTAAGTTACAGCAGGCTTGTTCAGGGTTTCACACTGAGATGTACATGTAATATGGTAAGTTACAGCAGGCTTGTTCAGGGTTTCACACTGAGATGTATATGTAGCATGGTCAGTAACAGCAGGCTTGTTCAGAGTTTCACACTGAGATGTACATGTAATATGGTAAGTTACAGCAGGTTTGTTCAGGGTTTCACACTGAGATGTACATGTAGTATGGTCAGTTACAGCAGGCTTGTTCAGGGTTTTTACACTGAGATGTACAAGTAGTATGGTCAGTTACGGCAGGCTTGTTCAGGGTTTCACACTGAGATGTACATGTAATATGGTCAGTTACAGCAGGCTTGTTTAGGGTTTCACACTGAGGTGTACATGTAGCATGGTCAGTTACAGCAGGCTTGTTCAGGTTTTTACGCTGAGATGTACATGTATACAGCAGGCTTGTTCAGGTTTTCACACTGAGATGTACATGTAGTATGGTCAATTACAGCAGGCTTGTTCATGTTTTTACACTGAGATGTACATGTAGCATGGTCAGTTACAGCAGGCTTGTTCAGGGTTTCACGCTGAGATGTACATGTATACAGCAGGCTTGTTCAGGGTTTCACACTGAGATGTACATGTAGCATGGTCAGTAACAGCAGGCTCGTTCAGGGTTTCACACTGAGATATACATGTAATATGGTCAGTTACAGCAGGCTTGTTCAGGGTTTCACACTGAAATGTATATGTAGCATGGTCAGTTACAGCAGCCTTGTTCAGGGTTTCACACTGAGATGTACATGTAGTATGGTCAGTTACAGCAGGCTTGTTCAGGTTTCACACTGAGATGTACATGTAATATGGTAAGTTACAGCAGGCTTGTTCAGGGTTTCACACTGAGATGTATATGTAGCATGGTCAGTTACAGCAGGCTTGTTCAGGGTTTCACACTGAGATGTACATGTAGCATGGTCAGTTACAGCAGGCTTGTTCAGGTTTTCACACTGAGATGTACATGTTATAAGGTCAGTTACAGCAGGCTTGTTCAGGGTTTCACACTGAGATGTACATGTAGTATGGTGAATTACAGCAGGCTTGTTCAGGTTTTCACACTGAGATGTACATGTTATAAGGTCAGTTACAGCAGGCTTGTTCAGGGTTTCACGTTGAGATGTACATGTAGTATGGTCAGATACAGCAGGCTTGTTCAGGGTTTCATGCTGAGATGTACATGTAGTATGGTCAGTTACAGCAGACTTGTTCATGGTTTCACACTGAGATGTACATGTAATCTGGTCAGTTACAGCAGGCTTGTTCAGGGTTTCACACTGAGATGTACATGAAGTATGGTCAGTTACAGCAGGCTTGTTCAGGGTTTCACACTGAGATGTACATGTAATATGGTCAGTTACAGCAGGCTTGTTCAGGGTTTCACACTGAGATGTAATGTTGTCGCTCGTAAAAGGCTCATCTTGTGTTTCACTGATTGATGTCACTGGCAGTATGCTTGCCACGGTTTTCACATTGAGATGCAACATTGTCACTCGCAACATGTTTGTTTGGCGTTTCGCATTTAGATGTATTATTGTCACTTGCAGTAGGCTCACCTATTGTTCAAGTCCGAAATGCATTATTCTCATTAGTAGTAGGATTGTCTACGGTTTCAAACTGAGATGATTTTTACCGCTGGCAGTAGACATGTCCAAGTTTTCACATTGAGAAGTAATAGTAGGCCCATCCATGGTTTTACACTGATATTCATAAATGTCACTCGCAGTAGATGTGTCCGGAAACGTAAATCTATCACTCACAATAGGTTTGGCTCTGATATATTCTAGTGACACTTACAGTAGACTGATCAAATTGTTCTGTAGGCTCGTCCTATGTTTCACATTGTAAAACAATAGTGTCACTCCAATCACTCCTTGTATCGTCATCCGTCTCTAAGTCATGTGTATGAATTAATAAACAATGTAATGATTTGACTTGTCAAATGAGGTTTTGAAAACTAAACAAAAATCATAATCCAACATTAAAACGTCTGGTGCAATTTATGGACACATGACTGTATATAATTTTATATATTTAATTTTAAGTTTTATCTCTCATAGTTCATGGCAATACTTTATTTATTATATCAAATTGAAATAATACATATCATTTTAAGAGCATTTTTATTCAAGTGTTATACGTATTTATTAGATATTAACTCTGTGTATATGCATTACTATAAAATTATATATCTTACCTTTATAAAAAATTCATGTCGCGAAAATTATTTATAAACTGTTCAAACCCCAGTTACAATGAACATAAGAACATCACATTTTAAATTATCAAATCACTAAACTTATTATCGATATAACTGGTATTAACCGTTAATTAACATTCCACGTATACACACTGCCAGAATCACTTATGTTGATGAAAGCCGTTTTAAAACACTTAAAAGGAATATCCACTGAATTTATTTGCATCTACCACAATGCTCTATTTTAATAACTCTTAAACTGGCGCTAATACTATTAAAACATTTAGAGAAAATACAAATACTATGTTTATATGGATATTGCTGCAATGAATGAACTACATTGTATAGGTTTAATATGAGCCAGAATACAATATTGCCACATGGCAATGTTCTGGTCGGTCGTATATCAGGTTGAGCAAAGTTCAGTTTCCAGCCAGAACCAGCTATCCCCAAATATATTGTTCTTGATGTACTTTTTCATGGTAGTTATTTAAAGAGAAACAAGCTATATGAATATAATAGTAACAGCAAAAGAAAAACTTGGACAACGTAATTGCGAATGGGACAAATTAATGACACCAATATACTGATTTCAGACTTGGCGTGTTAAGTTCTTCTCTCTTTGTCCTAACCATATTCTCTTATCTACTACCCTTTCTTTACACTCTTACTTAAACCAACTTATTTTTCATTTTATACATAAAAATATTAATAATTTATGTCACACATTGTGGCACTGTTTAAGTAAAAGAAAGTAAATATATTAATAGAATGCAAAACAAACAATAATTATTATTATTATTAATAGTAGTATTATGTTTTTTTTTTGTTTTGTTTTGTTTGTTTTTTAATAACTTAAAATAATTTGGAAAGAAATTCCATTATTGTGAACAGTTTCAATATTTATGGTTGGAATACATAGAAATAGTCTGTTAATAGACTTGTAAATATAAAAGCAGTATTAACATGCCAGTATAATATAATAGTTTTCACTAATCTGCTTCTATTATGTTATGGACAATGTGTTGCTATGTACATATGTATATATGTATGTGTATAATGAGAAAAAAATATAATGATAATAATAATGATAATTATTATACCACTACAACTACACATACTACTACTACTACTACTACTACTACTACTACTACTACTACTACTACTACTACTACTACTACTTAAATAATAATAATGACTATATTTGACAAGAACTTGTGTTTATCATTAAACATAATAAGCATGTGTATTCTGATTTTCAAAGACAATATAGAAATGTTATAGACTCGTATTATATGATTATACATTGTTGGGGTGCTGTTATCTGCTTCACATAAGGTATTCAGGTGTGCTGTAAAAGACAATCTTATTGTTTAATAAAATAGGGGACTAATTCCAGATTACAGCTTCTTTACAGAAAAAGAATTAAATAAGAAAGTTTTTCCTAGCCCTTATTTACTTTCTGCAACACTGTTATTGGCTCAGATAAAACATTAACAGTCTTAGAACGGTGTTATGCGCAAAACAAGAAATGTCACTGATTAGTGTCACATGCCTCCCACACCCCCCAAATGGTCTGCGAAAAAACGATACATTGTATAATAGGTATGATTTAAATGAACCCATGACCCTGACCTTGACATTTGATGTACAAATAAATGCAGGTGACACATTATTTTGATATTTTGATCACTTGTGATACTTTAAAATCCCTCCATGTAAGACAAAGTTGCGGACCGGACATAAAATATCAATCAAACTGAAAGTGTGACCTTGACCTTTGGAACTGGATCTTACGTGCGACAGGTTGTCATGTCATCTTGATCAACTGATCAATTGAGCCGAGTGTTTTTGAAATCCATGTATGTATGACAAAATTACAGTCCGGACTTGAAATCTCAAACAGACTCAGACTCAATTGAGCAAAGTTAAATCCTTCCACATAAGACAAAGTTACAGACCAGATACGAAATATCAAACTGAAGGTGTGACCTTGACGTTTGAGAAAAGGTTCTGGGTTTTACACGCGACTCTTCATTATGTCATGTATATCAATTGAGCCTAGTGTTTTTGAATCCATTCATTTATGACAAAGTTTCAGACCGGACACGAAATCTCAAACAGACTGAACGTGTTGTTAAACAAACTTAAAGTGTGACTTTAACCTTTGAGGTACGGATGTGGGTCTAACACGCGGTACTTCCTCATGTTATGTTAACAATTTGTAGCAAATATTTATCAAATCCATCAGTGTATGACAAAATTACAGACCGAACACTAAATCTCAAACAGACTGAACGTGTTGTTAAACAAAGATAGAGTGTGACCTTGACCTTTGATGTGGGAGTCTGGGTGTTACGCGCGACACGTCGTCATGTTATATTGATCAGTTGTAGCAAGTTTTTATAAAATCTATCAATACATGACAAAGTTACATGCCGGACACAAAATATCGGACGAACGTGGGTGGGGCATAAAAAACCTGCGATGATTTTTAAATAATTATGTAATTGATGGAACAGTTTTATTGAAAGTTATATAGTTAGTTTCAACAGTTATGAAACAATTACATGTAATAATCATTTTGCAAAATTAAATATGTTTCTATGGTTTGTTTTAAAACATTGTTGCAAACGGTTCTACATTATTTCAAAATATCCAAACACAGAAGTTATAGAAAAGTTGCTTAAGTTAAATTTAAAACATAAAATATTTGAAATTATGTCAATATAATATGTTTGTAACTTGAATATGTTTAAATTGCAGTAAACTATATGTGACATATAGTTTTGTATGATTTATTTTAATAATGTTTTAGCAGAGCGTCTATTTCGCAACAATATTTAAAATATTTAGAATCATTTCTGCTCTATAGTCTTTAAAAAGTGAAGTGGAACAGTGTTCAGTGTTGCTCTGAGATAGGATAGGATAGCCAGCTACTGTAACACATATTCCCAATCTTCTGGATCTGGGAATTAAGTCGGAACATTACACAAACTGGCTTGAATACCAACTGTATTTTACATTTCAGCTGAGATACATATTCTTTAATTTACAGGCAAGTATCTACACAAGGTCCAGTATGTTTAATGTATGACATGTATTATGAATAAAAATTACATCCTTGCATACACTACAAGTGGTTTTTCACCTGAACGTGTTGGATTGGTTGACCTGTAAAGATACAATGTTATTGAAACAAAAAGACTGATCACGACAACAAAAGCAGTACTATGTCTTTGGTACAAAGCCCGGCTAATCATTGTAAGTTTTCATATTCTTACTAAAATAAGAATTTTGTTGTCTGCTAATGTAAACACAAAAGTAAATAACAGCTTATTTACAAATACTTTTTCACATTGACATATTTAATATTTTGTTCGTTTCAGACGGAAAACTAAATTGTTGAACATTAAAAATGTTCATGTTGAAATTTTGGATTACCGTTTTCGGGGACTTAACGTGATAAGAAGTGACTATATATATATTATATATAGTATGTTAGTTTACGACATGTTTCGAACATTGTACAAATACATACATCAACTTATAAAGGAAGGCTCGATCTTGATTGCATAATAAGAACTTGCATAAAAGTACTCTTCTTTATGTTCAATACTTTATGTTATTTCATTGCAGAGTCGCGTGTTAAAACAGAAAGTTCAATAAGTTGTGACAGTGAAAGAGTGAACAAGTTTATATAAGAAATTTCAGTACTTAAATAGCAATTAAAAATGATAGTAAAAACGATATTTCTTTTGGAGATGTGAGTTCATTTTTCAAGTGAGAACAAAAAGGATAAGAGGATCAACAGGGAACAAGTTTGGCAATTTGTATGGACAGATGTCATTTATTTGATGATTGGCCTAGGCAATATGTATGAGTTACAGTTGACCATGTTTAAACGATTTTTAGAAAAACAAACTAAAGGAATTCGATTAAAGTTACGCTATAACTACAATACAGGTTTATATGCATTCCAGTATTTTTTCAAATTTTACTAATGTATCATTTTAATGTATCATTTTAATTTGCATTTTCTTTTTCAATTTGGTATAAATATATCATTTGTGGTTTGTAATTGTTTAAAACTGGTTGTCTGTCATCTAACTATCATCTTTTATCTTCATTTTTTGTCAATAAATAATTGTATTAGTAATTTTGTTATTTAATTGTACCTGAAACCATAGTAGCTTGGTGTCGTTAGTGCAACTAAAAAGCAATTTAAATAATTTACTAGTATTCAATTCCCTTTCTATATTTAGTCCGTATTGATCCCATTTAGAAATGGATGTTGGTAATACACTGGACTTAATAAGTGCATCATAAATAACACGACAACCTATCTTTGTACTTGTTATAACAGAAACTATAAGTGGACTGACAAAATTTTCTAATTTTATAGCTAGGTGAATAATTTTGAGAGTTAGGTAAGTACGTATTGCGGCAATCATACCTTTATATTATATTAAATTTGAATTAACAGCAATGTTTTTCTTTAAATGATCTAAAGGACAGAAGGTTGTCGTTTTCATTTATCAGCTCATTAATCATTGTTATGCCTTTATCATACCATATTTCGTAAAATACTGACCGTCCTATCTTAAGGTTATTGTTGTACAATAGCTGTTGAGGTGAAAAACGTTTCCATGACAATGATTTTGTAGCAGATAATATTAAGTTAAGACTCTCATTAACATCTTTTCAGAATATATATGCTTATTTATGTAAATTATTGTTAATAAAATTGCTACCAAAACAAGAGGCACATGGGCCTTAACGGTCATCTGCTTATCCGTAATGACATAAAGCTATATGAATCTTTTGTCCTTCGGAAAGCGGCAAAAATCCAAACATGGATTTTGAATGTCACATCTGCATCAATAAATCACATCATTTTCTTTTATATAGATTTATTATACGATGATGAAAAGTCGAAACTACGATGGTGAAAAGTCGAAACTACGATGGTGAAAAGCCAAACTACGATCCTTTCACCATCGTTGTTTCGACTTTCAACATCGTTGTTTCGACTTTACGACTTTTCACCATCGTAGTTTTGACTTTTCATCATCGTAGTTTTGATTTTTCACCATCGTAGTTTCGACTTTTCACCACCGTATTTTCGTTGTTATACAGGACCACTATGCGTCAATCACTATCTATTTCTGAGTGCTTCTTATAGTAAGAAAATGTTTAAAGTTTACCTTTATATTTTTAGGACCCACCCTCAGGGTCACTAGTTATATTATATTCTATATATATATAGTTTCACTTCAATGCAGTAGGAGATTAATGTTTAACGGATGTAATGCTCGTGTCGTTTGTAACAATACGATTGATGTCTAGAACATTTGAAAAAGTAATGTACGGCATCTTCTATTACTTCTTCACACTATGATACTGCAGGACATAAGTTTTAAAATAATAAGTATTGGGAAATGAAATACTTTTAGTATTTGTTAATCTCCCAGAAGGTAAAGACATATAAACGATCACTTTTTATTCACTTCTTGTCGTGACAGTTAGCTCAGTCGGTAGCGCGTCTGTGTATATTTTCATGGGTATTGAGTTCGAATTCCCGCCCGGTCGCATTCTCCGTGATGTTTAATATATGACATTGTGCCTCATTAGCTTTTGTTACTCATCACTGAATAGTATCATTTACTTGCAGAGAAGGGTGTGCTCGAGTACTGGTTAACCTTAACGGATTCCAGGAAATAGTGGTTAGGTTATCTCATCTTCTGTAAGCCGTCGATGGCATAAAATAATGCTTAATATGCTATCAATCAATCATATTCACTGCTTAAGGTTATTATTGTAATCCTTTTATAACCCCTCAGTTTAATGTATTTACGACTGACATTAATTTACCTACTAGTGTTCATGTTTTTAAATTTCACTAAGTGTTGTAATATAGTTTATTATTTTGTTATTGAAAATCAAAACAATGTACGTGTCACAAAAATTGAAGTGTTTCAGTTCGATCCGGATATGTACACTACCAGTTATTTAGTGTATTTGTGTATATAAAATATCATAATACAATGCACACACGATTTGTCATACACAGAAGCCCTTATTATTTATTTACAACTATAGGTCACCTTTTTAACTATTTGATTGACACGTGTCAATTTCACTATATGGGCAATCACACCACAGGTGGTACCAGTCTTACTGAATTACATGATGGGATGAGAGAACGCAGTTATTGGCTTAGTAATTTACCGTATTGTTTTTTTAGCGTAAACGAATACTTTAATACTATTTTGCCCTTTTTTTCTATTTGATTAAAACAAATGTTATATATACGTATTAACTTAATCTATACACAAAACACATATTACAGTTAACAACGATCTTTAACGCCTATTTTAAAAGGACTATTTCTTCATACGCTAAACCGCTCCAAACACAATGTATAGAACAAAATGTGGAGTTTCAGAGGTGTATATGTGTCTCATGTAATCGCCGTGATAGGGATGAGACTAGCCCTATTACGTCTCATTTCCATCCGAACAAAACCAAGTGGAAAATTAGACCATATACATACGTCTTTTTCGAAGGCAAATACTGCGTAAACAATCGTTAATTCCTTAAAACGTTGATTTGTATTGATAAAATAATGAATAATAAATGCGTGCTATACAAAAACTGTACTCTGTAGTTTGATATAAGATGAATATGATCAAGACATTCGAATTTACCTTGTTTCGCTGTCATTTAGCAGCCATTTTATATAGTGGAGTTATTTGCGAGCTAGATCCGAGCTACTGGGTGGAAACATGTACTTGCGAAATCGGAACTTCGGCAGAGTCAGCGGTATGGGTTATAGAGGAATGAGAAAGTTTTCTTCTGTCCAATATTTCGTCATGTTTTTAGTTTAAAATCTATGATTATTTTAATGAATAGTAATATGATTAAGTGTTTTGTTACTGCTGAAGAATAAATAAAAAATAAGATTTAAATTGAAAAATGTACAGAGAGATTCTGAGAAATATATGGGTTATAGCAAGGACTTATTTATTTTACTTCGATTGTGAAACAATATCTTACAACTTAGACAAATCACGCTCGAAGTCTTCCTGGGTAGAACCAGTACAAAACATATGCGGAAAAAGCGTCTTGCTCAAGGACACCACACATAGCCGTAACAGAGGATCGAACTTACGACCCTCCGATCATGGGTTCGGGGCTCTACCGCTGGACCACGCACTCCATATACAAATACAAATACAAATCCTTTATTTCGTAAATAGACGCATCCGGCCAAAAATACATATCATTATTTACAAACATTTAGTAGTGTCAAAATATGAAATAAAATATGGCATACAATTTATGTGGAAATATATTACAATATTCTTTTCTATTATAATTGTGATTCATTTCGTACCAAAATAAAATGAATATATGCAGCTAGTTTCCTAAGTTTGAAGGTGTCATTAAGTTGTAGTAGCTGATAAAAATCTTCTAAGTTATTTTCACCGGAATACCAAGACTGTAAACATTATGGTCTCAGATCCGCATATCTCGGACACAGAAAAAAAATTTATATTCATCTTCTATAACGTTTATATTCGCATGAATATAACAATATGTACACTTTTGGCCTTGCCTTTTAATATTTTCGTGACGACCAGTTTCTATTTTGAGCTTGTGACTAGAACATCGAAAACGGGCAAGAGATTTTTTATGTAAAAAGGGAATTTCAATACAAAGATATTTTTCTGGATTTAATAAAGTTTTGAAATACTTATAAGTGTCACAACGTGTGGATTCTGCAATACTACCATGCCAGTACTGGGTCATGCAATCTGATAGTCGTTGTTTAAATGCTAAAATAAACATATTAATATCCCCCACTTCATGTGAAATCCAAACATACCCGAATCCATATCGAAACAATAATTTCTTGACATTTGAAGCCCAAGTTTTTCTTCCAACATCATCTAAATCTTTAAGCATTTATAACAATGTTTTGGATATCGGTGGTTTGGCATATTTATTATTTTACACCAGTACTTAATGCAATTTGTATGATAAGTAACGCACAAAGGAAGCCTTCCGCACTCGCCGAGCGCTACGCTATTATTTACAGAACTATTAACACCTAAAAAGTATTTACAAAAATTAGCTTGAACTGACTCAATTGCACTTGAATATTCGAAACCCCATATCTCTGATGCATAACACAATATAGGTTTTACCATTGAATCAAACAATTTAAATAGTTCATTATGTAAAAATCGTCCAAATGGCCTTTGATAATTTCGAATAGAATATATAGCTTTTTTGGCCTGTGTCGCAAGTTTGCTTTTGGCGTAAGTCCACGACAGTTTGGGTGCCAACAGAATACCCATGAATTTATATAACGACGTTGTTTTTATGAGATTTCCTCTGTACGACCAATTTTCATATAAACGAAGTCTGTCACCATTTCTAAATACAATAATTTCAGTCTTCTTAAGATTAATGTTCATGCCTGTAGAAATGCAAAAATCATTTAATACATTTAGTTGAATCTGTAGCTTTGACGCAGTCTCAGCTACGCTTGTTACATCGTCAGCAACTAATAAATACATGCTATCAGGTATATCATTAGAGACAAATATTCCAGAACCACAGCGTTCCCTAAATAATGTACAAAGGTCATTGATATAAAGTGAAAATAAAATAGGACTACCCTGTCTCGTTCCAATATTACATGGGAATGGATCAGTAATGCCATTTGGCGTACGTATGGAACATTTCGTTTTACTAGACATAGATTTAAATACAGATAAAATTTTACCATGAATGCCTTTTCGGGCAATACTATTAAATTATTTATTATGAATTAAAGTGTCAAACGCTTTGCTAAAGTCTACGAAAAGACGTAAAAACGCCCTCCTTTCTTAAAATATATTTCTGTACAATTGCTTGTAAGGAGAAGATGTTGCAGAATAACCAGATCTGAAACCTGCTTGCGCCTCATCAATCTTATGTTCACGTTCAGCCCAACTGTAAGTTCTTTGCGTAGCAATATTAGAAAATATTTTGTACATAATGCTTATAAGCGAAATTCCTCTGTAATTATTTGGGTCGTCTTTTAATCCGGATTTGTGTATTGGGCAGGAATACTTTCTGACCAAGCATCTGGATAAGTACCGCTATCTAAGATTTTGTAAAATATTGTATTTAGATATGGGACAACTTCAGTTTCCGTATTTTTAAAAAGTCTGTTCCGATTACAGAAGGGCCGGAACTCTAACCGGATTTCAATCTCCGGATTCCTGAAATAATGTCTGCGTCTGTAATCGGGTCATTTAGCACGTCTGCGGTGATGTCAATATTTATCAAAGCATTATCATCTTGTAAATCAAATTCAGTATTCGAGTTGTCTTCAACGTATAAAAGTTTACGGAAATAGTCAATCCATTCTTCATTCGATATATTATACTTTTGATGAGAGAACTGTTTTGATTCTTTAATTTTTTTTCCAAAAAGAAGAGGGATTGGTACGCGAATCTATTAAATCTTGTCGTTTTTTTGTTTCATATTGTCGTTTTTTTAATTAACATATATTTTTAAAGGCATTTCGTTCATTCTTGTACGTAATAAGGTCATTTTCTAAACTTGTTGTTCGGAATTTTCGCAGTAATGAATATTTTCTTTGTTTAAGTGTTTCGCAATCTGCATCCCACCATGGAGGATGTTTGTTACTGTTATGGTTATAATGTTTATTTTTACTACGCATTGATTCAGCTGCAAATTTATATGTGTCTATCAGCATAATTACTGTTTTATTATTATCAGAGTTTACATAATTCATTATATCATCACGAGATGTGCGTAAAAGTTCTCGGAATTTTTCTATAAAAGTATCTCGGTACTTATCTTGCCATCTGTATTTTACATATTCTTTCATAATTACAGTAGGTATATTGATCTCAGGACCATTTGGAATATCTTTTTTTGTAGTAAACTTCAATTGACATTTAATTGGAAAATGTACCGAATCGTCACGATTTTCAACGTTAAAATCAGAAATATTTGTAAAAAGATCGCTTGATACAATATTGTAGTCAACTACACTAGCTCCATTATTAGCTATACATGTAAAATTACCTTTTACATCACCAAAAAGTCTACAATTTAAAATATGCATATTATTACAGCTGCATAATTCAACTAGGGATTTGCCAAAATTGTTATATCTTAAAGAATCCATATCATTTCTTGGCATATCAAAGTCATCTCCATCGTAATCCGTGTCTCCAAAAACAAAATTTAAAGTATCGTTAGGTATATAGTCACGAAAATCTTTTGTTCTAGAATTCAGATCTTCTGCCAAAAATATATTACAATCTGGATATATTGATCTTAATTCAAGTATGTTATTCTCTAACAGCAAAATACCATTGGAATCAGCTAAATGATCATAAATACTGGAGCCTTCAGGTGACACATATGCAAAATACATAATAATATCATTCATACCTTGAAAATTTGAACACTCAAGATATAAAATTACAAAATTATTTAAATGATTAAATATACGTTTTACTAGATTTTGTTTGATAAGACAATTTTTAACAAACACTCCTACACCTCCACTATTTCTAACAGCATTTGGTGCTTTATTTCGGACACAATCAAAATACGTTTAAGATTCTAGAAAGCCAATAAATTCTCCAGTAAAATTACTCTCAACTAAATTTATACAAGAAGTTCTTTACACCACTATTACCCCAATATTTATTTAAACCTTCAATGTTCCACGTGACAATGTTCATAAAATATTCACTGTTTATATATGTTAATTTGTTGTCATTTGGTGTGCCTTAGCCCGCTTCCTAGTCATCGTCCGATATTCCGCCCTCAGTGTCGTCTTCGCTTGCCGTTTTCCTGACGTCATTCGGTCTGCCACCCCTTCCAGTACTACTGGCCAATCGTGCAGTGTTGACTTCTCGTGGGCGCCAACGTGTCCCTGTGCCTCTACCAATCAAAACAACGCTTTCCGTCTCGTCATCATACCGATACACATTGTTTTCAATTGTAAGTTTATCATATTTTACTACGGCGTATTTACCGTCGTTCCTTGCCTCAATCATCATTTTCCCGAGCTCACGCCTGTGTCGTTTTACGCGCTCTGTGTAGTCTTGGTTGACCGAAAACGGTGATGAACGATCGAATGCTTAAGAGGCTTTACGTAAATTCTGTTCAATTTGATGAATTTTACGATGATTGTACATTTGTTTGAATCATTTGATTTAAGTCTATGTGCCTGTCAATTTCCACATGTTCGCATTCAGGAAGCTCCAAATCATTTTTAATAAAGGAACGAACTTATCTTCACATACAGACCAATTCTCATCGTATCTGCCTGCAATGCCATTTATTCTTAGATTATTCCTTCTAGAATGTCCCTCTAGTGAATCTATTTTATTTGTAAGCGTATATAATTTCTCGTTTATTTTCTTATTCTCGTGCTTCAGTTTGTCATTTTCTATTTTTAGATCGTTAATTGAGTCCGTGATCATGTCTACCTTTGAGGTCAGTGTTGATATGTCATTTAGAACACATTTATTTTGCGCGGCAAGTTCGCTTTTCATAGAACTTGAAAAAGCCATAACCTCACCCTGTGAATCGTCTCTGTTCGCACTCATAGCATTTCTACTATCGGTATGAGCAAATGATAGCGTTCTCTGACGGGTCGATACATTGGACACATTTGTATTTGATGAATTCTGTTTCAGGGGCCCTGGGTTGGCCTCTATGTCCTCCGCTTACAAGCAGGAGCAATGTCACGGCTATAGAAAGTCTTAAAACAAGAGATACAGAGCGTCATGACAACAACAGTTTGGAGATATCTGTTCAGTGCTTCTTCGGCTGACTAAATGTACCTACTCTGGCTCGCCAAGTCGATATATCAACGCCCATTTTACTTTATTTACCTTATTTCATTCAGCTTGAAAAAACATGTCCGCCATCAACAAGGGGCACTACTCTATCTCTATGGGTTATAGACAAATGAGAAAAGAAAAAAATTCTTCTGTCTTATGTTATATATTTTGCAATTTGTAATATTTTATTACCCGCACCGCCCCGCCCCCCCCCCCCACCAACCCCCACCCCCATATCAACAGAATAAATTTGATTAAATCAACTTGTTTAAATGTTTTCGCGTATATGCGCACAGAGCTGGGATTAGTGAACTATTTGCAAAAGTAAACACTCACAAGTCAATTAAAGTATGGACGTCGAAAAATAAGAATATAAACGTTACCTATCCAAGTAATCTTTTTCTCTTTAGACTATAACGGATGTGCGTGTATTCAACACCGAGTATATTGGTAGAAAGGACATGTGAATGCATGCAACATTTAGTGTTCTGGTAAACCGCTGATACTAAAGTGTGTACATGAATATCCAGATATGTCTGCCATTTATATTGGGTTGTGATCAAATACAATAATATTCGGCAGTTTTCATTATTTTCATTTTTTTTTTTTTTCAAAATGAGCCTTTTTTTTTTTCTTTTTTGTTTTGGTGTTGTTATTTTTGTGACTTCAAACATGTCACCATTCCACAGCTGTTTGCTGCTGTTAAAGATACAGAATATTAGTACAATGTTTAAACAAATAATACTTCAAAGCCTTGGAGGGGAAAACTACCAAGCTCTTACTCTATTTACGGTCGCTCTTCATGTCTGTTTAATGGAGTTATATATATTGCTAGTCTGGTTGTCTCTGGTCAGGAGAGATGGGATATATTGCTATTTGGTTAGTTTTATAAATTATCATGACAGATAAAATTACATTTGTGTCCATGAATGTACAGGGTCTTGCTGATAAAAACAAGAGAACAGATACATTTAATTTTCTTAAAGAAAAAAAAATACTCTATCTATTTTTTACAAGACACGCATTTTACAGATAAAGAAATTAATTACATACGTATTCTGTGGGGCTATGAATGTTATTTTAGCAATTTTACTAGCCAGTCTAGAGGAGTTGCCATTTTTTTAAATAATAATTTTGAATTTAATATTCACTCCAAAGAAACGGATCAAAATGGAAACAAACTCATATTGGAAACAACTACAGCAAATAAAAAAATTACTCTCATTAATATTTATGGTCCTAATAAAGACGAGCCCGACTTCTATAATCAAATTAAAAATAATATTTTAGCTAAAGATTCTTCTTATATTATAGCAGGAGATTTCAACCTGGTTTTGAATCCAGATATAGATTGCTTTGACTATATACATTTAAATAATCCAAATGCTCGAATTACTGTATTAGAATTAATGGCGGAATGTAATTTAATTGACTGCTGGCGGGATCAAAATTTAGAAAAAAAAGAATATACATGGTTCAAAAAGAATACGCAAAAGAAAGCTAGATTAGATTATTTTTTAATTTCTGAACCTCTTATGACAGACATTGATAAAGTTACAATTAAACCAGGTTACAGAACAGATCATTCGTTAATATTATTAACATTTGAATTTGGAAAGTTTTAAAAAGGTAAATCGTATTGGAAAATGAACAACTCATTATTAAAAGATACAAAATATGTTGAAGAAATAAAAAATACAATTAGAATGGTGAAATCTCAATATGTGAAAGAAACTCATTTCGCAGACATACATACTATTGCAAACAAAGATATAGAATTTAGCATAAATGATCAATTATTTTTTTAAGTACTTCTTTTAGAAATCAGAGGAAAAACTATTTCATACTCATCTTTCAAGAAAAAACAACAAATTAAAAGGGAGGAAAATTTATATATAGAAATAGAAGAACTAGAAAAAAACAATATACTAGACCATACCGCTATTGAATCAAAAAGAAAAGAACTTTACGATATTAGAGAGAAAAAATGGATGGGAATAAAATTCGATCACGAGCAAAGTGGGTACAGGAAGGAGAAAAAAATTCTAAATTCTTTTGTAATTTAGAAAACAGAAATTTTATTTCGAAATCAACGATAAACATTTGAACTAGTAATGGTCAAATTATTAACTCGCAAAAAGAAATACTTAAAGAAACACAATTATTTTATAAAAAATTGTACTCATATAATGAAACCACCAACATAGATTTAAAGACTGTCATCTCAAACGTTGATGTCCCTGTACTAGATGAAAATTTAAAATCTTCACTCGAAGGCCCCGTTACTTACCAAGAAGTGTTGCATTGTCTGAAAAACATGCAGAATAATAAAAGTCCAGGTCTAGATGGTTTTACTGTTGAGTTTTTTAAGTTTTTCTGGTATGATATAGGAGATTTCTTAATTCGTGCTATAAACGAAGGTATAACAAGGGTGAACTGTCCATTTCCCAAAGACAAGGAGTCATTACATGTTTACCAAAAGGAAATAAAGATAAACAACTTTTAAAAAACTGGCGTCCAATATCTCTTTTAAATGTGTCATACAAACTGGCATCAGCAAGTATAGCACAAAGGATAAAATATGTTTTACCACATATGATTAATGAAGATCAAACAGGTTTTTTATCTGGCAGATATATAGGTGAAAATATTAGATTATTGTATGACCTTATGTTTTATGTTGAAAAACAACATTTACCTGGAATGCTTCTTTTAATCGATTTTGAGAAAGCATTTGATTCCGTTAGTTGGTCTTTTATTTTCTCAGTTCTAGAGTTTTTCAATTTTGGCACTTCAATTAAAAAATGGATAAAGTTATTTTATACAAATGTTGAATCATGTGTAATTGTTAATGGGCATTTATCTGGGTGGTTTTATCCACAACGCGGTTGTAGACAAGGTGATCCATTATCCCTGTATATTTTCATCATATGTGCAGAGATCCTTGCTGTCCTGATTCGAACCAACCCTGATATAAAAGGAATACAAATTGGCAATACAGAATTTTTGATTTCACAATATGCTGATGATACTTCACTCATGTTGGATGGGTCTGAGAAATCTTTATTAAACACTCTTAAGGTATTAAAATTTTATGCAGAGATCTCCGGCCTTAATGTAAATGTCGAAAAAACAAAAGCAATCTGGATAGGTTCAATGAAAACAAGTGACTTAAAGTTATGTGAACAATGGAATCTATCTTGGGTTAATGAGTTTACGGTATTGGGAATACACTTTTCTGTTGATTTAGATAAAATTGTTAACATAAACTATGAAGATAAAATACAACAGATTAAACAACTTTTAATAAATTGGCCAAAGAGAATCCTTACCCCAATAGGAAAAATTACAGTTTTAAAAAGTCTGGCGATATCGAAAATAAATAATTTAATTTTAACATTACCGAATCCAAAAGATAATCAAATAAAAGAATTAAATTCATTATTTTTTAAATTTTTATGGAAAGGGAAACCTGATAAAGTCAAACGTTCGGTAGTTTGCCAGTCGTACTTGAAGGGAGGTTCAAAAATGGTTAACTTAGAATTATTTATTTCCTCTCTAAAACTGACATGGATAAGACGTTTATTAACAACTGACAAAAAATATTTGGATATTTTTAAAACAATGTATCCATTTATATTAAACTTCACCGCATTTGGATCAGATTTTATTAACAACCACATCAATAGAATTCATAATCACTTTTGGAAAGATATTTTCATGTCATACAAAAAGTTTTCATCAAACATCGAACCTACTACATGGTCTGGTTTACAAAGTTCATACATTTGGTACAACCCTAATCTCAAGGTCGGAGGCTCGAGCAATTTTTATAAGCATTGGTTTTTCTAAAGGAATAATAGTTATAAATGACCTAATGAATAGCGATGGCAATTTGTATACCATTAGAGAATTCATCAACAAGTATAATATTAATACAAATTTTCTTGAATTTGAAGGGCTTATTGCATCAGCAAGACAATACATAAATAAATTTAAGTGTCAACACTTAGCCAGTAATTGCCAGAACCCTATATGTCCACTTCCAGTCTTGATTATTGTTAAAGATAAAAAGGGTTGTAGAGCAATATATAAATCATTTTTTTCAGAAAATAGTGAACCTTCTTCAAAATGTAAGTGGGTAGAGGAATTAGATATAAGAATTAATTTAAGATGGTCAAAATATTATGCTCTACCATTTAGTTTCACTACAGATACGAATTTACAATGGTTTCAATATAGAATCAACCATAAAATATTGGGTACAAACTCACTCCTGAAGAGAATGAATATCGCTGTTTCAGAAATGTGTACATTCTGTCAGACAGAAATTGAAACCATAAAACATCTATTTATAGACTGTGCAACATCAAAACAATTTATGTCTAGTCTTGTTGACTATATCAAAGAAAAGAACAGTGCTATTATTACAAACTGGTCAATTACTGATATTTTATTTGGAAACAAAGAGTTTGACCCAGTGTTGAATAAATTATTATTGATAACAAAAAAATCATCTTCAACCATAAATTAAATAAAAAAGAACTCTGTTTAACAAACTTTAAACATTATATTCGAAATCTTTATAACACAGAAAGATATATAGCAAAAGTAAACTTTAATTTGGTAGGATTTGATGCTCTTTGGGAGGTCAATAAACCTCTTGTAATCTAAGATACATTATTGATTTCCCTCCGGGTTTTTGTGGTTAAATTGCTTTAAATATTTATACAATCAAGTACAGTAGACTTGATCCTTCCAATCTTTTTTTCATACAATTATTATTATTATTATAAAAAAAAAATGCTACTATTTAGTATTTAAAAAACATGAAGCAGTTTTATCAGTCTCAGATGATTTTAATGTCTATAAATAAGTAAATGTTACATAATTCTTTAAATTGGAAATATATAATGTTACATAGTCATTCTTCGAGATAATATATAGTGTACAAATATGTAACATACAACATTTATGTATATGTTGAATACTTCAATGAAGTTATCTTATTTTGTATACAACGCACATAGAGCGGGTTTCTGTTTTACCAGTATTTTCTTTGGTTTACCGTTTTAACCGATTGTAGAATGCTGATTCAACTATTAAAAGTAAAGTAAAAGTAACGCATTTTTTGTTTTTGTTTGTTTGTTTTGTTTTTTTTAATCCAGTGCAAACCACCACGGTTACATATATTTCTTTAAACTTAAGTTTATTATAGATACTTCTACGAATACCCGAGTGTGTTGATGAAACATAAGCCTGCTCTCTGTTGTTGGTGTTTTTTTTAGGGTTTTTGTTTGCGAGGATTTTTTCTTTTCACAAACAGACTAAAGAGCAAACTTTCCTTGTAAATAAATTAAAAAAATGTTAGTACAAAATGAAACAATATGGTATATATAGTCATTGTATAACTTATTTGATATCAATAACAAAATATATATATATAAAGAATGGGAGTTAACAAACTCACTAAAAGACTTGGAAAGTTTGCCCTTAATTTTACAAATGTGAAATTGTTGAATTCTGCATATATTATATTATAATGTGTTTCTTTACATCTGGTATTGTTAAACTGTTACAATGAAATAAAAAATTACAAAAAAAAAAAAAAATTATTTTAAATAATGTCCGCCTGAACAACATTGGGTGATAAGCTACGACTGTTTGGGTATCCATTGCTAAGTTTTCAACTAATTTATATCGTATGTATCGGCCATGCAATTTTTAATGGTTCTAACTACTTATTGACAGAATATTAAATTGTTGTTGAAATGGAAATTGTCATAAGCTTACAGTAAAACAAGTTTCTTATATTGTGAATGCCTAATGATGATTTTAAATAATGAATAACGTATGTATCACTCAATTTCTAACCATAGAACCGTGCTTGAAACATTGCATTACTCAACCCACGGATCCCTGATGAAGCTATAGCAATATTTATTTCAGTTGCAATATGGATTGATACCAATTTAGAGCTAATAAGTGTATCGTTGACCATAATTCATTAGTACTATACAAGAGTATTTTCAATAGTCACGTATGCATCAAGGATTTGACATCGTCTTAACGTTGTATATAAGTTAATATGGTAAAAAATTATCATTGTGTACTATTGGCGCATGTAGTTATCTTTTGAAAATTAAGTGTTGCTCTTTTATTATACGTTCAACTATTATGATAGAAGATTACCAGAGATTTATGAACACACGCTTAACTTTCGGCATGGAAGTATATAAACCTGGCGTAGATATTATCATTAACTGATGAGCTCCTTAAAGTGTTTTAGGATATATTGGCAGGAGGTAGAAATGGGTGGCTGTTCTGGACAACATTATGTCGATCTCATAATACACTTACAAAAGATCACTAATGAAAACGGTAGCAGACAATAAAAAAATATGAAAACAACGGATATTCCAAAGTCGAAGTAATGTGGAGAAAGACAATGTCATCTGTGTGGCTGCATTATTTGCCCAAGGAAATGTTAGTGTACAGGCAGCATTTAGTTTAAACACTGTTTTGTTCACAGTAAACATGGTAGTCATACATTCAATTACATGTGAAAGAGATCCATAAGAAAACTTTACTATCTTATTATCCGTTTTCTACTTATAAAGTACAAGCAACACTTCTGCTACAGACATAATATTTATTAAACTTTAATAGTGATGAATATTGTCATTTTTTTGTCAAAACACAAACACAAGTATTGGTTTGTCTAATTTGAATACACACTGTGACAGATAATGTTACTTTCTCGGAACATATTCCTTGATAAGTATTGCCTTTCCAATTTATCGCGTAGAGTTTCCATCACAGTGTTTCTATTCAAATCGCTATGACGCTTGAAAGGTGCTCGTCACGTGATAACTGTAAAAAACAGTTTGAAAGTAGGATTGTATGTAAAAACTAAGTTATTTGAGTGTTAAATGCGCGGTTTTGTGGATATTTTTACGTTATGGACATTTATAAAGTGTTTTTTTAACAACCGGTAAGAGTTTTTGCTAATGATATTACATATTTTAATCAATATGAATGTTTTGAAAATTCACCCATAAAAAAGCCAATGGAGTATGCACGAATAGGACGATCAAATAAAAAGATATATAAATCGTCCGAAAACGCTTAATGCATTAGGGTGTATATTTTTTTATTGGGACTGTACATATAACGGGAGACCTGAACGGCCTGCCGGAATACTCACTTATTCACAGTTTTGTGTCGTCTTTCTTTAATTTCTTGTCAGAATCAATATACAGCTTTACCAATTAGCTTATGTATATAGATCGAAAGACAGAATATATTGTTATAATAATGATAATATTTTTTTTATTTAATGATGATCTATTGATATTTTCTTAATTTTTAGTTGATGATAACATAATTGTATACAAAAATTTGTTTCATTATTTTATTGTATGCCTTTTTGATATGATCACATTGATGACGCATCAAACACATGCTCATAGTCTCTATGTTAGTTGCAACAGAAGTCTTCCATATAATGTAGTTACGACCTTAAAATCATATAAAACAAAATATTTGAAAGACAGGTGAAATTTATTTTACAATAAACCAAACAACATGTGGTTGATAGATAGAAAGAAGAAACGAACAAACAATATAGTTTGTGATATATACTGGTTGCCTCGCTTATACTTTTGAGACGATCCGCATATATTGTGTTTATGACCAAATCGCGTGAACACCGAAACCCCCCCCCCCCCCCCCCCCCGAACAAGCGGTGTTAAAATAATCTAGTATTGTGTATGTCGTTATAGGTAAAACTTTATATTTATGTCAGTTTAGTGGAAATTATATGCTTGGACTATCACACATTTGAAGTGTTTTGCTCTCTGCTTGATATAACAACATTCGCAATAAAATCAAATTTGGATTTCAACGTCCTCTGCTATGGCAATCCGTATATAGAAGGATTCGCCTTCCAAAAAATGTTTTTACTCGACCGGGTTTCAATGCAGCCGAACCATAACATGCCCCACATAACCATTATATACATTTCCGAACCATTCCACAGTGTACAAAATCAAATGCTTTCGAAAATGAAGTATATGTGGTATTATTCAATACACGACTTTCTTGCGCATATACAATAGGTATATGCAAAATCCAGTTTAAGTTACAGTCCATTGGGCCGTTGGTAAGGAAATTACTTGGTAACCACTCGTCGTGCCGAAAAGTGGCAAAATTCGCCACGGCCGTTTCGTTTCTAGACAAACAAATCATTGTATCTGGAAAAAACCTGTATGCGTGACCAGGGTATGTATGCATAAATATATCGTACAACATTCCCCGAGTTTTCATTTTCTATCTTAAACACGAGAAAATACAGAAATATTGAAGACGACTCACCTCTGTTGTCAATATCCATCACCAGAAATGCTACCGAACATTTTATTGCATCACATTTATGTGGTTAAGGAGTCAGGCGTGGGTATGCAATAGTATTAACGGCATAAGACGTAAACGTACCTACATTTGTAAAATTTTGTATCGCATATTTGATTATCCACTGTGTAATACCCAAAACCTGTCATGTGCCATAGTGGCTGGTTGACAGAAAAACGTGTTGGTTTGTTTGACGAGTATCCGGATAGTAAAGGAAGACCCAGATCGCATGTTTGCGGCGGCAAATATGTGGACGGATTTGTCATCGGGATCTTAAAACAAATAAGCACAGATCTTTAGTGGTATTGATAATTATAAACACTAAAACGTCTGTAAGGGCGTCCTTGCTACCAAGGCATCCACGGTGGTCTTGTGGTACTTCAACTCTCTCACCGTACAGATGGTCTGTATCTGTGTATGTAGAATACACACTATATCCCAGTACTGGTATATAACTACGGGTTACGTGCGAGCTAAGTAGCAGCTCTGATGGTCATTCTTTAAGGCCTCAACTGTGTAGGCACTGGAAGTGCTGTTCTAGCTCGTTCCACTGAACCACCGTCCTCACAAAGAAAAGGTTTTTAAAGTCTTCAGTGTTAGCAATGTGCACTTTAAAGCAGTTTGAATGGATGGTAATTTGGTTTAAACATATTTATTTATTCAAATTTACATACATACAAATCAGTATAAGTATAAATAAGGATAAGAACGGAAGATAAATCTTATGGAGTTCTTCTCCATGATAATTTGGTAAATTGGTAAATCTAAAATAATTATTGTTTCAAATGTCAAAATGTCACAGGTTTAACATTACACTTGGATCTATACGTGACTTAAAAAATCAGAGCCTTTTTAATGAAGCGTGCTGCACGTCGTTGTATGTTTTCGATGGTGCTGATGTCTTTCGAGAGATAGAGGTCCCAGATAGAGGATCCGTACTCAAAGGTTAAGAGGACAATGGATATGTTGGCTAATTTCCAGCATTGTTGAGAACAGTTGGAGAAGTTGCGACGTAGTTAGACTAGGATGGAATTGGCTTTCTTGCAGATGTTGGTTATGTGGACGCCCCAGTGAAGATCTTCGGTTATGGTGACGCCAAGGTTTGAATTACAGGGTACCTGTTGTAGAAAGATGTTATCATCTAGTTGGTAAAAGTACGAAGACTTGATACGGATACTGATAATATAGCATTTCTTCGCATTTTGGAGTACAGCGTGAGTCTGACAAAGTGTCAGGTGACCTAAAATTACAGAGACATAAAAATATTTACCATGTTCTTGTAAAATCCCAGTTTCTTTCATTAGACACACAATGTTGCTACATCCTGTGATTGATCAATCGTATCCAGTCTTCCACTGTATCATGAATCTGAAAATAATATTGATAGCAAATGGATTTTTTTTCATTGAAATTTTCGTTTATAGACTAATTCACCAAATGTTTTTTTTGCCTACCATGTCATATATTTTTAATAAAAACGCAATTTCAGATACCTGTGAAAACTAAAATCTTAAATATTGAGATGTAAGGCCTTCATTCCCATTAAGATAAACATGCCAATTAATCACAACAGTCATGATTGTATGAACAAGAGCTGTCGCTATTCGAATATTTGTCACAAAAATACAAATTTGATTGAGACTAACGACAAATCCAAACAAACAATAGTTACCTAACTTACTAAATTGAGTAGGTCTTATAACTGCAATACCTTGTATGAAGTTTCAATTCAATACATGCAGAAAATGTGTTAATAAATAACTTGAAGATTTAGATTTAAATATCATTTCATTAAATATACATGTAGCTTTCTATATACGGCTTGTGTCGTGATTTTAACGAAAGTTAGTAAAATGGCTCTTCTTCTCGGCCCAAAGGTCGCTTCTTGGAAAATACTAGGGTTTTATTGGACAATTCCAGCGTCAAGTACATGGTCTAGGGTGCTTAAAACATATACAAAATCTATTCAAACAAATTTACATTTATTTTACAGTGGGTTAATATCCTCTCAAAGCCAAACCTAAACCGCCTTCTTTTTATAAACATGTCATTCTATGTGTGCTTTTTTACACATGGAGAGTTGACATATGGATTTTTTCTCTTTGAATGATAATCTTTTTGTAATGGTACATGTGCGACTTCTATCAAGTTAGTCAGAGTAAATGTGAATCTTTGTTTAGTTGAACTACAGCTGTGGTCTAGGGAGCATCTGCCCTGCATGCGGATGGCCATTGGTTCGATCCGGGTCATACTGAAAATGGTACTTAAAGCTTCCTCACTTGGCGTTCAATATTTAGAGGATAGTTCTAGGTCTGGTCGGCCTTTTGTCAGTATAATGTGACTGGGTGATGTGACTGGCTGGGGCATCATACCAAGTGTCTGTGGAATGATACACCAGTGTGGCAGCATTTACAATGCAATACTGTCTTAAATAGACATTGTTGCGATATAACTGAAAAATTGTAAAGGTTTAATAAGCAAAAACATTGAGCATTGCTTTTAAACAACTAGCACCAAAGGCGCAAGCAAAGCGAGCTGATATGCCAACACGCATGTTGAAAATAATTCAAAATACTAACAGAAAGAAAAACATTGGTTCCATAAATCGTTTCATGGAGAGTCGAACTACGGTAGTGAGTCTGGATCATATGCGACGCTTACTTTTTTACAGGTTTGTCTTTAAGAAAAGCTTGCTTTTTTAAAAGACAAGTTTCTTGACAAGTTGTGCAGAAGAAACGTTTGGATTTGGAAGTAAGATCTGATTGACTGAAACAAACACGGCTCTACAATGGTTTGTTATTATAAAATTTAAAAATATTTATTCGGCCGGAAGTCATGGCAGTTACCTTGTACAAGATCTTTGTCAAAGAAAATATCTAATAATGTAAAAATAATGAATATAGATGTGACCGATGGTCGCCAGATCAATAAATATATATATAGGTGAGAGTTTTAGGGTTTAATGCAGTATATACTATGAGACAAGAACCTGTAACGATACGTACGATACACAATTTACAAGACATGAAAACATCGATTACGACAAAACATTATTCAAATTCACGCGATATACAATTCACATATTTCACATAATACAAATACAGTTCCAAACGAGATAAATCAAAATACAAGTCTGATCAGTATTACCAGGCTGATCAGTAAGTAGCGAAAAATAAAAAATAATAAATTAGTAAATCTTCATAGATTTTCTACACGTTGCTGTTGCTTCAACCATCAGAAGAAAAGTGCCTAACTGGTTAGTTTGGCGGGAATTGGAAATGGTTAACAACACAAACAATTGAAACAGACTATATATAATGTAAAGGGAGATAATTAAATTCACAACAACGGAATTTACGATATTTTGGGATCTTTTCAGCTAGGCGCACTCGCCGTAGTCTGGTCAGTAAATTTATGTCTTGGTTATTCACCAATAATTTTCTCCATACATATATATCATGATTTGTGAATGAGCATCTGAAAAGATCCCAAAAATCGTAAATTCCGTAGTTGTGAATTTAATTATCTCCCTTTATGAAATTAAATATATATGAATTCACTATATCTATATGACCCAACGGGTTTATAAATATGTCCTTTATATAGCATGTGAGTAGTCATGAATCCATAACTGGATCCTACTCATATAAAGCTATCAGTTAATGTATGTAAATTCGTCCACCCTGTCCAAATGTATAGCATGTAATTCCATAGTATATAAGTCATTGTCGACACCAAATTTATTTGTTCGGCAGAGGCCTTGATATTGTATCTATGGTTTGCATTGTAGCTAGGCGCACTCGCCGTTATCTGGTCTGTGTACATTTATGTCTTTGTTATTCACAAATAATTATCTCCATATATATATATATATATATATATGGAGATAATTATTTGTGAAGACATAAATGTACAGACCAGATAACCGTCGTAGCCCATATATATATATACATGCCAGAGTATTAATGACCAGGAGACTCACAACTACAAATTATAATACCTAATGTGGCCAAAAGAAAGCCATGGTTACATAGAAATAAACATCCAAACGATACTCTTTTGAAATACTATGGAAATCTCCGAGGTTGTTCGATTTTTTTAATCAACCAATCAAAAATTTTACTGGATTTTCACTAAATAAAAATGATTTTTATTCTCAGCAAAACTTGTCAAACTTTTGTCTTTTATAAGCAAGCGTCACATATGATCACGACTACGAAGTGGAGAGTAACGGAATGAAGTTGGGCAGGGTACCAGACTATTGTAAAGCAAAGGACTGTGCAATGTTATGCGGAATAACTCGGCGTTTTTCAGTACTAAGATGGCCGTCTCCATACTTTTTGAAACCGGCGATCGACACTATCAAACATGAATCAGTTCAAACCGGTATTTACCTTTATCCACCAAAAAGGGTGATTAATCTGTAGAAACATTTTATATCCGTCGTAGCCCATAAGTTGTCATTCGTTGATTCTAAATGGTACACTTTTCAGTTTAGTAATTCCACTGTCGTGATCGTGATACGGCATAGCTTTTCCGTGTTCCGGCATAGACAACCAAGATGGCGACAGCGATAACAACAAAAAGGTACGTCTCATTTTCAATCTGTATTTTGCTTTTACCAACGAAGTAATAACACTTTGTATAGTTGTTTTCTGAAGGGAACTAGCTATATTGTTGATTGCATATGCGTACAGCTTTTGGTTCCTTTGAATAAAATAGAAATTCAGCGATAAATGTGTCTCTATGATGGCGGTATTTTTTTGATCGAGAGAACCACCTAATTTGGGTCATTTTCACTATCCAACACGATTTTTTTTAAATATAAACCCGAATAAAATGAAAAGTAAATACCTTACTGTCTCCCTGTCAAGTGCAGACTCGATAAATTTACTCTTATATATTCAAAATTCGTAATTTTCTATTTTGTGTAGTACACGGCATAGACACCGTGAAACGGCATTTGTTTGCAGTGGGACATCATAATTTTTCTTCATTGTTTGCAGTGGGACATCATAATTTTTTTTCATTGTTTGCAGTGGGACATCATAATTTTTATTCATTGTTTTATTCATTGCTTGCCATGGGACATCATATTTTTTTTTCTTTGTTTGCAGTGGGACATCATAAAGTTTCTCCATTGTTTGCAGTGGGACATCATGAAGAAAAATTATGATGTCCCACTGCAAACAATGAAGATAAATTATGATGTCCCACTGCAAACAATGAAGAAAAATTATGATGTCCCACTGCAAGCGAAGAAGGAAAAACATTATGTCCCATTGCAAATAACAAAGAAAAACATTGCATCCCATAGCAAGCAATGAAAAGAAACATGATGTCCCGTGGCAAGCAATGAAAAAAATCATGATGTCCCATGGTGTGTCATGCATTAGATGTAAATGTAAGCACAAACATTAATGGTTTAAAGGTTTATTTACATGATTCATCATCATGACAATCAACAATACCTTATGGCATTTTCCGAGGCTACCTTACAACATATACTTTGTAAATGCACAGACCATCGGAATTGGAAACATCTATACAACAGAATAGTGTAAAGTGTAGAATAGTTTCAAGTGCTGACTGATGGACCCCTTTCCAATACAAGTTTTACCTTTTCTTTATTTTCTAGTACTTATAGACACTAACTGCATAAGGTTGGAGCTGAATGGTAGAAACAAATAGGTGAAAACCCCTCCCTATGTAAGATGGTAAACAAAACTATTAAAAGCAATAAGAGTTGTCAGAAGACACCAGTGTTGAACTGTTGTGATGACATGTTGAGACAGATTGAGATTAAAACAAAACTATTCATTTTAATACAGCACTGGCATGGGAAGTGTCCTCAATCACAAAAGATTTCCATCTGTGTGACTAGTATAGTTGACTGAACAGGTTGTGTGGTCAAAATAGAAAACTGACACTCAGAACACCAATACCTGCAGAACAAAACTGGATGGCTATATTGACCATTTTGATTGTACCAGGTGTCAGGTAGTATGCACAGTGTTATGCTATATTTATAAACTACTACACTCTTTAAAAATAAACTTGTGTTTTTTACCCATATGTTTGTGCCAGTCTAGAATATTACTATGGTAATGTGTTATGACTTATTTTGTAAAAGTAACTTTTTATATATACATAGGCCTACTAATCAGCAGAAATAAATCTTTTTACAAACAGTTTTGAAGTTTAATTAACAAACTGCAAATCATTCCAGCAGACAATGTAACATCTTCTTAACTCAATTAACACATCAGCATTCAGTGGCTATGAAATTGATCAATGGAATGTTTCTAAAATCATATACTGATGTTCAGCACTGAGAGTTAGCAACTTCTAGACTTCATAAATAAGGGGTTTTATTCTTCATCCAATATATTGGGCCTGCGTCGCGATATAGCTGAAAACGACGTTAAAACAGAATCACTCACTCACGAAACTGGAAGTAGGTAAATTACTGCCTGCACACTTACTCCTTAAAATTTGTGTTACAACGAAAAAATGTGAAAAAAGACATGTCCCATTGGTTATGATTGAAAAAAAAAAAGATCGTCCCATTGTTGAAAATGTATGAAAAAGTGAAGGCCCTATTGCTGATATTGGTTTTAAAACTGTTTGTCCCATGGTAGATATTGGTTAAAAATATTCATCCTATAACCGAAATTGCTTAAAAACTAAATGTCCCATGTCCGAAATACATAAAACAGTAACCGTCCCATGCCCTACTGCACCGTTCCCATCCCCCTGGTAAATATTGTGTGGTCTCTTAGTATATAATCAACCTTGACGCTACTTTCCACCTTCATTTATTTAATGTTTAAATTTCAATCAACAAACAGCATAGTCATATACAAATATCTTAATATTACAACGGTCCTCCGTGGCTGAGTGGTCAAGGCAGCGTCTCAAGATCACATACTTCGGACCACTACGGTCGTAGATTCGATCCCACTCGCTCAAAAAACTTTATGTGAGAAACTTTGCCATTTACTTGCAAAAGGGCGGAAGCTTTACTTAGATTCATTCTGAGGTCTTCCTCCACCAATTAAACTGGATATGCCATACTCGTATATAACCTGAAATATAATGAAAATGACATTTACACCATTTAAATAAATCAACATTGCAAAGTATAAACCATACACGTAACACTATGACAACATTAGTTAAAAACGACTAAATGGTTACAATTTTCATCAAACATTAATGTATTTAAACCGTAAGCATACATTAATGAATTTTTATAGGGCTAACAGACGAATCGTTTACAATTCTTTCTCGGGGTCCTGGAAGGTAACCAGTACTAGAGCACTCCTATCTCAGCAAGTAGCTGATACGTTGCAATCGCCCTATGTCACCAATTGAAGAATATATAGTTTGCCAACGTACCTATATGCCTACTAATTTACATACATGTTCACTACTTATTCCATGCTTACCAATCAATATACATGTTAACAAACCTACATACACGTACAACCTATCCAACTACTTACAAGTTTACTACCTGCAAGTCTATCACATGTAACTTTCCTATAAACATGTCTCTACACACAAGTTAACGCCGGTGAGAGGTACTTCCTATATCTTGGTTAGAACATATGTGCCGCCGTTTTGATCCCTCTTTTTTGGACATATGGTGTAGAATTTTGACCCCTTATTCAAACCGGGGTTCAATCCCCTCCTGCCTAGGAAAACCTCTTGTAGTCAAAGAACAAACAAATGACAAAAAATCTCACGTAGCACGCCTTGGAAAGAAAAGGTCTGTCACTTAGAAACGTTTGGTAGAAACATATAGATCATTATCTGACCTTCAGTACTAAAGAATTGTGGTATCACTTTCAAGATATTTTTGGTTAAAAATATGAAAATATATATACATATATGCTATACAAGTCGATGTCTACTGAGTCATTGACACTGTGTGACATTTTTGGGTTAAAAATAGGAAAATTCGAAAAAAATCCCCATTTTCTGAAATAATTAAAAATTGAGATATTTTTATGTATGCTAGATTTATTGAAGCTCTACAATACATTGATATAGATACATATATGCTTGACAAGTCAATTTCTACTGAGTTACTGTCACTTTGAGACACATTTGGGTTAAAAATAGGAATAAATTGCCATTTTCAGGAATAATTAAAAACAAATATTTGTATGTATGCTGGGTTTATTGAAGCTCTGGCATACGTTGATATACATACGAATATGCTTTACAAGTAAATTCCTACCGAATCATTGTCACTGTATGGCACTTTAAGTATAGATGTAGATGTAGAATGAGATAGATCTTGAAGAGTATGTTAAAGAAACCACACTGCTTGCCGATTAAATCACCCGTTAAATTCAGTTTCGAAGGACATTGCTTTTGAACAGTCAGTGAATCCGGATCCTAAGAAAAGTGGTAGAATCATTGGACAAACCAAACGATCAGGAGCTTAAGAAAGATGGTTTCTGACCAGCCACGAAAGAGCATCTAAATCTTCAGCCACAAAATGTTGGAAAGTGACACGTTAAGTCACAAAATATTCTTGAACGGGATGACAGAAAAATGAAGAAGAATATACTAGTATTCGAAAGTTAATATCAGGACTGATGACAAACCCATTTCTTCTCAGACGGCCAAACAGACGGAGATCATACAATAAAGCAACAGGAGTCGTTGTGCCGTCAGATATGTTTAAACATCTTATGACCATACAATATGATATGGAAGATACAATATGGAAAAGTTTATTGATGAAAGATTAAACACAAATACAAAGGGTTTTTAGGAATCTCTGACACGTGTGAAATTGAAAACAGTTTTCATCTATCAGAACAGTAAGTAATCTAACAAATATAAAGATGAACAGATTACAACCATAATTGTCGATAGAAAACCGGTTGGTGTATTGATTATTGCATCCACGTTCAGAAAAGTATTTGTTAAGACATTCTGACCTATAAACTATCAACTGTTCCATGGATTCTCTCTTGCACACACAGATGGAACTTTGAGAAAGCCGGTTTTAAGTTTATTACTTACAGAGCTATGAACAGAAGCAATTGTGTATGTAAGATTTCCAACATCTGATGTATAGCTAACATTATAGATGAAATGGCAACCATTCAAATAGTTAAAGGTGAAGGTCCTGTCACATTTGGAGACTTTGGATTTTCAGCGGCAGTTGGTGTAAAGTGGACCTGAAATTGCCTGCTGGGAAAGCAGTTAACTTCAGGTGGTGTATTCAAGAGTGTTTTGGATACATCGATTATCCTGTCAACAAAATGTACAATACCTCAAGTCCGATACTGAGGAAGCAGACGTACGTATGATGCTGAAGTTGAGTCCCATTTCTGCTAATGATGTCGTAGAAGGCTTTGGCCAATCCATCTGCTCTGTCTTACCTGCATTTCAATGTACCACTGGATTCTTTAATTCTTTAGTTGAAATAGGCAAGATAATAGCTCTTAATCTATTAAAGTCCTCTGAAGTCCACCAAGAAGGATTGTCGCAGTTAGGTTAATCTGAACATTTGTCTGAAGGCTACTTCAGTTTATGTAAGAAATGCGTCTGTACCTTATGTTTGCCCAATAACCTTGAATGTACTGCTGATGACGCCAGATACAGATTGTTCTATCAAAAGAGGCTGCGGAACCAAAATATGTCACCATTGTCAAAATGCTTAAAGCATCACTGTTTTGGAAGCATTATTTACTAGCAATACAAAACTGCTATCTCTCGTCGGAAGAGGTTGGTATCTAAAGTTGGTACTTTATAAATTCTTCTCTCAGGAACCTGCTCTTAGTGTATTGGTGGAGTTTACATCATGTACATGTAATAGTTCAGCACTTTAAAGGCTTGATTTGTACCAATGTAAAGCAAATAATATAGTTTGTACTGAGGCTTGTATATGTATGGCACGTGAAAAATGTTTAAAGGGCATTACTCATGTAGGTGAATCAGACACTGGGTCAGATGATGCTTACATGCTTCTGCTAGTTTATCATACTGTAATGTATCAATAAACACCTTTATATTGTATTAACATACACTTTCTAATTATCTACTTTTATAACATTTGGTATTATTTCTGATAAAAAAAAACTAAGCATAGTCTGAAAATAGGAGACTCTGCTATATCAAATCTAATCTGTTCATGAGGGGTAAAGAATATACGACAACCCTCATGTCCTATGCATAGGCCTAAGTATTGTATTTTATGTAACAGTGATTGAGAAAGAGTAAAATTAGTAACAACACCGAGTATAGTGATGAGTACATTTATTGATCCATATCGGCTAAAAATTCTGAATCATTCATGAAATATAAAATTCTAGATTCGCCACTTACAGAGCTAGTATATACATTTTATTTGTAATCAATATAAAAAAGTACAAATTTGCCTCAAATGATTTAACAGATTGGTGTAAGATAAAGACACTTATGGATCTATATCGACTAAAAAATCAAATTTTGTAATAAGTTAACAAAAAATGGTCTTCCTTCCTGTAACCAGCCAGATGCGAAGGCAACGCCGAGAGCATTTCGGGTCCGACAACCACGGACTGGTTCACTAAACACCGGAAAGGGCCTACAAAACACACATTTTTCGTGCAAAGCATATTGAATTGGCTTTTACTCGTTTAGAAACAGGTTTTAGGATATATCTATGAGTTTTATAAATTTAAGTTGTATTTCAAAGATTTTATAGCAATACAACTAATTATGACTCAAAACGGCTTTGCGGAAAGGGCCTTTTCTACACGGAAAGGGCCTACAAAACATACATTTTTTGTGCAAAGCATATGGAATCGACTTTTAATCGTTTAGAAACATGTTTTAGGATAGGATATATCTAGGAGTTTTATAAATTTAAGTTGTATTTTAAAGATTTTATAGCAGTAAAACTAATTATGGCTCAAAAGGGCTTTGCAGAAAGGGCCTTTTCTACACGGAAAGGGCCTACAAAACACACATTTTTCGTGAAAAACACATGAAATATATATTTTCTCCCTTTATATGTATTCATATTTTTCTCTTATATTCATCCATCTGCATATCATTATTGTATTATCATATTATTGTATCTTACAAGCTGTTCGCCACAAAATGATTTTGTACATAGAGATTACAGCCAGCGTGTACTACATCAGGTTGCACGATCAAAATATATAATCTATGTTACTACTGTATGCGATAAAATTTATTACAAGTAACTTAGTTCTAACTTTCAAAAGACATTAGTGTAGTGTGTTTTTTTTTAAAAATCTATTATATATTGTTCCGGCGATTAACACGTGCTGACATTTTAGGTGGAAATTGAATTGAATTGTTATTGTGAAAAGGCCAAAGGCACGTGATTTTGTATATATAAATCCTTGTAAATTTAGATTCTAAGGAAACGTAGAAACTATACTTCGTTTGTATGTACGCTTTTGTTAAATCAATTAAAATTGAAAAATTGAATTGAATTGAACTGTAAGCCAATCGCACGTGTTTTTTTTTAATGATAAACAATTAAACTGACACGCTCAATTTTATATACGCCCCGGCCGGCCTTTGTTAATTTAGCAAACTGACTAAAAATTATCAGAGTTATATACTCTTCTAAAACATTGCATATTTCATATATACAGACACTGGTCACAAATTCTTTTTTTTTTAGTATTTATGGTCATAAAGTATATATATTGTAGCACAATATAGATACTATGTGACCATAATATAATTATATTTATTAGTGTACTGTCATGGTGGCCATTCATATGGCGATGGACATGTCTATTTTTACTTGACTTGACTAAAAAAGAGTTTGTGACCAATGCATGCCGATTAACCAGGTGCGATAATCTAATAATCAATAAAAAGCAGAGGATAAGGACAAAACACAAGGTGTGAAAACGACATGATATTTCAAAGGAACCGAGGCTTTAAAATATATATTGTCACAACCAATCAACAGGATACCATCTCGGCATTTTAATAATCAACAAACATCATTATATAATTAGTGATTTAGCACAAATGAAATAATATATTGATTTATTATGATATTAATTTATGTACAAAATATGAACTTTTTTTGGTTTACACACTTACGGATGATAACAAACATATTCTACAAAGTCATAATGTCTAGAGTAGTGTGTTTTATAGACCTTTTCTCTTTTTGTATAGCCAAGTTATAATTAGTTTTAATGCTACAAAATCATAAAAATATAACTTAAATTATTAAAACTCTTAGATATATCTTAAAACATGTTTTTAAAGATAAGAGTCGATTATATGAGATTTTCACGAAAAAAGGTATGTTCTATAGGCCATTTCCGTGTAGAAACTTCCTTTCCGCAGAACTGTTTTGAGTCATAATTAGTTTAATTGATGCAAGATCTTTAAAATATAACTTAAACTTATAAAACTCCCAGATATATCCTAAAACAAGTTTCTAAACGATTAAACGTCGATTTTATGTGATTTGCATGAAAAATGTGTGTTTTACAGGCCATTTCCGTGTCGAAAATGCCTTACGTTTTGAGTCATAATTAGTTTTATTGCTACACAATCTTTAACATTCAAATTAAATTTATAAAACTCCCATATATATCCTAAAACATGTTTTTAAACGATTAAAAGTCGATTTTATTTGATTGGCACAAAAAATGTGTGTTTTATAGGCCCTTTCCGTGTTGAAAAAGTCCTTTCCGCAGAGAGTCGGTTTGTATCATAATTAGTTTTATTGCTACACAATCTTTAAAATTCAACTTAAATTTATAAAACTCCCAGATATATCCTAAAACATGTTTCTTAACGATTAAAAGTCGATGTCATGTGCTTTGCACAAAAATGTGTGTTTTGTAGGGCCTTTCCGTGTAGAAAAGCCCTTTCTGTGGAAAGGGGCCCTTTCCGGTGTTTAGTCATACCAGGCTCAGAGAAAGTGAAAGTCACAGTCAAGGTACGTACAGGGCTGCGTCCAGCACGGTTAAACCCCAAACTTTTCTATAAAAAGAAATGGGAGGAGCCTAATTTCAAATGGTGGCTCTTTTTTGCAACAATGTTGAATTGGGAGATGTTTTTCTGTAAAACATAATAACAACTTTGTCATTATTTTCAAAAAGAAGTGCAGTTGTAGGGACATATTTTGTCTTTATAAAAATCCCCTTTATTCACAAAAGCTCCCTGAAACAAAGTAGTAGTAGTCCTTACAAAATTGAAATATCAAGGAAAATTTGCTAAATATTTGAATTTTGAACGCCGTTTGACCCTTGTCACGTGGTGTAAACAGCAACACTTGCTTGGAGATGTGTATAACCTACTTGTGAGGAGCCATGCAGTGTTTGATATAATGTGTTTGACTTTCAGTTAGTGAATTACATGTTTAGGAAGATCAATCTTCATAATATTTCTGCCTTTTTCATATACATGTATAAACAAATGATTATACATTGTAGTTAATGGCTTATCTCAGATACATGCATACTTGCTTTTTTATTTGGATGCAAATAAGTTACAATTCACACTTACCTTGGCTGATCATTGTTTTAAATCCCACAATTCGCAATAACTTTTAGTTTTGTGTTTTAGCAAATGAATGTCATTTTATTATTTATACAGTTCTTATGTCACAGCCTTCAATTAAACACACTTGGTGCTATATAAGTGGCCTTGGATGTTTGTATATAAACCATGTACTAGGTACAAAACACAACTTGGCATAATTAAGATCTTGGTTGGTTTAATATTCTTTGCTTTTTTTTCTTACATAATGAAGTAGTAACCAAACGCCTACATTTGAAAACATATTCCAGTATTCTCTGTATCTGCGTTTTGGTAAATGACTGTTTCTTTGATTAGGAAATGAAAATTCACCGTGCCAAAACTGATTTTGAAATAAACGGACATGAAAACAATATCCATAACTGTTCTACAGGAATGTATTTATTTTCATGGTCATCATCAACATCATAATCACGTCATCATTTTCCCCATCTGTGCTTCTATTTTGTCCTGATTGCCATCTGACAATAAATATTCCTTTATGTTCTGTGTCTAACTATAGTTATTTTCATCAACATTAATTGACCAGTCTGGTGTAACTAAATGATCCTCAAAATCACACTCATTATAATTAAATAAATGAAATAATATACAAAACTGTTCCCTCGAAACCTTCAAAGTATTTCCACGATTTTCTTCCATTTGTAAGTTTTGCCAGGGAAATTGTGAACCTAAATGGAATGGGTCATTCTATAATGTCAAAGGGGTTTCTTTATTTTGCAATCTTTGTATGTTTTGTCTCACAAATAATAGTTTGCCCTTTACTTGTTTCCAAGCAATTTATTTACAATTAATTACAACATGTATGCCCGTTTGATATACGTCCATAATAAATAAGATAAACTGTTTTTCATAAATAACTTTTATTCTCTCTAGATAAATAATGTACTAATCCATAGAACTTGACCCAAATAATTTCACTTTATCTCTTTGATCATGACCAGAGATGTGTTATATGTAACCCAGAATGAAACTGTAAATTGGATGTACCTAATTAGCAAATTTGTTTATTATGCATGCAGATAAGATGGCCATTGCAATCTATTTGAATGCTGTGTTTGTTGTAGTAAGTCTGGAGAAACCTTTATTGCAATGCATAATACTGAGGAACCTGCAGATACAATAAACATTGTTGTTTAGAACAACTTGCAACATGCAGTATCTTCTATGGCTATGCTGGTAGTTACAGCTTATGTTGGACATGAGTATTATCAAATAACTGATATAAACTTGTCGGCTGCTAGTGATAAACCCCGCCTATAATGCTGTGTGTAGCATCTACCGGCGATATGGGCCTTTAAACATGTTTACTCTGATTATAAGCGCACTGATTAAGGTGACCAAACGAAAGGAAAGTAAACGGAAACCGGTCTACTCGGCGCTGTCCCTCCATTTTCATTTAGTCACGTGAATAAACACAAGCTTACAGAGTTTTGTTAAGTTCGCTTAAACATTTAATTTGTTTGCAAACGTTTGATAACAGAAGTGGACTGAACGACATGTTCGCTTTAAACGTTTGCCAACAGATCAAACGCCTCCGCGAGCTGTTTACTTGTGTTTTATCAAGTGACCTAATGGGAAGAGGAGGGACAACGCCGAGTAGACCGATTTCCGTTTACTTTTCGTTCGTTAGGTCACCGTTTGCGTTTATAAACAGAGTAAACATGTTTAACCGTGCTGAACGCAGCCCAGCTCTCAGAGGTGTTTGCTCGGTTAACAAACGTTTTAAGCAAACATGTCGTTCAGTTGACTTCTGTTATCAAACAAATTAAACGTTCAAGAGAACTGAACGCAGTAAATGTGAATACTATGATCAAGCAATTAGTTTGGTACCCTGCCCAACTTTATTCCGTTCCCATCCATTACGGAATGAAGTTGGGCAGGGTAACAGACTTTCAAGCCATTCAAAGGCAGTCTATCTCTCCCGAACTAGGTCTATTAACCACCAATGATAAAGGAGGGAATTCTATGCCTGTCCCACAATTCATAGCAATTGAACGCTTAATAAATTATGACGTCATTCAAACTTTCCCTGAAGCAACTGACTAATCAGCGTGGTAGAAATAATTGATATCGAACGGACCCAATCGGGAGACTACACATAAGGTGGTTACACACCGGAAGTATTTCTTAGTGCACGTTTTGTTTGATCACCCGGACAGAAACACGGTGTCGGCTATGCAGCTATGCATCCAAACCTTTCACCACATTTGCACACAGAAGAGTGTAATATTGTGATTGACGCATTAAAGAATTGTCGGTTAGAGGTAAGATTATTTTGAAAGAGTTGGTTTCCTCCACGAGTCGTTTTCGGGCTCTTGAACGTAACCTGACAATTTAATTGTATTGCTTTCAACATCCTTGACCGTCTGATCCTATTGGTAAAGCGATTGCGGGTATACATGGACATTTAAAAATGTATATGATGTGTTCCCGGTCTTCGATCACATAAGAATCGCAATTAAATATTTCAATGCAAAACGGATGTTGATAGTAAATGCTTGTATATAACGTTTAAATAACTTTTAAGATAATATTTTTCTACAAATAACTACATGCCCATTGCCTTCACCATTCATGTTAGATCACGATATCCCCATTATATACTGGTCATATCTAATACTGCGAGTCTAAATTTTTACCACCATGTAAAGAATGGCGTCAATAATGAACAGTAATACAGTTACATAAATATGCCGAGTAATAAACAGTTGCCGATACGAAATGCAAACAAATGCCAACGCTAACGGAAGTTGGAGCTTTGCGCATATCTTCCTAGATTGTTATTATATGTGCATTCGCGGTAATAGGTATAGCAAGTGGTATTAGCTATACAAGGGATACTTCCAATAAAATAGTGGTACCTAATTTCTATCACATGAGTGGATAACGTATTAAGGTTAAAATGACATGAGACTGCAAAACTGCAAATAAATGAAAGCAGTTAAAACTGCACTTACCTTTCACATGAATAAATATTTCTCAATTGGTTTATTCCATAGCAACATAAATTCACTGAACAGCATGACAGTTTTGAATTTTTCTGATTAAGGTTTTTTTTTAGGTTTTTTTTTTATTTTATCAATGCATATTTATATACCCAACCCTTCTTATCCACTCCTTATAACAACACTTCTCAACTATTTACTCTACATGTGGTCAAGGAATTATATAGAGAAGGAAAGGCAACTTACTGACATTTTGTGAAGCTCATATATTCACACAAAATCTCGCAATATCTCATTTTTAATTATCTTTACTTCCATTCATCTCAGGAACACAAAACAAAAGTCTTACACTGCGGAATGAACTTGTCATCAAAACAATGCCATTCCCAGAAATTTGTGTTCAAAATTGTTGAAGTAAATGTGTATATTGTAGGTAAATTAACGACAAATTACAATATATTTTCCTTCAAACCTCAATATCTTTAATTCAAGAGCATTTTGCATGATCGGAACATGCTTAAACATCTAAGATTACAAACAACTTATATTTAATGTTCAAGAAATCAGTTTCCTGTGAATTATGAATGATAAATTTGCAAATTATGAATCCGTCATGTGCTGTTTTATTAACATTCAGTCAGGAGATGCAAGTTTCCTATCCTTATAAACAAGTCCATGATGTGGTTCTGTGCTAATTTCAAGGGAGTACAGTCAAAATGTCCCCATATACCTTAGTCAAAACGGCCCCATTATAATTATTTTAGATACGTTTCTTTCTTAATTAGTTCAAATAAAAAAAGAAGAATAAAGTATATTTGATGATTAACTCTAATCAATTTAATCACACAAGACATACATGTATCGATTTTATCAAAATACATGGAAAGTTCTCAATATGTTATGCATGTATTGAGATCATTTTGGGAATATCACAATGCTTTGTCTTTAATACTATAGTGAAAAATAGAAAGGAAATGAAATATTTTTATTTATACAGCGTATTAAAAGCAATATGCATTTTTCGCATGCCAAGGTCATGAATAGGTGCCATAATCTTTACTTACTATCCTTCAGGTGTCTATAGTATGACTTAATGTCTTAATATGACTTAATGTCATATATATATTTAAAATTAGGGAATAATTAAAGAAAATGTGTTGTTAATGTTCTAAATTTATAGCAAACTAGTACAGTCAAACCTGTGTAAAGTGGTCACCTCTATTAAGCAGCCACTTGTCTTAAGCAGTTACATTTGTTATTTCCTATAAATCTATGCTTTCAAAGCAAATTAAACTGTCTTAAAAGGTCACTTTTGCTCCTTCCCATGACTGGCTGCTTGAGACAAGTTTGTCTATGTTATGTTTTTCTTCTATCCAATATTGGGTAGAAGCTATTTCTTTTAGTAAACTTTAAAAAGTTAGACGTTTTTTTAAAGGTCGAACAGTTACTGCTGACCATTGAAATTACTTTATTTCACTCTGGACATTTTCATTAGTTTTCACTTTTTAAACTTTTTCTGAAATGTATGTACATGACATTAAAATACCACAGTAAATAATTTCAATGGTGGTTTTGGAAAAGGGCAAAATTCAAGTAAATGGTTGAAAGACTTAAAATCATCAATGACAACTTGAAAATGTTTGGATCTGTGTGATTAAATAATAGTAACGACCACTTTGTATTTTTAAATTATTAAGGTGTGTATCGCAGTGCTAGAAGGTTACTATTTTCATACGAGTTCAGATTGATTAATGTGTAGACGTGGAGATTTTGGCCTCATCTGAAAATATAACATACAGGTATACATTAAGGCGAAGTGTGATAAAAGGGTCCAAAAGCATTCCGTTTCACACTTACTTGTACCATGGTACAATCCTGTATTTTTTCTTTGAATTCAATTTTACCTTCCATATTAACCAATTGACTACATTGATAATTATGTACACTGATGATCACATGTTCAACTGTCGCGATATATTTCAAATGTTAATATATTAAAAAAATGTTCTGTGTTAATAATACATCGGTCCACAATATGCTATAATGGTTGAACTATATATATATTTAAAACCAAGACATTGACATTTACTTATACATTTGGCAGTTAAATACACAAAACCATTGCCAGTTATTTATACATTTGGCAGTTTAACACACAAAAAACATTGACAGTTATTTATACATTTGGCAGTTAAACACACAAAATCATTGCCAGTTATTTATACATTTGACAGTTAAACACACAAAAAACATTGCCAGTTATTTATACATTTGGCAGTTAAACATACAAAAATATTGCCAGTTATTTATACATTTGACAGTTAAATACACTAAAACATTGACAGTTATTTATACATTCGGCAGTTAAATACACAAAAACATTGCCAGTTATTGAAATGCAGCGATATGTTTCTAGATTAGATCAATAATGTCTTTATTACTGAGTGTACGTCACCAGTTTCGACTATTTCGATTAATTGAGGAACAAAACTCAAGTGATATTTGAACAGGATATAATATACATTGACATTGTCAGTCAGTTTCATTAAAATACGAATAAGCTTAATCTTATTACAAATTGCGATACCGCAAATGATCACACGGCGATTGTCTCATATACAATACTTTTCTGTAGGACAGTTCATTTGGTGAGTCCAGTATAAAGAAGACAAACTTATAAAAGGGAATGACTGGCACTAACTGATCCCATTTAACTGATTACAGTTAACTGTGCTTAGAGTGTTAGTTGTGCATTATTTCATACTTAATAAAATCTATATGTCTTTTATACAGCTCATAATGTTATCAGTTTGATTTTCTTTACAGTTCTTAAACACACCGAAGTAACATTTTTGAAATAAATTTACAATAGAGTAACAACCAAAAAATTGACCACTTGCATGAGATACCCTAGAAAAAATGCTTTTAGTAAATCCACCATCCTCTTATGCAACTTTGAAACAGCTCCACCAGCTCCTCCATCATTACGCTGATTTTTCACCATAAGACCATCACTAAATCAATTTTACACCAGTAAAAGACTAATTGGGGTCAAAATATGATGTTGAAGAGGGTGTTGCTTATCAAAGAAAATGATCCCACTGCCATTCAACATTACCCCACCGTCATCCAATGTTGCCTCCTCTGGAAAGGTATGGACACGGTGATATTTGGCCGTTTTAGTCTAGGGCTATTCTCCAACTCGAAAAGGTGAAATCTCGCTTGTGTGTGACGAGATCTGTACGTGACTTGAGCTCAGGGGAATCGCGTCACACCATAACAAACCGCAGTGGTGCATCTGACAGTAGTTAATTACAACAAAGTTACATAAAACAGCCATAAAAAGAAAGAAAACAATACAAGATATGAAAGAAAAAGAAAAAATAAGTTTCTCATGATAAAATAAAATTACTTTTTATGGTTTTATGCGTGTTTGTATACTTAAATTAATGCTTGATTTCTGGTGATGGGTGGGGTAATTTGTAAACTTGAGAAGTTTTGTATTAATTTTTTTTATCAATATCCATACTATCATTTACAAATAGGGAATGGATATATTTCATTGGTTTTATAGTTCATGCGACATGACGGATTTTATTAATAATTCTTGTCTTTTTATAGATGTATTATCTACCAAATTTCGGACCCAACTGACGACATGCATGTTGCTCAGTTAATGGGCCTTTTTGTTTAAAACGTAGGTAATACTTAAAAAAAACATTATGACTATAAGATATCAATATAATCTAAATATAGTTTTTTGCAAAAAAACTATGATTTTCTTTTATTTAAGAGAGCTTTGAATGAATTACAGATGTTTCGTACCACCAAATTGAGGTTTCGTACCACACATATGTTAGTGCATAAACTTTACAGTATTTCACACAATGATTCAATTTATAGAATCAATTTCACTTTTTTTCAATGTATTTTATGTTATCACAGTGCATCTAAGATATGAATAATCTATCAAAAAAAAAATGAACAAAAATTTAGAGATTTTGTTTAATGTCACTCTAATATTGGGGATGAACGTTACAAAAAGAGGACGGACGTTACATAATTTCTTACCATTGGTTTTGACCCCGTAAATAACTGAAAATATTTAAATTAAGTAATTGTCCATAATACTATGCAATATAACATACATCCTATCTTAAACCCTGGGGTCATAAAACATGTGGTGAATTATGCAAATTGGGGTACAATATGCATGTTTTTTTTCTCATTACCACATGGTGTGACTGTAGTGTTGGTGAATTATGAAAGCTCAGCAGGATGCCAGAAACTGGACAGTTGCGTACATTGTGTGCAATATGCCTGTAGGCAAACATATTCCATATGACACTATCCATCAAAGGTTAAAAATCCTATTTGTCCAGGTAACAAGTAGACTGGGTAACGATGTCATATGGGCTAGTTATAGGTAAAATACACATATGATAAAACAAAAGAACTCCAAATTATGCAAATATTAAAAATACCACTCAACAACGCTTTTTACTTTAAAATAATATGAAATTAGCATTATGCTAACATCACCCACTTACAACAGTAATAAAAGTCACAATAAAAAGGTAATCATGGTCAACAACCGCATCATTTCTTATGTTCATCATTGATACTAGCATACTCTCTCAAATTAAACTTTATTAAACTGCTTTAATAAATATTTGTGTTGTTAATGTATGAAAATTCAATTTACTTAAGTGAAATCTACATTGTTTCAGCAGCGACCGGGGTGAAACGAATTCCCCTGAGCTGATAGTCTTGGGCGAAATCTCGCTCTCGCACTCGATGAGAATTCGGGATTACGAAGAGGTCAATTTTGATTGGGGTGGTTTTGGTTTGGGGTTGTTTTGACTGTAAATCCCTTCCAGCTCATATATCTAAATAATCTATAAGAAGGTTTCTCATCCAGAACCTCTATAATTTCTGACATACACTAGCGAAATAATTTTTGACCTTGGCCTGAATTGCATCAGTTTTCAGCAGACATGTTTGAAATCAATATTCGTAAACAAACCTAGCGTTTGTCAAGGTTTTATGTAAACTGAAAAATGGACATAGTGAGAAACACATTTTTTCAGGTCTGTATCATAAAATTAATGACTTTCTCACTTGTATCGGAAGCATTATTTTTGATATTTTTCATTGCATTCAATGACCACATGGATACTATTTGTAATATGTGTCAATTGTGCAGCAAGTTGAAATATGTGTGCACGATATTCATAATTCTCTGAAGTGATCAATTTCAGGTCGTGATGGAAAACGGGTTATGGCATCATATAAGAATCTATAATGAATTTCCATGTGGGATAGAAAATCATGCAGTCAGAATTCTGACACAGAGGGCAAGTACTTATACGCTTGCTAAATGCACTTATGGTACAGATGCCTGTACCGTACGTGCAATTTCCAGTTCAGAGTTAGATAAGATAAAAAAAGCACTAAAAGGTAAGAAATGTGTGATTTTCATTATCATATTTTTGAAGCTTAAACTTGTAGAGGATGTCTCTCAAACAACGGGAATACAATTTCTTTGAAAATCGTTTTATTCAGTTCAGATGTGAGGCGGTTTTGACAATTAGAGCTCTACCTCGCCTTCTAAATCAGCCTCTATTGTTGTTTTAATCGCCTCACATCTGTACAGAACAAACCGTACTCCCGATGTTTATGAGACTTTGTCTTCAAGTTTAGGCTTCAAAACAGGTCGAACTAGTGATTTAGATTTTTTAAAAACAATTTTGATGATAAAAAATCACATATTTCTTACCTTCTACGTGTTGTTAGCTCTACTGGCCAAGACCAGAAGTGCTTATGCGATGGCGCGTTGTCTGTCGTCCGTCATCTGTTAGCAGCACTTTCTCTGAAACCATTAGGCCAATTAAACTTAAACTTCACATGCATGTTTCTGTTGCATAGGAGACTATACAGAAGATTTTTTTTTTCGATCTGAAATTCAAGATGGCCACTGTTACTAAAAATAGTCCAAAACTTTAAAAATCTTCTCATGATTTTCAAAATGTTTATGTAGTAATGATGACCAACTATAGTATTGTAAGATTGTTCAAATGGTGTCCCTAGGATTAAATATGACCCCACCCCGAGGGTTCAATTAGGGGACACATGTCATTATAATATTTTTTTATTTTTTTTTTTAAATTGAAATGATTTTGCCAATATCTTCACAGAAGTATTGTTTGGTGAAGGAGGTTCAGATTTGTCAAAATGAATGGGTTCCACTGTCTAAAGGGGTCAGGAGGGGCCCCAAAAGGGTAAAAATTTCAAATTACTAAAATCATTTTCTTGAGAACCGGTATGTCAGAATTGTTCATATTTGGCATAAATTATCCCTATGTGTAGGGGTTTGATTGCAGATAAGAATTTAGGGGTTAAAATTTATAGGGGCCCTGTAAGGGGACTTAGAATTTTACATAGGGATACTATGGGAAAACAGAATATTCTCTTTTTCTTTCATTTATTCTGAAACCACTTGGCCAATTAAACTGAAACTTCACATACATGTTTCTGTTGCATAGGAGACTATACAGAAGATTTTTTTTTATCTGAAATTCAAGATGGCCGCCGTTACTAAAAATAGTCCAAAACTTTAAAAATCTTCTTCTCATTAATGGCCCAACAGATTTTCAAAATGTTTATGTAGTAATGATGACCAACTATAGTATTGTTAGATTTGTTCAAATGGTGTCCCTTGGATTAAATATCGTCCCGCCCGAGGGTTCAATTAGGGGACACATGTCATTATGATATTTTTTTTTTTTTTTTAAAAATGGAAATGATTTTGCGTATATCTTCACAGAAGCATTGTTTGATGAACGAGGTTCAGATTTGTAAAAATGAATGGGTTCCACTGTCTTAAGGGGTCAGGAGGGGCCCCAAAAGGGTAAAAATTCCGAATTACTAAAATCGTTTTCTTGAGAACCAGTATGTCAGATTTGTTCATATATGGCATAAATTATCCCTATGTGTAGGGGTTTGATTGCAGATAAGAATTTAGGGGCTAAAATTTATAGAGGCCCTGTAAGGGGACTTAGAATTTTACATAGGGATACTATGGATAAATAGAAAATTCTCTTTTTCTTTCATTTATTCTGAAACCACTAGGCCAATTAAACTGAAACTTCACATGCATGTTTCTGTTGCATAGGAGACTATACAGAAGATTTTTTTTTTCGATCTGAAATTCAAAATGGCCGCCGTTACTAAAAAAAGTCCAAAACTTAAAAAATCTTTTCATGAATGGCCCAACAGATTTTCAAAATGTTTATGTAGTAATGATGACCAACTATAGTATTGTATGATTTGTTCAAATTGTGTCCCTAGGGTTAAATATGACCCTGCCCCGAGTGTTCAATAAGGGTACACATGTGCTATGATATTTTTTTTTTTTTTTTAGAAATGGAATTGATTTTGCCTCTACAGTCAAACTTGCAGTAGCGACCACTTGTTATAAGCGACCCCCTGATGTAAGCGACCACATTAAATCCCCCCCAAAGAATTTCATTCATAATTACACATGCAATAAGCGACCACTTGCTCTCTGTGACCAGCGACCGCTTAAAATCCATCAAATTTCAACTAATATCCTTGACCATACGACCACGAATACACGAGGTGTGAAATTTCAGCATCATGTTTTGTGTACGTGACAAATGTGTAAATGTAAAATTGTCGATCTCTGAAGTAACGTGCTAAAAATAACCCGAGGCCAAATACTGCAGTGTCTCTTGGTAAAAGCCGATAATTGTTCGATAACAAGTTATAGAGTTAAAACACTTTAATCCCAATTATATAGATCATTGTTTGGGTGGAATAAATTGACGTTTGCTATTGGATTTATTACGATTAAAGGATCGTCAATTACTTAAATAAAATTGGAATTAAAGATTGGACAGTTTGAGGTTTGTTTGTTGTTTGTTTTTATTACGACAAAAAATATTAAATAAGTTTGATCGGACTTTTTGATCAGGTTAAATTGGAACATTGAGATTGGACTATGTGTCGTTCGTTTTTATATTTTTTATTATGATTAAAAATTATAATTACGTTTGATTATTTGATCGGCTTTTTGATTAAACTAATTTGGAAACTAAAGACAAGACAGTTTGTCATTGTTTTCATGGACGGTTTGAAAGTTTTTTACGACAAAAATGAGTAAACATAAGACAATGAATATCAAGGTTTATCTGACTGGGTTTAAATATTGTGGTTTCATACTGCGATATTCTATCAACGTTGCAATATCTTCAGCAAGGAGAAAATGTCTAACATTAGAACAGTGGGTGAAAGCTCTAAAATGACAGAAACGTACATGCATTATATAAGACAAAATTATTTTTTTGCCCCAATAAGAGACCATCTGCCTTAAGAGACCACTTTTCAGATTTCCCTTAAGTGGTCTCTTAAGACAGGTTTGACTTTATCTTCACAGAAGCTTTGTTTGGTGAAGGAGGTTCAGATTTGTAAAATGAATGGGTTCCACTGTCTTAAGGGGTCAGGAGGGGCCCCAAAAGGGTAAAAATGGGGAATTACTAAAATCATTTTATTGACAACCGGTAGGGTTAAAAATGACCCCGCCCCGAGGGTTTATGAGTCAGTAGAGCGTCCTCAGGCCCTCTTGGGCCTCTTGTTTATATAATTATATCATTTTAAAGATAATATTCAAATATAATTTATATATATATATATACAAAACTTAATAAAATAAAGTTATTAGATACAGTTAAAAATCAAATAATAATAATCCAGGAAAAAACAGTCACAAAATGACTCATATTGTCACTTAGGGTAATCAGTATCTGAGTTCATTTTTGCCACTGAGACTGTCCAGATGAGTATGAATGAACTTTTCACTATGTTACACTGGGTTTATATCAATGTATAAAAGAATGATTCCAAATGAATTGAATATCTAGATAATTCAGTAAATTGATTCCTTGGTTTCGAACCAGTACTTTTATTTTACAACACCATAAATCCACTAGGCCTGAGAATGGTATAATGCATGGCATCCCTCCTTGCACAGATGCACATTGCACATAGCGCAACCATATACTGTCTCCTTCCTCTTGTTGTGCACACGCATGTGGAACTTACACGTAGTTTGACGCTCAGGCAGATGGACATTGATGTGCACACTGATGTTCTCTTATGCAATCAGCACTAGATGGTTGGCAAGCTGATGGCCAGCAGAACGTTTTCTCTTCATGAACTCACCAACCAGCGAACGTTGTAGTTCCAGCCTAAAGTCTATGTGACGGTATCTCTTCTTCGTCGTCAACCGCCCGGAGACCTGCCTGTAGATGATATAGCTATTCACTATGGCACAGTTCACCATAAACCAAAAGAGATGCTGCCACCACTTCTTACCATTAAGCCCCACACCATAGTTAATCCTGAGCTGGTCGTGAAGGTCCACTCCTCCCATGAACTTATTGTAGGCCTTAACAATGTGTGGCTGGCGTACTCCCCGAAGTGGCAAAAAATATTTCTGAAATTGTCCGTGGTCAGGTGAATAAGACATGTGTCACTCCTCTCCATTGAGTCATTTAAAGTAGGAATAATACATAATATTGAATGTAAATATTATAAATCCTGCCTATGTCCTGTGTACATTAATGGCGACGCCAATATATGCGCTATTTGCGCAACGTTTTTTGGCGTTGTTGCGGTAGCGCAGTTGGTAGAGACGTTGTCATTAATGTGCTAGGCGCTGACGCCGCAGGGGCTGCGGGTTCGAATCTCCAAAGTGGCAAAAAATATTTCCAAAATTGTCCGTGGTCAGGTGAATAAGACATGTGTCACTCCTCTCCATTGAGTCATTTAAAGTAGGAATAATACAAAATATTGAATTACATTTTAATTGGCTTAGTTTTTAAAAGTTTTAATTGGCTGATTATTTTTTAATTTGCATAATCGAGCTTCTTCTGATAATAAAGTTTTAATTGGCTGATCATTTTTTTAATTTGCATAATCGTTGTCAACAATAAACTGTTATTTAGACCTACATAAGTGTCACTCTGGTCACTCCGTAATTGCCGATTTTATTGCCCTCTGTGGTTATCGATTTATTAATAGTCAATGTTTATAAAAACAATCCTCCGCTGACCCGATTTGCTGTTATTTAGTTTAATTATTAGATTTAAAAACACACGCGTAGAAAAGCGTATCTGTCTAGCAAGTAGTAGGAGCGTATTTTGTCGTATCTGAGCCGCCACAGGTAGGGTACAAAATAAGCATATCTGAGCGGCCGCGTGTAGACAACAAGAAAGGCATAGTTGAGCGGGAATTGAGCGGGATGCAGTTTATACAAGTTTGATTAGAATAATCATTATACAAGCCATGTTGTAAAAGGAAACTCTTGAGGTGTTAATAACAACTATATTTTAGTTAATAAGAGAAGGTATTTAAATTTTCATTTCTATGAAATCCAAGTATTATTGTTTTGGAGAAAAGCCTCCAGATGTTGATATAATCATTTGATTTTGAGTTGACATGTGTTGACATGAGAACGACATTGCTTTCCAGGACTCGTTTGATTGTTATAGTTTGTTTGATTATATTATGTTGATTACATTTGATAAGAAAATATTGTTAACTTCAAGCAGCTTAACAGCTTTAGGTCAAAATATATGTAAAACTAGAATTCATTGGTTAATTGTTAAAATGATTTTTATTGGTTAAATATTCAAAGTTAATTTTATTGGCTAATCCATTTTAGGAAATTATGATATAAAGAAAGGTCTTAAAAATATTAAAAAAGAGAATACATATAGATAGATAAGTACGAGAGAAAGATAGGACTTAACCCTAGCCATTATATAATTTACGATAGCCAGATGGAATTAAATCTTTAGTCAGTTATTTTAAATTATTACTAAGGACTTCTATTCTTTACGAACATATTCGAACGGTGTTAATTTAATATTTTGGAACCTATAAACTCTTAAACCTATTGTATTCAATCATCAAAAATAAAAGAGTTAAACACCAAAAGACTTGTGTACTGTATTGGACATTGAATTAAGCCTACAGCTGGAAGTTAGACTGACCCCCATGTGTGTCATCGAAATACCATTTGTGCGCAGGCTGCTTACCAGCTAATTACCCACTTGCTTAAGCTTACACCAACTGGTTAGAATCAAAAGGCCGACAATAATTAGGTACAATTCAGAGTTTGTTGACACAAGTTTAGAAGTACGGGGGACTTTGAAATCAGACGCATTTTTAAACATAAAACATTGACTTGGAAAGCAGACAACTTCCTTAATATCGTGCCAAATGTTATGAAATTACAGTGGATGTTATTTCAGATCATGTGCGAATGTTGTTTAAAAATTAGACGTTTTCGATAAACATTTAAATATTATGCGCACTTTGAAATAACAAGTGCGAAAAATTGGACGACGTCACACCAAGAGTGTAAATTTGGAGTGTGGTAAAATTTTGCGTTGGGTGTATTATGACCCAACAGGATATCCTGAAGTTTATTTCACACTTTTTAACAGAAGGCATATCCTGGAGTCTTATCTATTGGTAGTACAAACGGCTTTTCAATGGTGAGGCGAAAGTAACTGACCATCAGTGATCTGGACGACCGAAATCTGTGGTTTTCCTGGGATTCGAGTCAGATCTTCGTGAAAAGCGCTTTTAGTACCTCCGGGCCATGTGCCTGAGTGTACATTCTGTAGTTAGGATCTATGAGTCATCATGTATCTGATATGTACCAGAAGTAGGTGCAGTACCACAAAAATTATTTTTTTCAGCGATTCATACTTTGAAAAAAGAATGAATTTCATTTGAATGTCAACTTGATGTTGCACAAATAACGTCAAACTCCCTCGTACTTAGTTACATATAACTTTTGGCTTGTCAAAATAAATGTTAAATGGGGGTGTAGGATATTGAAATTTTGTATGCCTAATAGTTAAAGTATGGAAAATGATTCATGCCAAGTTTTGTTTGGACTGAAACACTAAAAGGCATATTTCTAAATGCGTCCTATTACTTTTGGGACATACCTCGTACATGTAAATTGACGATATTTTAGTCTCTTTTTACTGAAAGAAGTCCCCTTAAAATGGCAAATATAGAGTTATTTATTTTACCTTGATTGAGAAACAATTGATAACAACAGATCATGCTCGATGAATTTTTGCGTAGATCCAGTACTAAGCTTATGACGACAAAGTGTCTTGCTCAACGACACAACAGACCCAACACTGTATTGTACAGAAGTCCCCATAATGGTCAGATTGATAACTCACAAAACAACTAACACGACAGTACAAGAATAAATAAGATGTACTTGTCGTTTCAAAGACAATTTCGATCCATCATTTAAGTTATGTTTTCAATAAGCTTACAACTAGGTTGCACCTTTGTGTATAGTATTCCTGATTGGCCATTCGCTTTTGTTTTAAAGAAGCTTATGTTAAATGCCTGTTTAACACCTTCATGACAAGTGGAATTCAATTAGAGTACAAGCGATTTCAACGATACACACAGTGTGTGATCGTGTCAACCTATTTACTGGCTCATAATAAGTGACCTTTACGGTGCCACGAAGTATAGCATACACAAAAGTTATTGAATTCCGTACCTTTTTTTGCTATTAAAAAATATTTTGTTCGACTCAGTGTTTTCGCATAAGATATGTAGGTAGCTTTTTGTAAGCTTTTTTGTTGTAAATGAACATAATTCTTGAAAAGAAACAACAACAACAACAATTCTTTAAAGTTTAGATAGATTATATATGAGAGAGTAGATAGGAGCACAACAGACTGACTTGGTTTTACACACGTACGTCTCTGCGGCACACAGGCATTTTTATGAACGACCTTAATATGTACTTATTGTTTGATATCGCACCCAACATAAAAAGAGGAATACATGTATTATAGATGGGTCTTTGCGTGTATCTGTATCTAAGCAATAACCTAAAGTTTTTCTAAATTTACAGTCAATAAAACTAGGAATAAGTAAAGTTTTCTCGGGTACTTAAAATTATGTTTCATATAGAAATTAAAATTATTAAATGATATTAAAAGTGTAAAAGCACACACTCCCAAACTTATTATTTTAAAAGATGTAATACATTCTCAGCACGCGTTTATTCATATTTCAGCTATATTTTATGCCTATAAAAATAAGAGGAAGATGTCTTGGGTAATTATATACTAGGTCCATATTGTTTTTTTTTCTATTTAAAAAGGTAAAATGTTAAAACATTTTTTTAGACTGATCACCTTAACCTAACCCATTATCATGTATGTCACATACCATTAGATTCCAAGGACTTATACCAGTGACCTATCCATTAAGTATTATTAAATCAATGCTTCTAAAGGCTATATAGATTGCAAATTCCTTACAAAAATACATTGTAACTTATTTTATTTTCTTTATTCATAAGCATTTAATATTTAAATCGTAACAACAAAGAATGATCACTTATAATGCACCAACTTTCAAGAAAATATAAACTTTTGTGTGCATTTCACTTCAACCGTGTATACATCAAATCTTCTCCATTATATGTTGTTCACGGTGGACAATTATTCATTTCCGTAAGAGGTGCGCGTGACGTCAAAATTTCGATTGCGATTATGATTATGATGGTTCATACAGTAAATTGTTAATAATTTCATTGTAACTAAACAAAATGATGTATTTTATTAATACTGTTTGAAAAATTAATGTTACATTGATTTTTTTCAACAGTTTGTTTATGCTGTCAAGCTGTATAACAGCGTTAAATGACATACACAGAGAAGAGGTGTCTGTGGATTTTTTTTCCAGTACATAAATTGGTCTAGCTCAATAAGGCGTTAAGGACAGCAGATCAGATATCCAAATAATAAAGAAGCTGTCCATCCACGCCATATCATATCAGGCTAACATAGTTAAAACGCATATTTTCCGAAAAATATGCTGTTATCAGTTGTCCTCAGATCTTTTTTTAGATAAGAAATTTCCATGTGAGGTCCGGTAAATTCAAAAGGACTACATTGGGCGATTCACCTGATCACATACACCCAGCTTCATGATTGAAGAGTTTTGTGCGCTCAGTCGGGCAATGTGTGCAGACCTGTTTGTTTACCCATACGGTTTTTGCACTACGGATTGATGTTTAAAAAATATGGAAATCGCTAAAAAAAGTATAAATATTACTTACCCAGTGTTTTTTTTTCTAGCACGGAATGGAAGGGCGCAGCACCCTGTACCTTTTGACCCTGCCCTTCTGCCTTAAAAACGCCACCTTTTGTCCAAATGTGTCCAGCCGCCTATTTTCAAGTCGTATAAACAAATCACAGGTCAAAATCTCATTTCAAAGATTTGCCGATCGTTTATCGACATGACACATTTAGCCGAATACATAGGTAATACTTTGTGCAATTATTTTAGGTATTCCGCAAATATGCGCATGATGTAACAAACGATCATAATTGTCTGATGTTTATTTTTTTTATTTTTTTTTATAAATAAAAAATAAGTAGATTTATTCAGCTTTCTGCACTTGGAACCCCAAAGTTATTTGATACTTAATTTTTAAAAGTGTTTGGTTATTGGTTCACACAGACATGTATCACACTACCACTCACCATACTTTATTTTCATGAAAGGGTATCCAGCTGTGATCAATTGTGCATGCTGGTACGAGATTATTTCAACTATTTTCATGAACTGGTACCGATATATTGTCCCATGATATGAAGTTTGTGCATATATTGTATAATTATGTAAAAAACTGAACAACTTGGAATGTTGACGGATATCCAGCATTGATAAACTGTATGTATTGTTTAAACAAGACTATAGATACATTTAATAGAGCTGGTTTATTATCATATGATTAATAAAACTTTGAAGGTGGTGAATAATTATATTGCATATGTAAAAACATTTTAAACTTCTCTTGAAACAGAAGACCATCTCAACTAAGCTAACACTATATTTTAAATTCTTGCTGGAATTATTTCAGATAATGTTAAATTAGTATTTCTTGATATGCTTGACCAACTTAAAATATTCTAGTCGTGCAATTGAAGTATTTCAGGGTTATTATATGTACATTGTGTGCCTTAAGTTAGGTATTGACACACCTATCTTTTTTTTCAGCAATGGTTAATGATTTATAAAGCAATTTAAAGTTTTAAAGATAAATGTAACTAAATGCTTAATTGAATAATATTAAGGCAATATGAGCTGTCCATTCACTTTGTTGTTTTCAAAACAACAAAACTGTGCTGTGATGAAAATAAATTGTTGTTTAATCATTTTGCTAATTTGATTTTTTTAACAGACACGCATTATATAATAATTATAACCTAAGTTTACCACCCCTAAGTTTTATATTTATTGTCTTCCGTTTGGTACATATTTCCTGAAAAAGCTGTTGTTTTAGAACAGCATGAAAATAGTTGAGCATGCCGTCCTTACAAAAACTCTTGTTATTTTATCTATTTGATTTTGCAATAATTTTAAGTATTGATTCTGCAAACTTTTCACCATCACATTACAACACTGGCCTTGACCTACTAGGTGAACTTCTGCACCTGCTTGTGGTGCTACTGTTTATAGATATATCTGGCTCGTCACACAGCTGTTGATATGGATATTGGATAACTATTGTGGCAGGAGTTGTCCAGGTTTAAAATTAGAGTTGCTAGGTAGCATAAAAAACTTAATTTCATCGTTGAGCGAAGACTTGTGAAACATGTCCAGTTTCGAGGTTATCAATTTGTGTGTTGAGGAATTGTTGGTTAAAACTTAGTCAGTTGACGCCATTTATAAAATGAATTATACACTTTGGATCATGTTTTATAGATGGTTTAATGGACAAAAAAAACACTCCAACCTCTTTTAAAAATTGTTAATAGAACATGCATTTTTTTCAGATGAAAATTTAAGATGCCAGGCATTATATAGATTAAATCCATCTGGTATAGGTCTGATTGTATACATTTTTTAGCTCGCTGGGACGTAATCCAAGGAGAGCTATTGTCATGACCCCGGCGGCGGCGTCAGTGCTGTCGGCATTGTCTGTAGACACCCAGGTTAAACTTTTGCATTTAAGTTTCAGTTATCTATGCAACCACTCATTGGATGTCAATGAAAATTTGCATGTGTGTTCACAATCATCAATGGAACACACAGAGATAAGATCCATAACTCGGGATTACATTTTGGCACAGTTATTGCCCTTTTTGGACTTAGACACCAAGATTTAACTTTGTGTTTAGTTGCGTTTAAGTTTAAGATATCTTTGCAACCACTCATTGGATGTGAATGAAACTTCACATGTGTGTTCACCATCATAATTGGAACACACAGAGACAAGAACCATAACTTTGGATTGCTTTTTGGCACAGTAATGGCCCTTTTTGGACTTAGACACCCAGGTTAAACTTTGAGTTAAGTTGCATTTAAGTTTAAGATATCTATGCAACCACTCATTGGATGTGAATGAAACTTCACATATGTGTTCACTATCATCGATGGAACAGAACACACAGAGACAAGAACCATTACTCTGGATTGCATGGCACAGTTATGGCCCTTTTGGACTTAAGACACAAAGGTTTAACTTTGTGTTTAATTGCGATTAAGTTTAAGATATCTATGCAACCACTCATTGGATATGAATGAAACTTCATATGTGTGTTCACCATCATCAATGGAACACACAGAGACAAAAACCACAACTCTGGGTTGCATTTTGGCACATTTATGGCCCTTTTTCTTTACTTAATTCTCAGGTTAAAGTTTTTTATCATGTAAGATATCTATGCAACCACTCATTGGATATGAATGAAACTTCGCATGTGTGTTCACCATCATCATTGAAACACACAGACAAGAACCATAATTTTGGGTTACATTTTGGCAGTTATGGCCCTTTAAGACTTAATTTTTTGTCTGTAGACACCCAGATGTGTTTAAGTTTTGGTGTTTGCCTCCAATCTCAATCTTTGCATTGGTGGTGAGTTTTATCCCATCAACGAGCTTTGTTGTCTTCTGACAACTCTTGTTTTGTAATATAATTAATTGCATACATGTTGAATCATTATCTGTTGTATGTATACAGTTTTTATCTAAGAAAAGTACTCAAGTGTTATTTTTATGCTTTTACAGAACAAGTTCTTGTATAAATTTGGAGCCTGCAACGAATTTGATAGAGCACTCAACCGCTGCCTTAAAAAAGAGGTAAGTACATGTATTTTGTAATATGATTCTATATATTGTCATTTAAATTTTGTAAATCAGCAATTTTTAGCTCTACTGGCCAAAGACCAATATGGCTTATGCGATGGTGTGTTGTCCGTTGTATGCCATCTGTCGCCTGTTAGCAGCACTTTCTCTGAAACCACTAGACCGATTAAACTCAAACTTCACATGGATGTTTCTATTGCATAGGAGACTATAAAGAAGATTTTTTTTTATCTGAAATTCAAGATGGCTGCCATTACTAAAAACAGTCCAAAACTTAAAAAATGTTCTCAGAAACCACCCAACATATTTTAAAAATGTTTATGTAGTAATGATAACCAACTATAGCTTTGTTAGATTTGTTCAAATGGTGTCCCTGGGGTTAATATGACCTGCCCCAAGGGTTCAATTGGGACACATGTCATTATAATAATTTTTTAGTCGCTGCTTCATCTGTGTGTGTGTGCGTCCGTCCGTCCATGCGTCACCAATTCTTGTCCGGGCTATTTCTCTACAACCTCTGGTTGGAATTATATGCACATTGCTAGAATGCATCGTTACCAAGTGCAGATGCGCATACTTTCTTTGTGTTCGGATTCGATGATTTTTCAAGGAGTTATGGCCCTTTGATTCTATTTGTGACCAAATTCTTGTCCAGGCTATTTCTTTACAACCTCAAGTTGCAATTTTATGAAACTTGCTAGGATGCATCATTACCAAGTGCAGATGTGTATATTGTCTATGTGTTCCGGTTCGGAGAATTTTTCAAGAAGTTATGGCCCTTTGATTGAGTCTGTGACCAAATTATTGTTCGGGCTATTTCTCTTCAACACAGTGTTGGAATTTTATGAAACGTTCTAGGATGCATCATTACCAAGTGCAGATGCGCATATTGTCTATGTGTTCCATTTGATGATTTTTCACGGAGTTATGTCCCTTTGATTGAGTCTGTGACCAAATTATTGTCCGCACGATTTCTGTACAATCCCATGTTGGAATTTTGTGAAACTTGCTAGGATGCATCATTACCAAGTGCAGATGCGCATTGCTAGGATGCATTATTACCAAGTGGAGATGTGCATATTGTCATCATGACGCTATTTCCCTACAACCTCTGGTTTTAATTCTGTAAAACTAGCGAGGATCTGCGCATATTGTCATTTTGTTCCGGTTAAATGTTTTGCGAATTAGTTCTGTGAAGTGCAGTGCCACATGTTGTTCCTGCTATACAGTTTGGTATTCTTCAACCAAGTAGCCCATACAATGGCAAACACTCACTTGGGGAGCATCCATCAGTTCCACCGATATTTTCTTGTTTTTAAAAAAGGAACTGATTTTGCCTATGTTTTCACAGAGGCTTTGTTTGGTCAAGGAGATTCAGATTAGTAAAAATTACTGGGTTCCAACGTCTTAAGGGGTCAGGAGGGGTCCCAAAGGGTAAAAGTGGGAATTACAAAAATTGTTTTCTTAAGAACCAATTAGTCATATGTGTTCATGTTTGGTATAAATTATCCCAATGTGTAGGTGTTTGATTGTAGATAAGAATTTAGAGGCTAATATTTTTTAGGGGCCTTGTAAGGGGACTTAGAATTTTACATAGGGGTACTTTTGGAAAACAGAAAATTCTCATTTTTTCATTTATTTAGGCAAAAGTATTATTCTTTATGAGTTCTGACGTATCATCTAGTCATAGGAAATAAGATTTGCTTCACTAAGGCCAGGATGGGTCAAAAGAGGGTTAAAAAAGAAAGTTTTCAAAAATCTTCTTCTCTACAACCGTCAAATTTGTTCATATTTGATATAGATTATACCAATGAGTATGGGTTTAAAGTTTGGACAAATCAAGGTCTTGTATTTATAGGGGCCTTGTAAAGGGGTTTTGAGTTTAATATAGGAATACTATTGCAAAATGGAAAATTCTCTTTTTCTCTGCTTATGCGATGGCAGGTTGTCTGTCGTTCGTCGTCTGTTAGCAGCACTTCCTCTGAAACCACTAGGCCAATTAAACTGAACCTTCACATGGGTGTTTCTATTGCATAGGAGACTATACAGAAGTTTTTGTTTTTTTCAATCTGAAATTCAAGTTGGCCGCCGTTACTAAAAATAGTCCAAAACTTGAAAAATCTTCTGCTTATGAACGGTCCAACAGATTTTCAAAATGTTTATGTAGTAATGATGACCAAATATAGTCTTGTTAGATTTGTTCAAATGGTGTCTCTAGGGTTAAATATTACCCTGCCGCAAGGGTTCAATTAGGGGACACATGTCATAATATTTTTTTTTTTTTTTTTTTAAATGGAAATGATTTTGCCTATACCTTCACAGAAGCATTGTTTGGTGAAGGAGGTTCAGATTTGTAAAAATGACTGAGTTTCACTGTCGTAAGGGTCAGGAGGGGCCCCAAAAGGGTAAAGATTGTGAATTACTAAATTTGTTTTCATAAGAACTGGTATGTCAGATTTGTTCATATTTTGCATAAATTATCCCTATATGTAGGGGTTTGATTGCATATAAGAATTTAGGGGCTAAAATTTATAGGGGCCTTGTAAGGGGACTTAGAATTTTACATAGGGATACTATGGGAAAATAGAAAATTCTCTTTTTCTTTCATCTGTTCTGAAGCCACTTGGCCAATTAAACTGAAATTTCACACAGATGTTTCTATTGTGTAGGAGACTATACAGAAGATTTTTTTTTTTATCTGAAATTCAAGATGGCCGCCGTTACTAAAAAAGGTCCAAAACTTAAAAAATTTTCTTCTCATGAACGGCCCAACAGATTTTCAAAATGTTTATGTAGTAAAGATGACCAACTATAGTTCTGTTAGATTTGTTCAAATGGTGTCCCTAGGGTTAAAAATGACCCTGCCCCGAGAGTTCAATTAGGGGACACATGTCAATATAATATATATATATTTTTTTTTTTAGACGGTAATGATTTTGCCCATATCTTCACTACAGCATTGTTAGGTCAAGGAGATTCAGATTTGTAAAAATGACTGGGTTCCTATGTCTTAAGGGGTCAGGAGGGGCCCCAAAAGGGTACAAATTTGGAATTAGTAAAATTGTTTTCTAAAGAACCGGTATGTCAGGTTTGTACATTTTTGATACGAATTATCCCTAAGTGTAGGGGTTTGATTGCAGATATGAATTTGGGGGCTAAAATATATAGGGTCCCTGTAAGGGGACTTAGAATTTTACATAGGGATACTGTGGGAAAACAGAAAATTCTCGTTTTTTTTTCATTTATTCTGAAACCACTAGGCCAATTAAATTGAAACTTCACATGGATGTTTCTATTGCATAGGAGACTATATAAAAGATTTATTTTTTCTATCTAAAATTCAAGATGGCCACCGTTACAAAAAATAGTCCAAAACTTAAAAAATCTTCTTCTCATGAACGGTCCAACAGATTTTCAAAATGTTTATGAAGTAATGATGACCAACTATAGTTTTGTTAGATTTGTTCAAAATAGTGTCCCTAGAGTTAAAAATGACCCTGCCCCGATGTTTCTATTGCATAGTAGAATTTCAAAAAGTGCTATGGCCACTATGAATCAGTAGAGCGTCCTCAGGCCATCTTGGGCATCTTGTTTTTTCATTCATTTATGACTTTTTTTATTCAGTTTAAGTTTTGAAGTATCTTCTAGTCGTAACAAATAAGATTTTGTTCCATACAAAGGATTGACTTTCTAAAAGGGGCAGGGTGGTGGTCACAAAATGGTTAAAATTGAACATTGTCATAAATCTTACTATTAATAACCAGTCAGTCAGATTTGTTCATATTTGATATAAATAATCCCTATGATTAAGAGTTTTAACTTTGTACAAATTAAGGGGCACTGGGATGTATAGAGGCCCTGTGAGAGGTGTTTGAGTTTTACATAGGAATACTACGGGAAAATGGAAAATTCTCATTTTTTCTTCCTTTTGTGTAAGTAAGTTGTTTAATTTGAGATCTAAAGCATTGTCCAGTAACAATAAATCTGATTTTGTTCAATAAAGAGAATTGGATTTACATAAGGGGCCAGGAGCTTGGTGGGACAATAAGGTTAAAATGGGGAATTTTCACAAAGTTTCCTCTCAATAACCTTTCAGTCAAACTAGTTCATATTTTATATAAATCAGCAAGGATTGAAGAGTCTGCACATCAAGCGATATTGGGGCCCGATAATGTGTTTTTTACTTTTACATAGGAATGTTATAGGGAAACCTGATTATTTTCATTTTTGCATCCATGTGTACAAAAAAACTTCCTAAGAGTGGAAGATTGAAGTTCTGACAAATCAAGGGGCTGGGTTTTTATAAGGGAACTGTACAAGGACTATATTTGTTTTACAGATGAATGGTATGGGAATTTAAACTATTTCCTTTTCATTGCAAGTTTTTTAGCTCACCTGAACCAAAGGCTCACAGGTGAGCTTTTGTGATCGCCTGGTGTCCGTTGTCTGTCGTCCGTCATAAACTTTTAGCTTCTAACAACTTCTCCTCTGAAACCACTTGCCAATTTTGATATAACTTAACAGAAATGTTCCTTAATTGACCCTCTACCAAGTTTGTTCAAGTCATCTTGGTTCGTCAAAAAACATGGCGGCCAGGGGGTGGTATTTCTCAGAAATGTTACTTGGGTGACCCTTTACCAGGTTTGTTCAAGCTGTTGTAATTTGTTTAAAAAAACATGACCACCACAGTGAGGTGCTAGTTTACTATATAGGCAGCTATAGTAAAAACTTCAAAAGCCTTCTTGTCAGAATCTACTGACCTGATTTCGATGCAATTTCACTGACATTTGCCTTGGGTGAATCTCTACCAAGTTTGTTCCAGCCATTGCATCTCATCGAAAAACATAGTCGCCAGGAGGAGAGGCTGGTTTTCTTTATATGGATATATAGTGAAAACTTTCTTTTGATATCTGATATCCAGATATCCGCACAAGGATACTATTGTTATCGCACAACTCTTCTACGCATCTGTTACATCTTCAAAACAAATAAAAATTCTAACTACTCGCCCATCTCGTTTTTCTGGAATTTTGAGTGTACATGTATTATATAATCTACTTAAGTTGGGTGACTCAAGGTGACTCAGGTGAGCAATATAAGGCCATCTTGGCCCTCTTGTTTACAGATGAATTGTATGGGAATTTTAAGTATTTTCAAAGCAATTAACTTTTTGTTCAGTATGGTTGGGGAGGGGGTATTTACCCATGAGTTGTTAAGACGACCCCAAAGAGGGTAAATATTGTGAAATTTCAAATTGCAATGGCCACAATGAGTCAGTAGACCTACCTCAGGCCCTCTTGGGCCTCTTGATAAATTTTGCTGACCTGCCCCCCATTGCTTGAGAAACTCATTTTGTTAACCAAAATACACTTTGTCATCATTCATAATATTTCCTCATCACTATACATTTACCGGTAATAGCATGACATTTTCATTTCTCAACTTATTTTTTTTTCCCTTAGAGTTTTAGTGTTATTTTACACAATTATTTATACCTGCAAAATATAACTTTAAAGTGTTTCTTTGATAATAAATCTCTTCTTAATGCTAGAGTAATATTTTCAGAGGGAGTACTACAGAGAGCAAAACAGACTACCAAAGCATTTACGGTTCCAAAAGGCATTTAGCTTTAAAGAAACAAACACTTGATCATTGAAGAATTACAACCAATTAAAAAAACACGATTTACTTTATATTGTTGACGAAGACTGTCAGAAAAAGTTTATAATGTTAAAAAAGGATAATTTATTTAGAAACATGGCCGCCAAGTTACCACAGAAAAAATACTACAGACAGAGGGCTCATTCCAATCCTATGTCTGATCATAATATGGTATATCCTGTGAAACCAAATGAAATGGACTGGCATAAACTTTATCCTGAGCTTGTGAAACCAAAGCCTGGTGGCAGTCTTAGCAATGACAAAGCTGATATTGAAGAGTCTTTTGTCAAGAAAATGAGTTACAAAGTGGAATTTGCCGATGTTGGCTGCGGATATGGTGGACTTCTGGTAGACTTATCTCCGCTTTTTCCTGACAAACTCATGCTTGGAATGGAAATTCGTGTTAAAGTCTCCGATTATGTGAAAGATAGAATTCAGGCATTGCGTGAACAGGATCGTGGTAAATATCAAAACATAGCATGCATTCGGACAAATGCAATGAAATATTTACCTAATTTTTTTGAAAAGGGACAACTGAGCAAAATGTTCTTTTTATTCCCAGATCCACACTTCAAGCAGTCCAAACACAAATGGCGTATCATAAATACGACCTTACTGGCTGAATATGCTTATGTTACAGCTATTGGGGGCATGGTGTATACAATTACAGATGTTAAAGATTTACACGAGTGGATGGTGGAACATTTCGACAAATTTCCACTTTTTGAGAGAGTCGGTCAAGATATTTTAGATAAAGATGTTGTTGTGAATAAACTATATAATAGTACTGAAGAGGGCCAGAAAGTTACTCGTAATAGTGGGGATAAATTCCTAGCTGTTTACAGAAGAATTGAAGATTCAGCTTCGATGGCAGAGGCATGGTGATTGATGGCTGTCCAAAGTTAATATAAACAGAGTTTGGATGTATTATCAAAATGGATGAATTCGTAAAAAAACAGTTTGTTTGTACAATAAAATTTTGTGTTTATAAATATGCATTTGTTTAAAGCATTTTTAGCTCGTCATTTTGGAAAAAACAAAGAGCTATTGTCATGACCCTGGGGTCGGCCAGTTAAAGTTTTATGTTAGCTCAGCTTTTTCTCTGTTTCTGAACAACTAATTGCGTTATGGTGAATAAACTTCATAAACACATTCATATTATGTTATAGAAACAATGCATATAGCCAACTTACCTAAATTTCCATACTTTGGGCTCTAAAACCTTAGGTTAAATGTTTTTTTGTTTAGCTCGGGTTTGGTTAAAGTTTTTTTGAACTCAGCCTTTTCTCCGTTTCACCAACTACTCATGTTTTGGTGACTAAACTTCATAAATACATTCATATTATGTTGCAGTGTGTTTTTTGGCCATTTTTATAGCTGTTATTGGGTCATATGTTGAACAAATATATTTAGTGCAAAATATTCCACAATGTTAATGAAAACGCCACTAAAATTCCCAATTCTAAGGGTATGGGTTTTCTTACCAAAATGTTGAAAATAAACACTGTGATAGATACAGTGTATATAACTAACTTACCTAATCTTCCATACTTTTGGCTTTTGTTCACCTGTACCTCAAAGGTTAAGGTCACACTTTGAGTGTTTGACAACACTGACTCTGTGTGAGATTTCGTGTCCAGCCTGTAACTTTCTCATGCATAGATGGATTTAATAAAAACTTGCTACAAATTATCAACATAACATGATGACATGTCACGAGTAAGGTCTACACCCATACCTCAAAGGTCAAGGTCACAACAAGGACAACATTTGAGTCTATGTGAGATTTTGTGTCGGGCCTGTAACTTTGTCATGCATTAATGGATTTTGTTAATACTTGCTACAAATGATCAACATAACATGTTGACATGTCGCACATTACACCCAGAAGACTCCCACTTCAAAGGTCAAGGTCACAATTTAACTTTGTTTGATGACACTTTCAGTCTGAGATTTCTTGTCCGGTCTGTTACTTTGTCACCTTTGGATGAATTTCAAAAACACTTGGCTCAATTCATCAGCATCACATGACACGTCGTGTGTAAGAACCACATGCATACCTCAAAGGTCAAGGTAACACTTAGTTTGTTTGACAACACTTTGAGTCTGTGTGAGATTTCGTGTCCAACCTGTAACTTTGTCATGCATAGATGGATTTTATAAATACTTGCTACAAATGATCAACATAACATGACGTCATGTCACACTAACCAGCCAGACTCCAACTTCAAAGGTCAATTTCACAATTTAACTTTGTTGACAACACTTTCAGTCTGTATGAGATTTTCTGTACGGTCTGTAACATTGTCACCTATGGATAAATTTAAAAAACACTTGACTCAGTTCAACATGATCACATGTAAGATCCAGAACCTTTCCTCAAAGGTCAAGGTCACACTTTCAATTTGTTTTATTTGGTGTGTCTGGTCTGTAACTTTGTCTGTAACTTGGCTCAATTGATCAAGATGACATGATGACGTGTCACACATAAAACCTAGACCTGTTCCTCACTTTGAGTTTGTATGACAACACTGAGTCTGTTTGAGGTTTCAAGTCCATCCTGTAACTTTAGCATACATGGATAGATTTCAAAAACACTTGGTTCAATTTATCAATTGATTAACATGTCATGGTGACATGTTGCGGGTAAGACACAAAACCTTAACTCAAGGTCACACTTCCAATTGTATGATATTTCATGTCTGGTCTGTAACTTTGTCGTACATGGAGGGATTTTAAAATAGCTTGATACAAGTGATCAGCATGTCATGATGATGTGTCAGATGTCAAGGTCAAGGTTATACAAATGTCAAGGTCATGCTTTAATGAAAAAAAACAACATGGAGTTGCATGTCTAGTCTGAAACGTCCGTCCATTACTTTTGATATTCATGGATACATCGCTGCCTATTATAATATGTATTGTTATTTTCATAGACCATTTAGAGTGCATGCGATATAACTTACCAGTGACATTTCTTGTTTTTTCTTTTAAATTTTGTTTTGTTTTTAATTTTATACTTTTCTGGCCCTTTAATTGTTAAATTATTGCCCTTGTTTGACTAAGACATTCTGGTTAAATTTTTGCGTGCAAATACCGTCAAGTCCATATCTCACCAACGACTCGATGTATTCGATTGAAACTTTACACAAGTCTTCCCAGTCATCAATCCTACTATAATAACTAAGTTAAATAACTCTTGCTTGAATAAAATGCAAATTATTGCCCTTGTTTGACTTGGAAATTTTGGTTAAAGTTTTGTGTTCATGTACCATCAAGTCGATATCTCACCAACCACTCAATGTATTTGATTGAAACTTTACACAAGAATTCCAGTCATCAACCCTACTACAATAACTAAGTAAGATAACTCTTGCATGAATATAATGCAAATTATTGCTCTTGTTTGACTTAGAAAATCTGGTTAAAATTTTTGCGTGCAAGTACTATCCGCTCTTTCTCAATAAGACGGAACATTTGGGATAGGAAAAAAAAGAAAAATCATCTTCTTTAACGTTCAATTTAGTATGTACCGTCTTGAAGCTGTGGATTTGTAGGATATTATTCCAAAATTAATTTACCAATCTCCTTCTGGTTTATGAATGACATACATTTAAGTAAGATACCGTATATTCCCTTATAAACGCCCCCACTCTAATAAATGCCCCCCACCTATTTTTCTGAAAAATTAAAAACAAAACGTATATGCGATTTGAGTGCGTATTCGCCCATCTTTCCCTGATTGATTATTTTGTTACACAGTTAACAATTAAAGTGATTTAAAGTGAAGAGTACAATGACCATAAATTCGGATATTCCAGTACGCAGACTAGTAATTTCATACAGATTTTCAGCTTTTTTTCATCCTATGTCGATTATTTCATTCACTCTAAAATAATTCTGAACCGCTTTTTCGGGGATTTAAACTGGATTTAAGTTTTTTTTCCATGGTTTTATTGTATTTTATCTTTTATAAACGCCCCCACCTTGTTAAATGTAACGCCCCCGGGGGCGTTAATTAGGGAATATATGGTACTAGAATTTTATCAGTAACGTAAGTTTCATTAGCACCATTAATATTTATTATAGTAAAAAAATACATTTTTGATAGAACAACCAGGCCACACAAATGTCACTTTAAAGAATAGACATATGCCATACAACTTTGTGTTCACAAGACCACATACACACATTAACAACCAAACGGAACAAATTGAAAATATGTCTCTTATTTAAACCCAAAAGCTTCGGCCAACAAAATATTTTTAAACTTTTCAAATCGATTTTCTGATATGTTAGAGCAAAACTAATTTATATCTTAACATCTAACTTGAGTAAGCAACTCTTGAATTAGTAAATCTGGCCAAACTTGCCAAAAAATAATCGATAATGAGAGGTATCTGGGTGCCGTACAGAAATGCCAACTCCTCCGATTTTGGCGGAGTGAATCCGATTTTTGTACGAAAAATTCCGCTCTCCGATTTTCCATGAATTATCTCCGATTTTTAAAAATAAATGGTCCGGGATAAATTTCAGGGGTAAAACAAATAATCAGCACCGTTTACACTGACACCGGTTTTGATGTTTGGACATTTCTGTACGCGCTACGTCACTTCAAGAAGCGCTATTAATTAGGTTATCCGGAAAATACCCGAGTATTTACGAAAACAATATCGGATGATCCGGAAAGGCCGATCAACAACCTTCAAAATCCAATATGGCGGATGCAACACCACCAAAGAAAAAAAAAGTATGAACATAAACAAACATTTATTAAAAGTTACACCGGTGCATATCCTTGCTTTTCAACATCGAAGATGGGGGTGAATTATTGCATTCTGCAAGGTCTGCAATGCAGAAATTATGTTATTTGAAAAAAAACATTGCTACAAAACAGCACATCACCCGCTCAACTTGTCAGTCGTCGTCAAGGAAAATATTGACAATGGTTGCGACAACTCAACCAATGGATGAGTCGGTAATTAAATCCCAATAAAGCTTAATTTGAATGTTCAATAAAGCCTCGCTTTTCATCAGTTTGTCAGCTTTTTTAATTTATTCTATAAAACTCGATCACTCAATTCTCTTTTTCATCAGGTATTATGAAATATTTCTTAATAAATACATGACTTTTTATCACTGAAAAGTGCTGAAATGCCATCTCAGAGCATCTACAACTTGAAAAAAAGACCCCCCCGCAATACCATCGCTTTCGACCACACTCTTATTTTCAGTAATTAAGGGTTGGCATCTCTGGCCGTTTCATGAAACATTGTACGCAAATTTTTATCGTAAGTTTTTACGCAAGTCGAACTTACGTGAAAAAGACTGTTTCACGAAGAAAAAAACTTATGTATTTTCTTAAAAAAAATTTACGCAACTTTACTATACCTCCCTAGCTGGCGTTAGTTTTTTTTATACGTAAGTCGAAGAAAACAAAATGGCGGCAATATTTACTTATTACCCGATTAAAAACACATATTAGGAATTACGGACGTTTGTGTGTTAGAGAAACTGTATTTTCACTACTTTCCATTGAGCAAAATGATTTAACATGAATCAGAGTCACTGTATGCGTTATCGGCGTTTCTTGACCAATAGATATGGATGTGAACCTGCATAAAAGGAAAACAAGTTTATAATCTTGATTTCAATTAGAAAAAAATCAGTTTTCATTGTCAGAATCACAAAATCGGATCGACTTTCTGTTTCTGTAATTAACTATGGAAACATCACGTGACAGATACCGTGATGACCTACATCTAGGACCAAGACAGCGTGCAAATGTGAATGGAATATTGAAATCGCTGGATACAACACATTTTATGATAAAGGCAGTGGGGAGTAGTGTTTTCAGAAGGTAATATACATTCTATGGTTTATTTTCATTTGCATAACTGATCGCATATGTCAAAAAAGTGAAGTAAACACTCTGTGCAACATTGAAGCATTCCTTGCTCAAATTACCCCATCCACTACACAGTTGCTAGTCTCTGTATTGTTTTTTAATCATGAATATATTCCCATTCTGTTATCAATGTTTACATGTACACAGATTTATTAACGGAATTCAAAAACAGATTACTTTAAACATGCATTTTTGTTCTTTAATACATTTTAATACTTTATTCTACATGTATTATCAGTTCATTTCTTCTTTCCTTCTCTGCACACATACAGCCATTCTTTAGCTGTTAAGGGGGAGAGGGGTGAGGGGTGAACTACATATGTTGGTCAAAAAGGTAGCATTTTGGTGAGACTTCTACTTTACATAATTTCACAAACATATTAAACAGCAGTGGTGGTCTAGATGTAGAGCATCTGCCTTGCATGTTGAAGGTCGTGGGTGTGATCCCTGGATGGGGCATGTTCAAGACTAAAATGGCACTAGAAGCTTCCTGGCTTGGCACTTACCATTCAGAGGATAGTTGTAGGTCTAATCAGCCTTATATCAGTATTAACTATAAAGTGACTGATAGGGGTATCGAACGGTAACCGTACTATGTGTCTGTGGCTTGATACTCTAGTGTGGCAGCGTTTAAAGAATATTGTTTTGTGTAGACACTGTGCTGCTAAACACCATACACTTATAACAACAACAAATATATTATATGAATCTAAAGATAAATGCAAATAAAATGTTGTGCTGTTCCATGTTAATTAGGACTAATTTATGTGATCATTTATTTTCAGGTTATGATTTCATACCAAATGTGATGGTCTGATGGACACAACACACCATGATTATTCTTCTGACATGGCTGAGCATACCTGAATGGCTCTTCTAGACTACTGCCATCCATAGGAAATAGACCAACTGCTGTGAGGTGAATATAAATTTCTCCACCATAACTAATCATAGTAACTGCTAACTTCAACATACATTTTAGCTGCGTATACGCTTTTATGCAGCCTCTACGTGTTTTGAATAAAATGTGAATGCCAATAAAACTAGATTTTTTTTTAAAAAAACATGCATAGAACTATGAAACTGCGTTAAATAGTTTTAAAATTAAAAGTCAATGTTTTTAATGAAATAGTGTCCTTACCAAGGACTTTGCATTGACAGTGGAGAAATAATAAATATGACAGTGATAAATAAATCAAAACATTTTTCAATTTAACAAAGTTAATATTATGCTAGAATCTAGTTACCAAATACAAGGTATGAAATAGAAATGCATCATATAAAACAATATTAAGCATTTGAAATAAGATTATCAAAACTGTGAAAATGCCCAGATTCAAATAAATGAAAATTAAATTGCCATTACCAGCCACAGGGCCAAGTTGAGCTGTTATTTAGATTTTTTTTTTGAATGGGGTTTAACGCCATTTTGAACACATTTCAGGTTATATATGGCATATCCAGTTTTACTGGTGGAGGAAGACCTCAGACTGAGTCAGACTGAGTAGAACCACCATCCTTCTGCAAGTAACTTGCAAACTTTCTCCCATAAAGGAGCGAGCGGGACTCAAACCTATGACTTTAGGGGTGAGAGGTTAGATATCTTGAGACAGCGCCTTAGACCACTTGGCCTATTTAGAACAAAAATTAGCAACAAGAGGCCCAAGAGGACCTGAATCACTTGGCTGGCAGCAGATGCTATGCTGGTTCAAGAACTCGTCCAAGATCTTGCAGTTATATAACTGCTGTGCTATTTTGTTTAAGATTCAACGAAAAAATGAAGGTGCTATCGCATTTACAACATTTTTCCTATATAACTCTATGTAAAACGGTGACCCCTGTAGCAGCCCCAAATTTGACAGCATTGATCAATCAGACATCAGCAAATCTTTTATGGGACATCCATTGCAATGCTACATCTGCTGTGCAAGTTTGGTTAAGATTCATTGAAAAAAGAAGATACTATCGCATCTACTACATTTTACCTTTATAACTATGTAAAACAGGGACCCCTGTGGCAGCCCCAAATTTGACCCCAGGGACCTGACTTCAAGAACTCTTTAATCCAATGCAATGCTACATGTAAAATATTTAAGGTGTATGCCTAGAACCATGTTTTTTTAAAGTTTTGCTTAAAATCCCTGTGGCGGGGGCATTTGTGGTCGATTCATGCTGGTTCAAAAACTCGTCCAAGATCTTATGGTTATATAACTGCTGAACAAATTTTGTTTAGATTCAGTGAAAACTGATGGTGCTATTGCATCTTCAAGAAAAACAAAATAAATGGCCTGTATTTAAATGATTGTAGGCAATTAAATTAAATACCTCCAATTTTAATTGACATAATACTGCATTTTACATTAAACTATAATTAGAAACAGATCCCTGCACAGTATGTAAGAAAATTTTGCTAAAATTATGTTGAAAAGGGATAAAACTCTCTCGAACCTTTCAAAAATTATTGATCGAAAACCATTATTTTACAAAAAAATAAGTAATAAAAATTCTGTAAAATTTTGATAATGTTTAGCCGGAACTAGTTACTTCAGTCCGTAGCATATCAAACTGTCAATCCAGAGATTGTGAGTTTAATCCCTGTCTGGCCAGTCTCTGTGATGATTGAACTGCATCACTCACCACTGATTCAAGTGGGAAACAAGTCGGATAATGTTGAAATAGGTGCATTTTAGGACTGGTTAATCTCCCAGAATCTCAGGAAAGAGAGGTTAGGTTAGCTGATCATCTGTTAACCCTTGATGATATGAAGTGATGCTAAGGAAGGATAATGTTGATTTTTCTTTGAATATTCCTTATCTCATGTCTGTCGAAATAAAATCTTCGCAGTACAATACTGAAATAAAAAAAAAACAGTAGAACAATCAATGTAAACTAATTTGTATTTCAAGGGGAAGTTGCGACTTACTTACTACATTGCAATGGTTGACCGCTGTTATTTAGGGAAGAGCTTAAGGTTATAAAGAATGTATGTTATTTTAAACCACATTGGTTTTAAGCTTGAATATGACATGAGTTGATTATACAAAATATAACTGTCCAACAACAAAACAAATAATCCCTACAGTAAAGGAGACACACCTACTTACAAAAATTCATCCATGAACTGAATATGGCCATCCAAGTCTTAGTGGTATAGTCAGGGAAATATGCTTTGATTCGGCTTCTCTTTGGTTAACAGTCAGTATATGGATCACATTTACCTAGATTTGGTATGTGACACAGCCCCTTCTCTAGATATATCTATAACCTAAATAGGATATGGTCTGGATCTTTGATAGAAGATTTCGTGACTAATAACATACCATTATGTAGTATCATACTATGTCATTGTGTCTGCATGATGATGTTTCATTGTGGCAACATAAAAAAAAGTCCCAAGTAGACACTGTAGTGATATAACTGAAACTTTTTTGAAAGTGACACTACACCATACAACAGCAACGTCCACTGTGGAACAATAATACTTACCTTTACCACCTCAAATGTCTTCATTTGAGCTCGCATCTCTCTGAAAGAGCTGTAGACAGCTCACTTTGACCAACAATATCTCATTATCCTGTTAATATGCTTCAGATCTCTTCCTGTAAATAGAAAAAAGCTCATTCTAATGCAGCTATGGAATTTACTCTATCTCATATTTCTAATGACAGAGTGCAGTGCATAATCATTAAATTTAATGCTATGCATAAAAATATGGAACCTCATTGAAATAACATGTCATCAAACTACAGTATTGGCATACCGTTAAGAGTGTTGAATGAAAGAGGTTGTGAGTTTGATCCCTTGTTGAACATACACTCAGTATCAGCATTTATATTGTATTAAATGTTAAATGACATATCAACAAACTTACAACCAAGTGTGACAGGTTGAGAGACTTTCTCAGAGTATTCTACACCTTTGTACAACTTTGAAGTAACATGACCTGACACAATGTATTATGATTACCCACCATGTAACCCTCACTGTGCACTGACACAAGTCAGACCAACCATGGAGTTATCATTGAGCCATATCTCAAGTCAATAAAACAATATTGAGTGAATGGACAGTGAACAATACTGACCTTTGAAAGTCTTGCATGACTTGTTTTTCTCCTCATTTAGCAGTTTCTGCTTTGCTACAAATATCTGTATCTAAAAAAAGAATAATAACATATGTTTGGTTCCAATATTAATAATTTATACCAAATTTCATTACATGATCACAATTTATTTTATCGTGGTAACAGCATTTCAACACATGTTGTATTTAAATGTGAAAATTATGCAGTCAATCTCATGTTCACAGAGTCATAACCAGAGCATCGTGTACTGAGAGCCACCGTGTACTAGGAGTCGTACACATGTGCACGTGAAAGATCACATTGAACTTCTATGTTAATCAGTGAACCAACGTCGCAATGACGATTCCTTGTGCGTAATGTCGATGAGATTGTCATTTTTAATAATAACATATCAAATTTATAGTTGGAAAATAATTATTACATTTAAAATTACAGTTTATCTTTCAAATAAAAGAGTTTAAAAAAAAAAATTTTTTTTATTTTTTTTTCATAAATTTTCATATTTCAATCAACGGCGCAATGACAATACCTTGTGCGCAATGTCGATGAAAAACTAAAATTATCATTTTTAATGATAACATATCATATTTATGGTCGGAAAATACATATTTGATTAATGATTATACTTGATTGTTCAAATAAATGATCTTACAATATAATATTTTAAAGTTATATTTTTTTATATTTATAACCAACGGCGCAATGGCGATTCGTTGAGCGCAATGTCGATGGAAAATTAAAATTATCATTTTTAATGATAACATATCATATTTATGGTCGGAAAATACATATTTCATTAATGATAATACTTGATTGTTCAAATAAATGATCTTACAAAATAATATTTTTAAGTTATCATATTTTTTTATATTTATAACCAACGGCGCAATGGCGATTCGTTGAGCGCAATGTCGATGAAAAATTAAAATTGTTTAAAGATAACAAGTAATTCGATTAAAAGCAAAGTATGATCAGAAAATACTTATTTTATTAATATTAGTAGTTTTTAATGAAAATAAATGATTTTAAATTATAACTTTTCAGATTATTTTGATTTTTAGTCGCCCATTGCGCCGAAAAATCGACATTGCGTATTTTAGTCATACCCGTGCCCGACTATACAAGACCAGTGGAAATCGCTAAGTAAGATCTTCTTGCGCATATTTGTGTTAAATGATCTTTTTGCCACACTTCTGCAGTTGTTCAATAGTGCCAATATCTGAGTTACGACATTTTGTAAATAAACAAGAGCTCAAAGTTCGAATAAATTATATATTCTCCGGTCTAAGTTCAGACTTTCAAAAATATAACGAAAATGACACCATCGCGCACCTGCTTATCTCGCGGTATGAGATTTTTAAACACAAACGAAATTACGTTATCTACGGTTTTAATTCGTATTAAATTGAAAAAAAAATATGAAAAATAAAATGTTGTTCACTCGAAGAAGTAGATCTAGTTAATATGTTTTTGAAATAAATAATAAACAATCGTGACTCCCATAATGCATCGCTCGTATAAGGTCAGCTATCACCATTGAGACGAGCTCTCTGATTGGCTGAAAAAAAGTATAGGATGTTCAGGGCATATATTTTTATAGTAAGCTTACTTCTGGTTGGATGAAAATGTGAAACTGGCAAATGATCACAATAAAATATAAGTTTATTATGTTTGTGTCAATAAAAAATTAGAATTATGTTTCTGTGACTGACTAAATTCATTTTATCAAGGAAACTGAAAATTTGGCCAAACGTTATAATGTAAGTCTATGGAAAACGCAATAGTGGTAGCTGACCATAAACATCCATTTGGAAAATATACACGAAATCCAATGTTTTACTTCGACATTCGGCAATAATGAGACGTTCCAAGTTTATAATTGCATCATAAAACATGTGGCATGTCCAATGGTTGTAAGTATATAAAGTTTCATTAATTAATAAACGTCAGTATTGACATGTTCGTCTTAAATGACATGTGCCTCAATGTTTTTAATGCATAGCGAAACAGCTCCTGTCAAACGTTTCGGTTGACAGAAAATTATTTCAGTAAAAATTAATTAGTGTTCACTGTAAGTAATGGTATAACTTGAAGTGAAATGAACATGTACATTTAATGTTCAGTATACTTAACATTAATAAATAGTTCACAGGTCCGATCTTCAACATTTTTTTCCTTTGTTGCTGTGTTCATATTTGATCTTGACTGTGTAAAAATATTTGTTTGTCTTAAATTAAATAGTGTAGATAAATTAAATCGTGAACAGGTCTCTATTTGGTTTTCATTTATTACAAAATATGAATTATTTTTTATCAGTGATGGGAATTTTTGGTTCTGAAAGTCTTTGAAAAATATAACTAGTCTACTGTTTTAATTTCTGTTTTATTTTTTTTTTATCCATTGGCGATTGCGCAGTATTTGTCAGGTGAGATGGACAGATGAAGTTAACACCCTGAAGTTCCAGAGAAACAGACACAATGGCAAAATTTTGTATTGTAAAGGTAATGCTGTGCTTTTTTTTAATATGAAAAAAAAACAAAAAAAAAACGATTGCTTGCACAATTTATTTATTTTTTTCTAAATATATTAAAAATATATAACTTTCATGAATATCAGCATTTAATTTCAATCAAATTCACTCCTGTTAATATTATTGTTTATATGACGCCACTAAGAAAGAATATTTTCTTTTCAATGTATGAACACACCTACATATAAGTTTTCATACTTGTCAAAAAAATGTTTATTAGTTTTATAAATTAATATCTGTGTGTTTTTATATTAAACAAATAATAGGGTTAATTAAACATTAATTTTTGCAGTTGGTGGGAAAAACTGAAGGTTGTTGTGCTCAGTCTTTTTTTACCAAGTTAAATCAAGAAAAAATGTGTTTTGAGTGTTGGTATACATGTTTATAGTCCACTTATACTGCGGTTAATTGGTTATGCCAGAGGCTCATATTGATATCTTGGGTGACATATTAGCATATCCTAATTACACAAGTGGTCATAAAACACAGTGGGCAAGAGGGTAAATAACCCTTTATACACAGTGGGGGTTATGAACAAATTTACTTGATGTCCAGTCTATCACATATTTTGATATCACATGTATCAACCTATGGTTTTGGTCCCTTGTGAGGATCAAAGATGACTGGCTGTCATTTGTTTTAAAGATGAGTAAATTAGATGAGCTTGACAGAAAAAAAATTGTTACAGAAAATGACAAATGTCATAAACTGCTAAACATTTTTTTTACATATATGTTTAAATGAGATTAGTATTATTGCACAGAATAAAATTTACGAGTTCAAATTAACCTGTTTTTTCATTGATACATATATATTAAAGCATTACTGTATACAACCAAAGCCAAACTATTCAATATTTTCTCTTTGTGTGGTTTTGATTGTATATAGTGCTTCATTAAAAAAACTTTGCTTTTTAATGAGGTTAATGCATTAACACCTTTTTCATCAAATGTTTAATATAATAATTTTTTATACCATATCCAGTTTTATTAAGTTATATAAGAATGGATACTGAAGTAGAACCAGCATATTTCTAACAAACATTTTTAAACAGAGATGGGCTCAAACCCAGGACCTCATTGTATATATATATATATATATATATATATATATATATATATATATATATATATTTTTTTTTTGTTTTAAGTTTTACCACTGTGAAATGGTAATTCTCTCTTCTGTATTTACTATTTATACATTTATGTATCCTTCGTGGATCCAGTGCTCATGAAAGGTGTTTTGTTAGACATATGATTCTCCCTATCACATATATGTATATGTATATATATATATATATATGTTTCATCACAATCAATTCTTGTGCATTTAATAATACTTTTAATTACAGTTTTTTACAATAATAAAACATATTTGTATTTTAGGATTGCCATTGTACAGGAGAAACATGGACAAGAATGTAGAGCTATTGCCTCCAAATATATCAAGAGAAATCTGATACACAACAATCTGAGGATGTGGGTGCAATAGTCTTTATTAAACGAAGAAAATGTTAAAGTGTATCCTGTTAGTAGGCAAATAAATACACCATTGTTCCATATTTAATGGGACATACCTGGAATTTTAATTCAACTATCTGTGATTAATGATAAACCAGTGAAAAACAACCACCTGTATTTGATAGAGATGTGGACAAAGACAAGCCAACATATGAACAGATCACTATTTGGAAAGTGATAACATTGTCATTTATGACTAAATTCATATTGGGTGTAAAAGTTTTAAAAAGTTTCATTCAGAGTCAAAGTGTTTCACATTAATGAAGCAAGTTTTCAGTGGTAATAAAAGAATGAAATGTTATTATTTGTTTTCAATTTTACATACTTTACAACATAGCTGATTTTTAACTCTATAGGGAGAGTATGCGATGATTATTTTTCTGTATTTAATTTGCAGTCTAACCAAAAGCATAAAAAAGAATTAACAAAAATCAAATAGTGTCATATAATTATTAAAAAATATATGCGACAGCCTTGATAAATAGAAATAAAAGTTGATTAAATGGTTGAAAAGGCAGTTAAGAAAAAAATCTATTGTGTAATAGTGCATTTATATTAACTCTGCAACAATTACTCTGTTTTGTTATTGTTGCCATGTCATTGACTTTGTGGATATACAAAATAATATTTTTTATTTAAAGACGCAGCTTTTTTTGAAGCTGTGTAAATCCTGCGTATTTTGTTTTTTACCTCTGTTTTGTTTATCGAATATAAATATACAGGTTTTACGAAGCTTTAACTTAAAACACAGCTTAAATAATATAACTATGAAATTTTTAAATAAAATACGCAGCTATTATGAACCTATGAAATTAATTGTGCAGCTCTAGAAGAAAATATGGAGGTTAACAGACTAAATACTCGGGTTTTATGAAGGTTTAAAGAAAAAGACGCAGCTTTTTCAGAAAAAACGCAGCTATGTGGGAAGTAACACAGCTTTTTGAAACACGCAGTTTCAATTTAGGAAGCTTCGTAAAACCTAGCTAAAACGCAGCTTGAATTTAGCAAAATGGAGAAAGTTACGTAAAAGCCAGCTTTTAGCTACGTAATTTTCAAAGCTGCATAAACAATTGGCAAGGGTATTGGCACCTGCTTTAACACAGTTTTTGCTCAGCATTTGCAAAGAGGCTGCGTAAAAGCTTCGTATATGCAGCTTTTACATAACTAAAACGTACGTAATAGCTAGCGGTATTGGCACCTGCGTAAACGCAGCTTTTGGGCAGTTTTAAGAAGCACCTTCGTAAAAGCTGCATAACAAAGGGACTATGTAATAGCTTCGTATATGCAGCTTTTACGTAGCTAAAACTACGTAAAAGCTTGCGGTATTGGCACCTGCGTAAACGCAGCTTTTACGAAGGACCTTCATAAAAGCTGCGTATACAAAGGTGCTGCGTAAACGCAGCTTTTACTCAGCTAAAATGTACGTAAAAGCTTGCGGTATTGGCACCTGCATAAACGCAGCTTTTGCACAGCTTTTACGAAGACCTTCGTAAAAGCTGCGTATACACAGGTGCCAATACCACAAGCTTTTACGTACGTTTTCGCTACGTATACGCAGCTATTTAGCTACGTTAAACGTACGTTTTACATAGCATATTTTTACAAGGGTAAGAGGTGTCACATTATATTTTCACCCACCTAAAAATTCACTCACAGGTGAATATAATATTTTCCCTATCCCCTCTTCCCCAATTCTCAAACTTGAGCAAAACTACTTATTATGATTAAGAATACATTAAACTTGAATGTTAAAGGAAACTTAAAAGAAAAAAAGAATGTGTGAGGGTATATCTTTCCCTTCCTCCACCCCTCCAAACTCCTTTAACCCAAACGCATGTTTTAAATTAATTTCACTTTAATGGCAAACTATAACACAAAAATAAGCTACTTTAGATAACCATTATCTGTTCTTGCAAGGAAAGACTTGAGGGGGTATTATGTTTTCACCCCCCACCCCCTTCAAGAAACTTTTTTACTTTTTTATCTCAAGTTTCATATTTTAAATTATAGATTGATTATCTTCACTATAATGACAAGCTATACTTGAACAAACAAAAGTAATATAATTGAGACAGTTACCTTATGTATTTTGTAAGAAAAGGGGCAGATGAAAATATTAAAATATAGCCAATATATTTTCATCCCCCCCCAAATTTCATATATTAAATAGCATGATTTGATTCTCTTCACTTTCAAACTATCGTTCAACAAGCACAAATAATATACTTCAGATAGCTATCTAATATTAAAGGGGGGGGGGGAGGGTAAAATAAATTACATAAGTATATAAATCAAACATATTATTTTTGTCTGTTGAAGCATATTAAGTTGTACATTTGAAGGTTATCTATTATAATATTATAACGAATTGAAGTTGGGATAGACAAGATGAAGTGGGCAGGGGCGGATATAGCTTAAAAGTTAGCCTAAAAACTATGGGGGTCCGGAAATATTTTTATTTGTAGAATGGCTCTGGTGCGTTTTGCGGTATATTTGAGACATTTACAATAGATAATTAGATATTTTACATCAAGTTGCCATTACTGTTACTGGATTGAGTGTAGTAAAAGATACAGACAATTAAACATATTTTTAACCTTAGTATATTTATACATGAATAGGAAAATTGTTGAATAAAAAAATGCCTCTGAAAACTGAAAATTATGTGCAGTCCCAGTCCTTTGGGCCTGCTTGGTAGTAAGTCTATTGTTGGGGGTGGGGTGAATATGATGGCTATAATACCCCCCCCCCCCCCCCCCACAAACACACACAAACACACATACACACACACACACACACACACCTACGAATGAAAATGTCATAAAGGTGAAAATATTATCTGACACCACTCTATTAAAGATGGCGTGTTGCCTAGTTTTTCTAAATACATGGAGATGAGAATATAATTTTACTGATTTGTCTCTTCTTGAAAAGGATCATGTGTATTATAATGTGTATTGCTAACGCCTTTTGGAACTGGTGCGCTTGCCATGTCTCTTTTGCAGGGCGTAAACAAGACCAGACATTTAACTACTTACTTGTTGGGTTTTTGTGTTGGCGGGGCAAAGATATTGAAAATTGTTTGCCGTGCTCCTCAAATTTGCAGCTTTCCAATTTTTTTTATTTCAAAGAGTTTTTTTTTTTCCATGATTTCTGTCCACTTTTGTTTAAAATGACTATGCAAAATCAAAGTTTGGGAAAAGAAAAAAAAATAGCTACTTACTACTAACTACCCACATGAGAAATACTGGGTCAAAGCACACAAACAAATATTTTTTAAGGATGGCCGGACTGCTAATAAATGCCCCAACCAATACGACATATTTATACCCAAAAATACAACAGGTCAACAACAAATTGTTTTTGCACTCTCTGAATGTCAAATTTTTGTGTAAAATATGTTGTAATTTCACCCTGCCAACATGACATGGCAGAAATCAACCACCTTATAAACAGGTAGGAAATTATGGTGGCTGTTATCAAATAATTCTGCCACAAATTTTTAAAAAAATATTTTAAAGTGAGAGAGAAAGAGAAAGAATGCTGTGCAACATTATATCATACTGTTGCTTTTTTATATTCCAGGTTGCAGACTCAACCACTTAACAACACTGTCCTTCAAGAACTGGCACATGTTTCCATTACTGTGACTTTGAAATGTTATAAAAATTATTTAGTAGTAAAATATATTGATTATACAGAATTTTACATTGTTATTTTATTATTATGTATCATTAGTTCAAGTTGGGCAAGAATAAACTTCATAGTTCTGTGTATTTAGCACTGCCTTCAAGCTGTTCTTACAATGAGAGTCCTCCATGGCCAAGTGGTCTAAGGTGCCGTCTCAAGCTCACTTACCTCTCACCGCTAAGGTTGTATGTTCACATGCTCAATCCTAAAACTTTATGTGAGAAACTTTTGCCAATTACTTGCGGAATGACTGTGCTTCATCCATCCGTCCATCTGTCCATGTGTTCCCAAATGCATGTTTAAGTATCTGGGGTTAATTATAAATGTTTTTAGCTATGCCAGTCAGGTAATCTATTTGTCTGTATTTTTTTATTGTAAACACTTAGCATCTTTAATTTTATTCTTGTACTGACCAAAGTTGATAAGAGTGTTAATATGATCATGTTGAAACTCTTGTTTTTGGCTAACCTGAGCAAAGCCCAAGATGAGCTATTTAGCCGTGTTTGTTGTCCGTCTGTGTGATACTTTTGGTTTTGTTCATTCGGATACCAGCATTTTTAGAATTATTTATGTCAAAGTTGCAATCCTTGAAATGTCAAAAATGCACTATTTGACAATATATGCATTTTAGCACAAGTATTTTTCAGTTGATAGTTGCCAAACTTACATCTTACATAGTAGTTATATGACCTTAATATCTCGAATAAATACTTGAACTGAGCAGATCGGAAATTAATACAATTGCGTCACATATTCAGTATGGGGTGCCGTTTTACTATTTAACCTCAATAAGTGATATCACTTATTCGAATGAGTGATATCACCTATTAGAATGAGTGATGTCACCTATTTGAAACGTATAAGTGATATCACTCATTTGAATAGGTGATATCACTCATTAGAATAAGATAAGTGATATCACCTATTCGAAATGAATGTGATATCACTTATTCAAATAGGTGATATCACTTATTTGATTTATCAAGCAAGAAAAAATAGACTGATCCCTGCTTAAATGATTTAGCAGTGAATATATGACCCTCAGCCGCCAAAATAAATGGTCATATAAATGATTAAAGAATAAGCAAATATATATTCTACATTCACAATAATATTTTTTTATAACATAATACTTTTTTACACAATATATTTGATATTTCCATTTTATTCTCGTTATAGATCTACATCTATATTTCATTAAATATATTAACATCATTGGGAGAAATCATTGTCTAAATTCATTTCGAATAAGTGATATCACTCATTTGCATAGGTGATATCTTTCATTAGAATAAGTGATATCACTCATTCAATTCGAATAGGTGATATAACCTATATCACTTATTCAAATAGGTGATATCACTTATTCGAATAGGTGATACCACCTATTAGTAGGTGATATCACTCATTCGAATAGGTAATATCACTCATTCGAATAAGTGATATCACTTATTGAGGTTAAATAGTAAAACGGCACCCCATAATTCAGCAGGTTGGGATGATTGTAGTTGTGTTTGGTCATCAGGTTCTAAAATTTATAAAATAAGTAGATATCTACTTCTGGTTTGAATAGACAACTTGACGTTAGCATCGCACTAATCTGCACTTATCCCACTAAAAGAACACCACATGCACTTTTGATTAAATTACTGAAGTTACAACCTTTGTGCTGTATAATGAAATCTGGAATATTCGTCCTAATACAATATCAAATTCACCTCCATTTGGGAAGATTACTGCACATCAGACTTGCTACTATGCTGTTATGCCATAACATGACCATGCATGGGCGTAGGACCGTTTCAATTAGGGGGAGGGGGGCTCCTACGCCAGTGTCCTGCATTCTTGCCAGTGTTGAAAAGTGTATTCAGGAAATTCCAATTACCAACCTCGGAAACCTCTATCGGCGAAGAATACGCGTATTTTGTCTTTCTCGCTATCCATTCTTGCATTTTTACTCCATGTTAGCTCACGTGACACTGCGGATGGAACCTATATTCTGATTGGATGACTGATACAAAAATTGATCATGTGACCTATGATCTGATCATGGCTGGAAAAGAAGAAATGCTTGTCAGTTATTAAAAAATACGCGTATTCTTCGCCGATAGAGCTTTCCGAGGTTGGTAATTGTTTGCAATTAGTGTATTTATTAACATTCTTATTAATTATAACCTGTTTCAGCAAGTTCTTTCGCTATTTATTGACATTTACTCTTGGACACAACCGTGTCAATGCTTTACGCGATCGTGTCCGACTTGCAAACACAACCGTTTCGGTATATAAAAAATCATAATTTACCAGTTTGTGATACATTTTAATGTGGTAAAAGTATACATTTTCTGTAAGTATTATTCTTTGCTCATGTAGTTGAGTAGTTATGAGTCGGATATTATGAAAATGTGGCGCGATAGCATGGGGAACAAAAACGTTGGGGTCAAAATTGAAATTACCCATGTTCTTCCCCTTGTCTCTATATATGGTTTATGTGTGTATATATATATTTTTTTTACATATAAGTACTTGAATTTCATAAAAAAACATATATTAAAAAAAAAAATTATTTAAAAAAAAAAAAATCCCTTCCATCATAGCATGTGACGGATCCCTGTGTCTGGATCTATATAATTCTGGAAAAAAATAATGGAAGAATCAATTCTTTCCTAGCAAAACATACACGTCAAAGCAAACGTTATTGTAGTTTTCCACGATAATACGGCCTATAAAAAGCGCTTAATTAGTTGATCGGCACTGAAACAGTTAATAAATGAAACTGAAATGACGTTTTTTTTTTTTTTTTTACGTCATTTTGTAGTAAATTAAAAACTGACGTCATTTGTGTTCAGTTTGACGCATAAACTTTTATTGAGAACATAATGGCAGGTGCTCTACCGTTCGTGCCGGATTTTGACGTTTCTATGGCCAGTTACTTATCTCCTGTACTAAAGAGCGTCCTACGAAAAACTTACGAACTTTTTTTTCCTAGGCGTACGCAAAAACTTACGTTGATGTTCGTGAAACGTAAAATGAATATCGTAACTTTTTTCGCAAGTTAAAAACTTACGATAATTTTTTTGCGTAAGTTTAAGATGTTTCGTGAAACGGCACCCCGAACCGTAACGTATGTTTAAAAAACAACATAACTCTGAAAACTTTAAGAAATGAAATTAAAACATGTGTAAAACGTAGCCGACATATTTATATGCTATAGAACAAGTAAGTCAATTTCTTCTAGAAGTATATTTTGTTTTTAGAGATATGACATTAATGTCTATATAGTTGTATTGTAATATTTATTACTTGTTAAAGTATCGTGTAGAGAAGGACTGACATTATATCGATGAAAACGATGCGTTCAACACAATAAAATAATTTTAGCTTTTGTTTGTTCAATATTCAAATGGAGTAAAATTGTGACGTATGCTCTTTCTAGACTATTGATGAAATGTTTGTAACTATTATTTAGAGTAACGTATGTTTCAATTCACGTTAAGATGTTATATCATTACAAGGTATGTATAGTCGCATTACGGTGTGTCTGCTTGCGTAAATGTCGTAATGTGTAACATTTCTTCTGTTCAGTAACATCTCTCTATTTCCTCAATGTCCGACATTGACAAATCTGCACATTCCAGAGGCAATTGAACGACTTGTTTTACACATAATGTGCATCTCTTTCTTTTTCTTCACATATGAAAGTAACTTTGCAATCGAAACCGTCAACATCGGGATATATCTCTACAATCTGGCCAACATACCAATCTCCTTCATAAATAACTGCAATGTAGTCTCCTGTATTGTTAGGTGTAACTGTTGAATTGGATTTTTCCGTATTTGTATTATTAGATTTCTATGTGTCATGTACAGTCCACAAGTCACATATACGGCCACCAATACATTCATCGTAGTAGCATGACGTTTCGCGTGTACACAAGTGTCCATCGATGTTAAGCCTGACTGCAATGTACCCTTGACTGGTGCAATCTCTACTTGTTGCAATTTTAATGCCATGGATTCGCAGTCTTCTTTTGTGACAAAGAAGAACATCAAAATTTCCATGGTTTAAGTGGTTGCCCAATTCATAGTGCTTTGTCAGTTGGGCGCTTATCGGTAGTTCGAATCCCATCACACTAATTTTTTCCGTGCCCGGCTTTATAATAGTTCCATGTGGCGTGACAACCATACACATTCTCGTGGTTGACAATCAAATTGAAAATGAACCTATTGCGTCGTTGGACTGTCTGTCCAGCAATAAACAAACTATATTTCATCGCAGCATATTGATTTCTTTACCAAACAGTTTCTGGACAAAGTCAAAACTGTACTCGAGAAATGAGACATACTGTCAGAGACTGCAACGTAACTGTAATTATGCTGTAGACTTGCATCTTCTCCCCAGAAGTAAATAACCATTAGATGCAGTGTTACTTGTGATGAGTTTTAGTATGCTGTCTGGATCTCATCAGCAGTTTTGCAAGAATGTTTGTAGTACTTCTGTTGTCTTCTGCGTTCCATTTGGAAGAATATCTCGCCTTCTGAAGACTTTTTGTGCTCTTGGTAACGTCTCTGTATCTCGGCTCGTGAAAGCGGCATTCTGAAACACACGTTACCCAAACTAGATAAAGGTAGTGCCACATAAAATGTTTAAAACACAGCTTCATACTTATGCAAGTTGCATGTAACTAATGAGTAACATGATTGTATTCTATCTAATAATTATAATTTTAGTGCGAAATAATCATTAATTAAAAACAAATGTTGATATTTTAACAATCTCGTAAAGTTTTCAACACTGGTACATTTTCCACAATAAAAATAATGACAAGTTTTTTGTACGTTTTTTGCTAACAAAATATAATGAGTATACACAAAACAGTTATACGAACCCTTGATATTGTTGTAATTTCAAAATTAATATAGTCAGAATGTTACCAAAAGTAATGAAACTTTCGTTACCTTTGACAAACCTTTTTCTGTGCAAAGTGCTGTGAGTAAAATTTTGCATTATTTATTTACATAAAAAAAAAAATTTTAACAGCTTAAAAACAAATAACTACACATAAAATGATCACTATTGTGAAGATATAGATTCTTACCTGACATGAGGGTTTAAGGGGAGAAACTCTTACTGATAAATTCGTTTCTCTACAAAAATCAAATTGCTAGTGCCTTGAAATGTTTCAACATCACACACAACTAACATAGAAGCAGGACTTCCTATATATATTTATTTCTTACATTGTTACAACTGTCATTTAAACTTAAATAAATTCTATTGACACATATGCATGTTTCTAAATATAGTTCAAAACACGTTCCCATTTTTGCATCAGTTCCTACTTAAACACAAACCATTATCTCAATGAAACCATGCAACTTAACTCGCATTTCTACAACAACCGAACCATACTAAACCCCGTCTTAACATCTTGCCCCCCGAAGTAAAACTCTCAAACTAAAACTCAACTTTCCATATTGCCTGCCAATGTAAAACTTCTTGCTTTTCCAAAACTAAACCCCACCCCCACACCCAATATATTGTCATAACAGTCCTTTTCATTCGTATACCAGTCATTATTTATCAGCCATTTCCTGTGCAGATGTCTACTTCTGCTAAAATGCCTGTAAAACATGTTAACTACACCTATTTTTAGCCAGCAGTACGCGAACTTTTGACAATGTAATATATCAAAAGTTCAAACTAATAAGGACCTCACAAGCTAAATTACTAAATGCATATACCTATAGAAATATCTCTCACATCAGTATTATATTGGGTTTAATTTTTACATTATCAAACTAAAAAAATACAATAATTAATAATTGAAGTGACTGACTATAATATATTAGCCCCTATCAAATTAAAAGAATGTATTTAATATACTTTCTTTTTAAAAAAATAAAATGAAGTCACAATAATTATTAAATCTGAACAATTTCAGGTTTTCTGAATGTATCTCATCTCTATGTTTTATATCCATGTTTAATTTCTTCGTACTGTTTCTTATCACTCTTTATTAAAGTTCAAGTGCAATGTCATTTCAGAATACACTCACTTAGATATATTTGATAAATATACACAATATCTATATTATTTCTATTAAATGTCTAAACTGAATATTCTGCACGCGGTCTTATCCTTTAACGTTGTACAATCTCGTCGTACCATGGGTTCCAGTACCATGTATCGTTTTACCATTAATATATGTCGTTGTACCATTACTATGTTGTTGTACCATTACTAAACGTCGCGAACCAATATGTACCATCAGTGCCATATGTATCATCGGTTGTTGTATTATGCCATTGTGCCAATGTTTATTGCGAGGTCGCCGTACCATAAAATCATCAGCCATTGTACTGTGTTGTAGTACCATCTTTATACGTTGTCGAGCCATATTTACCGTCAGTGCCATATGTCATTAGCCAGTGTACTGTGTTGTAGTACCATCTTTATACGTTGTCGAGCCATAGTTACCATCAGTGCCATATGTCATTAGCCATTGTACTGTGTTGTAGTACCATTTTTATACGTTGTCGAGCCATATTTACCCTCAGTGTCATATGTCTTTAGCCATTGTACTGTGTTGTAGTACCATTTTTATACGTTGTCGAGCCATATTAACCATCAGTGCCATTTGTCATTAGCCATTGTACTATGTTGTGCCATTATTATACGTCGCTGTGCCAGGTACCATCAGTAGTCGTACCATTAAACGTCACTGTGCCATATTGTTGTACCATTATCATATGTAGCTGCACCATATGCTTATTGGGTCAATTATGACATCCCATACCGTTGTCGTCTTCGCACCATTTTTATCGCTTTATATAGTCCATAATTTACCGTACTGGTTTCAACCAGGTCCGTTTCGTTGATACCATTCATCGTCAATATCAGATACACCGTTGATACACCGTGATTCACCATTTATTTCGTATTCCACCGTAGATATTGAATTGTCGCCTTTGGTGTCAGCACTGACGAAGTTGCTGAATCGTTGTGTCCGCTAACTCGGGTTTTGACTCTTGGTCGTGCTACCATTTCTTCTGCTGCCATTCTCCATTACCGTTTCCAGGCTTCGTGGAATCATGTTTTAATAAACATTCTCAATTTACGAGCTCTATAATAATACTTATTTCTTTCCTTATACATATATAAACATTCTATAAGTAATAATCTCCTGTGTCTAAAAAAAACACATGACTAAATTTTTGAGTTATGGTAAGATAATTTTCAATCCCGGTAAGTTTGTCAAAACTTTTTACTATAAAAATCTAAAATGCTTAATTCTTTTTTAATTAGTATTTATTGATTAATTCCTCAACTTGCAAAGTTTATTTCTTTCAAGAAATCAATGTTTCATGATTGTAATGTATACTATTTTTAGTAATTTCACAAATGGTCAGATATATTTCACACATTTCCTTACTGCGTCTCTATTACGTGTTATTACATTAAATACATAACATTCGTTTTAATATGCGTTCTGCATAATTTCTTTATTCATAGTCATTTTGATAGTTATAAACTCATCTAATTTCGAAATCATTACTTTTTATTTATTATAATTATTATCAGAGGTGTAACTTAGTGTAAATCGAAAAGCCTGTTATGAATAAACTTTGTAATATTAATTAAACATATTTGAGAAAAAGCTAAATAACATCTTCAGCTTCAGTTATTCTTTACTGCTACTGCTACTACTACTACTACTATCACTGCTACTACTGAAACTTGTTTTCTTTGTAGACCGAAATTTCTTAGGGTTTTGATCATAATTAATGTCCATTTTTACTTCCATCTTTGTAGACATAATTTTCCTATTTTTTTTAACGTTATTAATGTCCATTTCTACTAACTGGCCGGGCCCGATTAGCTCAGTCAGTTACGCGCCCGACTATCAATCCAGGGGTTGTGAGTTCGAATCCCCGCCTGGCAACAGTCTCCGTAATGATTGATATACGACATTGTGTCTCATTATCATTGTTTCTCACCACTGATTCAAGTGGGACAGTTATCAGTTACTTGCGGAGATGGGGTGTACTCTAGTACTGGTTAATCCCAGGAAACAGTGGCTAGGTTAACTGATCGTCTGTTAGCCCTCAATGACATAAAAATGACATTAAATATTCAATCAATCAATCAATCAAAATTACTGTCTACTTCCGGTTCTCTATCTTCAGAGTTATTTACACTTGATAACTCAGCTTCACTACTACTCTCTTCTGAATCAGACATATTTACTTGTTCCCGTCTTTTAGACGTAATTGTACGAAAATAAATCACATAAACACATTCACCGGGTTTTCCTTCATCTCCATGTCGTATACGTGGCCTATATTCTGCGTTGTGTTAATCCTAACTCCAGTCCTGGAATAGCAGCACCATTTATTATACCCATGTGGCTTAATCGACTCAACAACGTTCTTAATGTATAATAAGTAAATTGTATTCACATAATTATAAAGTACGCATAAGTTCAAAGTCACAAGCTAACATTTTAAAACTCGCTCTCGCCTTTTTAAACTAACCCTAGTCTAAACTGACATGTTAACAGATTTGCATCTACATTCTAACTGAAGGACTTATCTCTACTAAAATCAGTCTCCCTCTGAATAACCAACTATCCTATGACTGGCCAATTCATTGCTACTCTTTAATTGGTCAGTATTTTACTTACAGGTCTTAAGCTCCCGCCCACAAACTAACTGCCAACTATACATCAAGATAACCTTAGGCTATTATTTATCTTCAGTAACCTGTCATCCTATCTCATTAAACTGTCATATGTAGTATCTATAATTCTAACCTACTATAATGTAACACTCTCGAGTCATTACACATCAATCTATGGCTCGGGAGTTGCAGTTCCCCTGTCTTTTATCAACTCTATGCCCATTATTTGTTCTGTAATTCCTGCGCGCACTATCCCTATTCATATAACCCCTTTTATCGTTTAGAAGACAATCTCTCCTAATGTGCCCTATTTTATTTCCACCAAACATAAAATTTTATTCCTGTCATTTCGTGGTTTACTTATAACTGCATTTATCTTCTGCGTCGCGCGTGCCCTACAAAATCTAGTCAGGTGACCATTTTTCCTGCATTTTAGACGTTTCTTTGTGATCTATTTCTATCTTTCTCTTTGATTCCTGATCTAAAATTAACGCGTTTTCTAAAATTATGTTCCCGAATAGCGATTTTTTCCTGCGTCATCTAAATTTCTCGGACCCCCTCTCATTAATCTAAGTTTTATAGATTCATCTAATATGACTTTGGTGAAAAAAACTACAAGCTGTCTCTGAATGAATTCACTATCGTCTCTTCGATTTACATAAGCTTCCTCTGATAAGTTAAATATTCTTTCAGCAAATAATTGAACATTTTCATCATGTTTTTGTTTGATTTTACCTAAAAGCGTCAACGCCTGATATGTATCCTGAACTTCGCCAAATAGTGATCCTAATTCTAATCTCAAATCTTCCCAAGTTATGTTTTTTATAAACTGTGATAATAAACCGTCATTCTTACGATACATTAGCATTATTTCCTTCTCATTGCCAAAATCATTTATAAAACTAAATTTTTCAATCTCATTTACCCATTTTTAGCTCTACTGGCCAAAGGTCAGAAGTGCTTATGCGATGGCGCGTTGTCCGTTGTCCGCCATCTGTCGTCTGTTAGCAGCACTTTCTCTGAAACCACTAGGTAATTAAACTGAAACTTCACATGCATGTTTCTGTTGCATAGGAGACTATACAGAAGATTTTTTTTATATCTGAAATTCAAGATGGCCGCCGTTACTAAAAATAGTCCAAAACTTTAAAAATCTTCTCATGGACGGCCCAACAGATTTTCAAAATGTTAATGTAGTAATGATGACCAACTATAGTTTTGTTAGATTTGTTCAAATGGTGTCCCTAGGGTAAAAAATGACCCCGCCCCGAGGGTTAAATTAGGGGACACATGTCATGATATTTTTTTTTTTAAATGGAAAAGATTTTGCCTATATCTTCAAAAAAGCATTGTTAGTTGAAGGAGGTTCAGATTTGTAAAAATGACTGGGTTCCTATGTCTTAAGGGGTCAGGAGGGGCCCCAAAAGGGTACAAATTGAGAATTACTAAAATCGTTTTCTTTGAAGAACCGGTATGTCAGATTTGCACATATTTGATATAAATTATCCCTATGTGTAGGGGTTTGATTGCAGATAAGAATTTAAGGGCTAAAGTTTATAGGGGCCCTGTAAGGGGACTTAGAATTTTAGATACTATGGGAAAACAGAAAATTCTCTTTTTTTTTCATTTATTCTGAAACCACTAGGCCAATTAAACTCGAACTTCACATCGATGTTAGTATTTTTTTTTATCTTAAATTCATGATGGCCACTGTTACTAAGACTAGTCCAAAACTTAAAAAATCTTCTTCTCATGAACGCCCAACATATTTTCAAAATATTTATGTAGTAATGATAACCAACTATAGTTTTGTTAAATTTGTTCAAATCGTGTCACTAGGAATAAAAATGACCCCGTCCTGATATTTCTATTGCATAGGAGAATTTCAAAAAGTGCTATGACCACTACGCGTCCTCAGGCCCTCTTGGGCCTCTTGTTTAAATAATTTTGCATCTGTTCCATTATTTTTTTTTATGTATTTCGCGTTATTTTCACCCTTGATATTAATTTCTGCCATTTTCATTAAACTTTTAGATTTTCACACCCAGAAAATATATTAAATTACAAAACTCGCTAGTTGAAAAGTTTAAATCGGCAATGAATCCCGGTGAGTGACTTTCTTGTTATTAGTTCTTCGCCACGACTCTCCTGGGTTCGACCGTTGGTCACAGGCATCATTTTGTTTACCCCACTACTACATGTTCCAACATCACACACAATCAACAAAGAAAGCAGGACTTTCTATATATATTTATTTCTTACATTGTTCCAACTGTCATTTAAACTTTAATAAATTCTATTAACATATATGCACGTTTCTAAATATAGTTCAAAACACGTTCACGTTTTTGTATGAGTTCCTACTTAAACACCAACCATTTTCTCAATCAAACCATGCAACTTAACCCAGCCATTTCCTGTTCAGATGTCCACTTTTCTTCCCCTAAAATGCCCGTAAAACATGTTAACTATCCCTATTTATCAAACTAAATAAAATACAATACTTAATATTTGAAGTGACTGATTATAATACAGAAATCACAGTAGCGATTTTGTTGATGATGTCATTGTACAATAAAACCTGGACCCAATACAATCTAACCCGGACATAATCCGTATTCCATCAGATGGCGTATTCCTGGTAACGTATGTTTTCATAACTTATGTTACATTTCACCTTTGTAATGCTGTTAAAAATTAAGGAGTAGGTGCTTTGCAAAGCCATTGCACATGGTTAATATATTAGTCGTGAAGAATAATATCTGAGCGTAGTATACCTGTAGGTATAGAGGTGACCTTCAAACCCATGTAACGTATGTTTCTTTCTTAAATACGGACACTATTTTTCTCATCAAAATCGAAAATACTGAGAATATGCACTTATTGTACCAGATTAATTCCATAAATGTCAATATATTAATTATTGTTTGAAGCAGAACTATATATATGTTACATTTTACAGTGTCTTAGGCACTAGTGTGTCAATATTACACAACCTATTAAACTAAAAGACCTTGTCCCCGTTTGCCTACATTGGCATCAACAATAAAATAATCATATTGGAACAAAAAATATTTTTGATAAGGAAATTCATTTCGATGGCTTGGCGCAAGACTGGACCAAGTCACTTTTTGAAACAAGTTCAGGAGAGGCAATAAACTGATTATATTCTTTAATATTTCGATAAGAAGGATATAACAAAGCATATTTATGCTTAATCATACATGAATTTATGTTATGTAATTTAATTTTCATTTTTTTAACTGGAAATAGTGTATTTGAGAAGTGGACTCATTTTGCACTGAATATCTTGGCGCAAGACAAGTCCAACTCAACTTAAACCTTTGTTGCATGAAGTATTTCAGTGCAAGACAAGACAAAGTTGAGTTGGGCTTGTCTTGCACTGATACATTAAGAGTTATTCTAGTCCATCTAGAGTCTTTAAGTCTTGCTGGGAATTGTTATTATTAATAGGTTCAACTAAGTACAGATCTTTGACTTAAATTTTAAGAAAGATAATAAGTAATCAAAGTCTTATATCCGTATTTCATTTTAACATTTCAAATCAAAATGGTACATATGTACAATAAGTTTTGGTAACTATTTATGATTTCATTGGTCTCTGCCATTAAAAAATTAATAAAATATATTATCATGCAAACAGAAAGGTGTTTTTTTGTGTTTTTTTCAAATTAAATATTTGGAACTAGATGCTAGCCTATCTCAAATACGAACATTTTATTGTGTATTACAATATACATGTAATATTGTTTTTCGACTGAAGTAATATTTTTAAATATTAATCTACAGCTTTGATTTTTTTCCTTAACAGTTTTATGTTTATACCTATACCTTTAAACTACACTTACATGTATTTTATTTATGATCATCATACTGGGTATAATAAGCACATTTATACACCTCTATAACCCACCCCAACTTAGACATGTGGCCCAGAATGACGTAAAATTGATGGTAGACTGAAATATTTGACTACAGACAACCCCTGTGGTCGCGGGTAAGAATAAAATCACTGTTGATCTCTGCAAAGGGGTAAGAATCCTCTGAATTGGTGTCATGTTCATTTTATCATTTTTGTCATGTTCATGTTAAATGATAAACATCTGTGTGGTTCCAGGGAGCCATATGAGTGATGGCAAAAATCACTGTGGCATAGGCTTGTCATAAGAAGCAACAATTTGAAGATACGACATAAATTGCTGAAACTCTGCAGTTCTGCACGTATGAAGGTTCTGTGTCCATTCTTCATATTCATTTGTTGATGTGATACTTTTCATCTCTGTGTTAATTTGTTGTTTTTGTACATGTAATGAGCCTTAAATCGTCCTTCCTATTGGAGCTGAATAACATACAATGTGTTGGCACACTGTAAAACTCCATTCATTCATTCATTCATTTAGTCTTGAGACTTATATTTAGAGACTGGCAGCTTTGGAGCACTTTGACCATTAAACAAACAGTTCAACAGGTTTATGTCAATTACCACAACACAAAATTATTTCTTTTTTTTTTGCCTTTTCTGAACTGAAAGTCAAGGCATTTATAAATGCAAGAGGCAATTTCGTTTGCTCCTTGAACTGATATACCTTCATGCCATGGAAGAACCTGTTAAAAATCTAAACAGGCTCATTGTCTTAAATTCTTCGCCCTTTATCAAATTCTTTGTTTTGATTTGCAGTTCTAGTTTTTTATATTATATTTATCGAAGATCATTGACACACTTGAACCTGGCTCGAGATAGCATTTGTTTGAAACTTAAATATTGGCAGTATTGTGAATTCTATTTGAAATGAATTTATGAAATTATGTTCCTTATCTTGGGGCTACCTGACCAGGAGGAATTCTATTGAACCTATTTGTGTACATCCTGCTTAAATCAGGTGAGCCAACACCAGATATCTTGTTTCAAGTAAATTCACACTTTTTTAAAGCAATGTTTAACATTGCATGACTTATATTTGGTGAATGCACAGATTAACCTTCAACCTTGAAATGCCATTTTCTAGAATTCATTTTCTTTTTTTTTCATCTGATATGATTTGGTGACATTTTGACAACCTTCAAAGTAACCATGAACCTTGCCCGTCGGGTTGTGTTATCTGCTAAACTGCCATAATTATAACCTTCCCGAGTTCTTTTTTCATTCACAATGTTGCTTCTCAAATATTCTGGGGGTTTTTCTATATTGTGGACGACATATTGACACTATTTCTTTACTTAGATCCATTTCTTCATTTATCAACACCTTCAACGTCAAAACTTATTGTTTGACTAAGTTTTGTTGCTTAAACATGTTCAGAATCAGTTACTTCAGTTTCCATGATAAAATCATTTGATTAGAAGTTGAATCAATGTTAGTTTCTGGAATAGATTTAGACTAGAGCATGTATTTTATGAAGTATAATAGATCATCTTCATCATCAGTTCAGATTATGTCTCTATATCAATAGATATATTTGGTTCATTCATTAAAATTCCAAATATTACTATTTCAATGAAAGAATCATTCAACTGTGGTCCTGATTCATTTTTTGCTGGTTTAGACAAAATATGTGCATTGGCCAATACAGTTATATGGTACTTAACGTCAGGAATTGACACTGTACTTTGTTGAGATGAATAACCATCTTTGTCAGAAGTTTCTTACAAAGTAAACTATGACTATCTGATATATCTTGTTCATAAAGTTGTGTCACTTTTTATGCCAAATCTTCATTGAAGTTGTCGTAATAACATGAGTACTCGCCATTCAGTATTTCGGAGATCTCTTGAAAGTCACTAGACTCATTATTGTTAATAGCATTTTTCAAAAGTGTAATGTGTGTGACTTCAAATACAAATGTTTCATGGTTTGGTACAACAATAGAGACTAAATGTCTAACAAACAGACAAAGAATCTTCAAGTTTGTGTAATTGAACCGATAAATTCATTTCCAATAGTAAATTCGCATCACTGCCATAAAGGTTCAAACACATACTATCAAAAGTCAGGTTTAAGTGTGCCTTAAAATATATTACTTGTATTTGTCAATACATTAAAATGTTATTGCACAATATTTGAGAGGGACTTAGAGTATATTTAGGGGGAAGGGTGTAACTTTAATATAAAGAAACAAAGTTTGTCATATTCAAATATGTTCCAAACTCAACATATATATTGCAACTACTACTCTCCTACTTCTGTACACATGTTTGCAAAAAATAATGCATTTAATTTAATTTATACAGTAACAATGTTATAATATAGAATTATCTTTTCGTAATCTATCAATCAAGACTGTTATATTATGTTTAATCCTGTAATCATACGGTCGATAACTTGTAAAAAACTTAATTAATTATGATAAACAAACCATTTTAGTATAACTTTAAGTTTTTATCAATCCTTTCAGCTTTTACTCTTACAATTTTATCTTTCTCTCCTTCGAATTTATTTGTTTGACAACTACGTCATTCAATATGTTCTTTGTTGTAGGGAAAGGGTTGAATCAAATGTTTGCCCTACCCCATTTCTAAATTATTAATAGAATTAAAATATAATAAACCACTGCAAATATAAACTCTTTTCAAAACAACGCAAGTCTATCTGATGCTTTAAATAATGATAGAGTAAATTATTTCACTGCAAGACAAGACCAACTCTACTTGGACCGGTTTTCCGTCTATGAAAACTTGTTTTATTAGATAGACCTTTTTGTTTCTTAGCAATTTCTCAATAAAACGAGCCAATTGATGTTCCAATTCGATGGCTTGGTGCAAGACTGGTCCAAGTCACTATTTTTCATAAAATCGCTTTTTTACATATTTGAATAAAGCACATAGAAATACACATCTTGTGAAAATAATAAACTTGTATTCTTACTTATTTTAATATTGTTGCTAAGAAACAAAAAGGTCTATCTAATAAAAGAATTTTTCATAGACGCAAAAAAGGTCCAAGTTGAGTTGGTCTGGTCTTGCGTTTAAATTATATTACATAAAACAGGTCCAAGTAGAGTTGGTCTTGTTTGCAGTGAAATATTTTACTATACCAATATTTAAAGCATCAGATAGACTTGTGTTGTTTTGAAAAGAGTTTATAATTGCAGTGGTTTAAAATATTTTAATTCCATTGATAATTTAGAAATGGGGTTGGGGCACGAGTTATTCCAACATTTGATTTAGTCCTCCCCTTACAATAAAGAACATATTGTGTGTCGTAGTTGTCAAACAAATAAATTCGAAAGAGAAAACAGATGGTAAAGTAAGAGTAAGAGCTGAAAGAAAAGATAAAAATAAACTTAAAATAATACTAAAATTGTTTGTTTACCAAAGATTTTCTTTTTTTAAGTATAAGACTGTGTGACTATGGTATTAAACATAATATAAGTCTTGATTGATAGATGACGAAAGGATAATTTTATATAATAACATTGTAACTGTATCAATTAAATTTTAAACAACAGTTTTTGCAAACATGCTTACAGAAGATGGTGGTGGGGATAACTGTCTTATATCCGCCTCCCCCTCCAATAATATGGTTTAGTAGTTGCATTATGTATGTTGAGTTTTGTATTTTGTACATATTTGAATATGGCAAGCTAAAAATAAAATTAAAGTTACACCCTTCCCCCTAAGTATACCAGATCCCTCCCAGATATTGTGCATTAACATAGTATTGACAAATAGATGTAATATATTTTAGGCACACATAAAAAACCTGGCTTTGGATACCAGTAAGTAAGTAAATATTTTATTATAGTGACATGTGCATACAATATATATTACAAATAGTTATATACAAAAAAAAAGAACAAGCACCCGGCCCATTGGACCTATAAGTCACCTAAACTATTAGGTATAAACTGTACGTGAGATATTTAAATTATAACATGTTGGTAAATGGCTGTTCAATCAACTTACATTAGCTCAGACACATGTAATATAAAATGCTGATCATTATCATAGTAGGTTATTGAAATTCATTAAATTATTGATGGTTTATTTCTAAAATAGTACTGAATAGTGGAAAGATCAATCTATATAGTGTTTAAATGGCAATAATAGTATAATTGTGAAATTAACGGTAAACAGTTTACTCAGAATACATAATGGTACGCCTACGGGGATAAGCTTTTACAATAAATTTTGCAGTTTTTCTTGGGTAATCATTTAACAAATTACACATTTTCAGTTCTGTATTTAAATCTATTAATTCATTTTGTCTTAAAATATCACTAAACATAATTGTCCTGATATTGTTATATAAATCACATTCAAGTAAAAAATGTTTCACATCTTCTGTGGCCTGCATATCACAGAATCTACAAGTCCGTCTCTCAATAGGTTCACCCACATATCGTCCTGTCTCTATTCGTAATGGTAGTATTCCGGTCCTAAATTGGAAAAGTAACGATCGTTCATGTTTTGACAGATTCGTTGTTATATAGTCTTCGCACTTAAACTCCGTTTTGGATAATCTGTATGTTCGTAATTTAGGCATATTTGATACGTCGTGCAACCACTTGTCTCTAAAATGTTGGGTTATTAATCCTTTTGTAAGTGTTAAATCCACAAATGCTTTCGATTGAAATTGGTCATTAATGCCTAAAGTTGTAAATATTTGCTTAACGTCACTAGACCAATTGTTAGCACACGTGTTGAAATCGTAATTAAACACCTGCTTAGTCAGTCTACCGTTATCCATCTTGACCATCCTATTCCAGTATCGGAGATTACACATCCATCTACAATACAGCGTCGGTTGCCAACCGTAGTCCCCATGCAGCGCCGGAAGTGGTGTGAATCTATGTACGCCCATGAAATATCGAAGGGCGCGGTTGTGTACATTATCCAGGGATTGGTATATCCTAGCACCACATACAGATGCGCTATAGTCCAGTATTGGCGTTACACACGCGTTATATAGTTTTTCGTACGACCGGAACCGGAAGTCTTTTATTTTGTGTATTTTGCTGATAATCCCACCGATCGCCCGCCCTGCCCCTTTCACCAGCGCCTCGCAGTTAGCTGTGTAGTCATTTCGCTCATCAAATATAACCCCAAGATAGCGGTACTGTGTTACAGTTTCTATAATATTATCTCCAACTCTGAATACATATCAGTTCGTTGTGTTCTGCGACGCCTAAAATGCACTACTTTTGACTTCTCAGTGTTTATTATCACTCGCCTTTTTTTGCCCCATTGTTGTAACGTATTGAGCAAAGTTTGTAACTTGTCTTCACTGTCCGAGACTAGCACAATATCGTCCGCGTACATAAGAATTGAAACCTTAGCGTCTCCCATGGTGATTCCTAGGCCAAGGTCATTGACCTCTTTCAATAGGTCGTTGGCGAAAATAGAAAAAAGTGTAGGGGATAAACAACAACCTTGCTTAACTCCAATATCGCAGTTGAACCAGTCTGTAAGGTTTTTATTTATTCTAATACATGACGAGGCACTCGCGTAAATGTTCCGGATGGAATTGTACACTTTTCCGTCGATGTTATGTAGTTGCAGTTTATACAGGACCATATCGCGGTCGATAAAATCAAAACATTTTTTTAGATCTATGAATGAAGTGTAAACAGAGTTATTGTTCCTGATTATGCTGTTAAGTGTAAAAATATGATCTTCACACGATCTCCCAGACCTAAATCCATTCTGTTCGTCCGTCAGTAAATGTTCATTATCAAGGTAAATTGTAATTCTTTTATTCAGAAAGGCACTGTACAGCTTGCTTATACAGGACAGTAAACTGACCCCACGGTAGTTAAGTGGTACGCGTTTATCAGAGTTTTTATCCTTAATTATGGGGCATATAATTGCTTTTCTCCATGATGATGGTATTATGCTGCTATCAAATATCAATTGAAATAACTGTTGTAATATTAATATGACCGCCGGAAATTTGAGTACGTCGTATGGTATGTTATCTTGACCACAAGCTGAGCCCGATCGTGCGTGCATGACGATTTTTGTTAACTCTTTACTGTTAATATTGCGGTTCATTTGTCCATTGCTCACATATAGGGGGTCCTGCATATTCATTTCCAATAATTGTTTATGAAGCTTTGAGCGATTATAATGTAACTCGTCAAAATCCACGTTATTATCACTATTATACAAATTGTTAAAATCCGTCTTCCATCGCTCAAACACCATATTCTCATTTTAATAATAGTTCCATTGTCCACAATTTCAATCGGTATATATTTATCTTTCTTGGGGCCGAGATTTTGTATTTTTCTCCAGAATTCCGTCGGGTTATTATTTGACATGTCCTCTATTTCAATCGCCTGAGCAAGTCTGTAGGCACGTTCCGATTGACGTAACAGCTTATCAAAGTTATTCCTGGCATTAATATAGTCTGATCGCAATCTGTTTTTCTGATTGTTATTTCCATTACATTTTATCGTTCTTTGATTCGCATTATATCCCACAGTTGTTGTAAATCGTTACACCAATAAGGCTTTGACACTTTCCTACGTTTATTTGTCTTTTTGCTTGAATTATATGTTGGTATATTGTTAACCATTTCGTCCATAATCACGTCACACAAGTTACTGTATATTGAGTCTATATCACCTTGAGTCTCGCGTGAACTTTCAATTTGCGTAATGATAGTTAGAATGGCTGCTGCTGCCCAGTCATTTTCCATGAAGTCTTGAGGTATACAGCGTAATTTAAATCGTTTATTGTTCGATGTTGTGCAATGGCCAATTTCGCTGTCATTTATGGTAAAATCTGAACACTGAAACTCAGTCACTAATGCCGAATGGTTGGGTAACCTTGATCGATGACCTAATAATCCAAGTAGATCATTATCCGAAGCGATCTCTTGTGCCGTTAATACCTTGAAATTACTACATCTTGCTAATGTCTCGTGCGGTACACACAAATAATCTACGGTTGCACGGCCTTTACTCGATATTGACGTATAATTATTCAACACACAATATTTTGCGTCATTCAAGAAGTCAATTAACTCTAACCCATGGCGATTTCTAGTACTATCCAATGTTTTATGTGGGGGTATTGTGTCACAATTAAATATAGTATCTGATAATGACCCAATTCTTGCGTTAAAGTCTGCACCGATAAATAGGTCATTGATATCACTGTGTACGTATATTTGGGTCAAAAGGTGGGCGAAAAAAGATTGTGCATCCCGGCCACGAGCTGAATTTTCCGGCGGTAAGTAACAGAAAAATACAATAAAGTCTGACTCCGTACTCCGGTGTTCAAAACGCAAACCAAGTATCCCCTCAAATGATTTATCCACAACCACGATGTTATACTGGTCACTGAGTCCATTTCTCACTAAAATACCAACTCCATCCGACGCCTTAGGCGCGTCCCTATGTATATCTGTTCTATTAAATCCATACTATGAATAATTTTCCAAATCAATAATATCGTCATTTTTCAAGTGCGTTTCACACAAAGTAATAATATCCACGTCCAAAGCGTTTATTATACTGGCTCGAAGTTCGTGATTGTCTCGTGTCCATCCACATACATTCATATGACCCAGTCGAATAGTCTCAATAGGTCGGGCTGAATCCTAGTGCCCATCCCGGCGATTGTTCATGCGTTCGCGTGGCTGAATTCGTCCAATGGCGTCAACCCGGAAGTTCCTCCCGTTAGGCATCTGTCGAAGTATAGCACGCGCGTTAAGCTCAATCAGACGTTCCGCGTGCGATTTGCAACTTTTAACGTACACTTCCTTGTATTCATCAATGTTTTTAAGTTGCATCTTATTTCTTAAAACAAGGATCTTTTCCTGTACAGTGCGGAATGTTATTTTCACTGGGCCAGGTTTCTCTTGAAATCGCGAGCGAAATCGCACTGCCTTTGTAATGTTTACATGTGACGTGACGTCATTGCCTAGTGTAACAATTAAATCCTGTGCCTTCTGCATAAGGTCTTCACCGTTAATGTAGGGTAAACCACTTGTGATCACAGACACTTCCGTATCGTCATATTGCGCCCGGGGTCTAAATGTACGCTGACCCTGGTCCGTGGTACCGTTATCCGTGTCCATGTCCTCGTTAAACGACCCTTGAGGGTTTACACTTTGTTATTGTTTTATTGTAGTCATGCAATCATTTAACGACTGAATTGTTGTCATCACCTCGTCTATACGATTGCCTTGCCTCTGAACGTCGGTCGAAATTTCATTTCGTAAGGAGGTAACTTGGTCATCAATATTTTTTAATAGTTCACTTTTGAATTTGTCAAATTTTCTATCAAACATTCTGGTCATATCATCTTGTCCCTTTTTAAGATCCTGCATCATATTCATAAGCAATGTGAATTGATTACTTTCCAAACTACCACTGACCTGTTGTGAAGTACCTTTTGCCTGACCTGACGCCATGTTGTTGTTTTGTGTACAGGTATGATCAACTGTGTCACTTGGTGAGAAAACTTGGTTAATGTCCTTCGATGAAACTATCTCACTATCGTCACTACCACACAATACCTCAAATTTGTTAAATGTATATTCACTGTCATATAATATCCCGTTTGCCTGACTTATAATCTCACTCACATCATAATACCATGTGTTTGAATTTTTATGCGAATTTACAATTGGAAATGAATTTATAGGTTCAATTACATAAACTTGAAGGCTCTTTGTCTGTTAACTGTTAGACATTGAGCCTCTGCTGTTTTACCAAACCATGAAACATTTGTATTTGAAGTCACACACATTACACTTTTGAAAAATGATATAAACAATGATGAGTTTATAGTGACTTTGAAGATTTCTCTGAAATACTCGATGGCGAGTACTCATGTTATTAACAACAACTTTAATGAAAATTTGGCATCTTAATTGACACAAATTTATGAACCAGGTTTATCAGATTGTGATAGTTCAATAATTATTTGTCAGAAACTTCTGACAAAGATGAATATTCATCTTAACAAAGTACAGTGTCTATTCCTTAGGTAAAGTGCCACACAATTACATTGGTCAATGCACATATTTTTTCTAAACCAGAAAAACTTGAATCAGAACCAGAATTAAAGGGTTCCGGCATTGAAAGAATAATAAAGGTGAGTTTAATAACTAAACTAAATATATCTGTTGACATATGGACATAATCTGAACTGATGATGATGTTCCATTATGCCTCATAAAATACATGCTTTAGTCAAAATCTATTCCAGAAACTTACATTGATTAAACTTCTAAGCAAATGATTTTACCATGGAAACTGAAGTAACTGATTCTGAGCATACAAGTTTAAGCCACAAAACTGAGTAGGGGTAGTCAAACAATATTTTTTTATATTGAAGTGTAACAGTTGATAAATGAAGAAATGTATCTAAGTAAAGATGGTCCGGAAATAGTGTCAATATGTCATCCACAATGAAAAAGAAAAAATTGATAGAAAATTTAAGAAGTAACATTGTGAATGAAAAAAGAACTCAAGAAGGATATATATATATGTATAGCAGATAACACAACCCAATAAGTAAAACATGTCGCCATATATCAAATTGGGAAAAAAGTAAAAACATTTTCATCAATTCGAGAAAATGACATTTCAAAGTTGAAGGTCAATCTGTTCCTGTAATGCAAAACATTTCTCTTGCATTTACCAGATATAGACCATGCAATGGTAGACATTGCTTTAAAAAATTGTGGATTTTCTTGAAACAAAATATCTGGTGTAGACTCACCTGACTAAAGCAGGAAAGTATACTAATAGGCTTAATAGTATTCCTCCAGATAAGGTCACTCAAATTAAGGAACATGATTTTATAAATTAGTTTCTAATAGAATTCACAATACTACCAATATTTAAGTTTCAAACAAATGGTATCTAGAGCCAGGTTCAAGTGTCTCGATATCTTCGACCACCAATTTAACATTGCCTTTCGCAAGCTTAAAAGGACAGGTGATTTATGCTCCTGCTTTAGCTTCTAAAAAGTTGTGATGCAAATGGACAGTGGAAAATACATTAAAAGCAAAAACTTCACATCAAAACAAAGAATTTGGTAAAAGGCGGGAAATTTAAGACAATGAGCCTGTTTAGACCTTTAACAGATTCTTCCATGGCATGAAGGCATATCATGTCAAGAAGCAAATGAAATTGCCTTTTACATTTATAAATTCCTTTAAAATGACATTCAAAAGGTCAAAAGAAAAGACAAATAAGAAATAATTTTGTGTTGTGATAATTTTGACATAAACCTGTTGAATTGTTGTATAATGGTAAAAGGCCTCCAAAGATGTCGGTCTCTAAATATAAGTCACTAGTCAAAATAAATGAATGAATAGTGTTTTACGGTGTACCAACACATTGTAGGTTATTCGATGCCAATAGGAAAGATGATTCCAGGTTTACTCTACATGTACAAAAACAACAAATTAACACATTGATGAAAAATGTCACATCAACAAATGAATATGCAGAATGAACTTAGAACCGTCATACCTGCAGAACTGCAGAGTTTCAGCAAATTCTGTTGTATTACTCAAAGTGTCGCTTCTTACGACATGCACAAGCCACCGTGATCCTTTCCTTGTCATCACTCATATGGCTCCCATGAACCACACAGGGGCTGGAAATTTAACCTCAATAATGAACATTACAAAAAATGATAAAATGAACATGACACCACTTCAGAGGATCCCTACTCCTCTGCAGCGATTGACAGTGAGTCTATTCTTACCCAGGACCACAGGGGTTGTCAGCAGTAAAATATTTCAGTTTACCATCAATTTTACCTCATTCTGAGCCAAAAGTCTGAGTTGGGGTGGTTAGAGGTATATCAATAGGCTTATTATACCCAGTATGATGATAATGAATAAAATAGGTGTAATTAATAGGTATAGTTAGTACTTTATTGCTAGATTAATGGATATAGCCTGGGTGATTTTAAGCTGTACTGGGTAAAGTTATAAACATAACATTGTTAAAGAAAAAGATTAAAAGCCGGTGATTTATCTTTAAAAATACTATTTCAATCGAAAAAAGAATTAATGTATATTGTAATACTCAATAACATTTTATTTCCTATTTGAGATAGGCTAGCATCTAGTTCCGAATATTAAACTTGAAAAAAATCTTCCTGTTTGCATGATTAAATATCTTATTATTTATTAAGCTAAATTATTATTTTAATGGCAGAGGCCAATGAAATCCCTACTAGTTACTAAAACTAACTGTACAGTCATAATGTCATTTTTTATTTGAAATGTTAAAAAAAAAATTTTGAAAGTATATAATTCTTATCTACAAAAATCTTAAAAAGTCAGAGTTCTGTACTAAGTTGAACCTATTTCACATAAAAACAATTCCCTTCAAGACTTAAATACACTAGTTGGTCTAGAATGACTCTTAATGTGTCAGTGCAAGACAAACCAAACTCAACTTGGTCTTGTCTTGCACTGAAATATTTAATGCAAAATAGGTCTAAGTTGAGTTGGACTTGTCTTGCGCCAAGATATTCAGTGCAAAATGAGTCCACTTCTCAAATACAATATTTCCAGTTATAAAAATGACTTGGTCCAGTCTTGCGCCAAGCCATCGAGAGGAAATTAAAACAGAACTAGAATTAAAGAAAACTGAATTAAATGGTATAATTGAAAACAAAATAAATAGCATTTTAACTCGTTCAAAGGTAGATAAAATAGAATGTATCGTAAAAAAACTTAAAAATATTTCGCTTATTTAGAGATTTCCAATGAAACGTACGTTAATTACCATTTTGTAACATATGTTTCTTAACTTTAAACTCGGTTATTTTTGTCTGAAAGAACATAAACATGTAATTGTATAGTTTATTTCAGTCACCAATCCTTCCCTAAATGAAAAACAACATGAAAATAAACACTCATGACGAAAAAAGTGTTAATGATGCTTCTTACCTCGGAGGTGTATCCTTCAAAACATGTCACAAAAATCATAAAAAATGTCCGTTATAAAATGCTCTAAACTGTCATGGGTTATTCCTACATATGTCATCAGGCAAACAAATGAAGCAATTTCATTTTCAATCACTCTGCTTAACCCTTACGTGTTATTCAATAATATGATAACGTTTATCACATCACGGATGTTACATTTGACATCATCATCAGTAATTACTAGTTTATTAACACAGTTTCTACATAAAATTGATTCAATGGTTGTAGTTTATATTTAGTTAAAGTTTTATGGATGGTGTATGATGGGATTACTGGAAAACTCTGGTAACGTATGTTACATTCTTAATGGTCGAAATGCAAAACGGGAGGAAATACTTCTAGACTGATAGTGAAAACACAGTAATCTAACTTTGACACAAAATTAGAAAAATTTCAGAGCTGCTTAAAAAGCTGGAGACATAGAAAACTAGGTTTATTAGGAAAAATAACTGTAATCAAAACATTTACACTCCCAAAATCAATATATCCGTTAACAGTTCTACCTTTTACCTTTAATGCAAAAAAAAAAAAAAAAAAAAAAATAATTAATAACATCATGTTTGATTTCATTTGGGATTCTAAATCTGATAAAATCAAGCGAAGTACTTTGACATTAGATTATCACGAAGGCGGATTAAAACTGATTGATATTAGAAAATTTATTTTATCCTTAAAAGCCAGTTTGGTAAAACGATTACTTGATGAAATAATACAGGCTTGTGGAAACATTACTATATGACGAAACTTGAAAATACGGTGGAAACTGCTTTTTGAATGTAACCTACATGATAAGGATATAGAAAGAATGTTTAAAAATGATTTATTTATTCAACAAATTCTTAAGGCGTGGACAAAGATAAAAAACAATGATTAACAATCAATAAGTAAAGAAATAATTTGGAACAATCAAAATATTGAATTAGAAGGGCAAACCATATTTCATAAAACATGGTACGATAGAGGATAAAAATACATCGAACACTTATACGATTATAGGAACAAAGATTTTTATAATTTCAATGATTTAAGTAATCTATATGATACACAGAACATCGATTTCCTAAAGTTTAATCAAATTAAAACATGTTTTCCTAAACAATGAGAAGAGAGACTTAAAAATGAACAAATAAATATAACACAAAAAGAAAATGTATAAGGAAAAGTTCTATATTCAGAAAAAACAAATAGGTACCTTATAAATAAAGAAATAAAATACGAAACAATACACATGAAAAAGGGAATATTTTATTTGGTAAAACTGATCTTAATTGGAAGGAAATATACACTGCTCCTTTTAAATCCACAATAGATGCAAAAATAAGAAATTTTCAATACAAATTCACCATGGGAATAATACCAACAAATAAATGAAAAATAAATGAAAAAAAATGAAATACAAACTTTTCGCTTCGAATCTCTGTGATTTTTGCAATGCGAATGTTGAAACACTAAATCATTTATTCTGGAAGTGCATTCACATACAAAGTTTTTGGAATAAGCTTAAGACATATTTAAATAGCTTACATTTTAAATAACTATTGATCTAGAAATAGTAACCTTCGGAAAAATTGAAATGTGTATCAATTATACTAAAAACTATACAATTTTCTGTGCAAAATATTTCATATTTACAAAACAATGTCAAGGTGACATTTCTACTTTTACATTATTCAAATGCTATTTAAAAAAAACAAATTGAAATAGCACTGTAAGACAATAAATTTGACAAACACGAAAAAAGTGGAGATTATTTATCAAAAACAATATACATTCTTGAGCTAAAGGAAGGCTACTTCTATGTCATCTCCATCTTCTCTCCCTTTATTATATTTTTCTTAAAATATGGTAAAAAAACCCTGCTGATCCTTACATAATCCTTATATATTTCCCCTCCTCATCTTTCCTATCATTTTGTTCCTTTTATACTTTTTTCTACCTTTATTCTGAGTCCTTATATCTATCTTAATAATTTGTTTCATTATGTAACATACAAAATAAATATGGTTATATCTTGTTGGTGATTTCATAATATGAAAATATCATCAATATTGTTATTGATTGATCTGCATTTTCTCAATTTACTTGTTTATACAGTAGTAACATATACCACTAATAATTATATACTTTTTACACATTAACCTATGTGTAAACATGCAACAAAATGTATTGGTATAATGCTATGTTTATGTTGTGAATAACTTTATGGAATAAAATAATTAGTCACAAAAAAACTTATGAAGAATAAAAAAGCCGGTGGGTTTGTGTGATCCCTTATGGAGTTTGATGAGAATAAAATCAGAATGAAACTGCAACTTCCCTCCTTTGTCGGTAATTCTAGTTTAATTCCATAATTTTATTCCCAGCATAACTCCTTAAGGGCCCACAGAGATTTTAGAGTTGATACTTTAATGTTTACAGACACAACAACACAAAATATGTTTATATATATCTTCTACATCTTATTGACTAGTAATTGATTAAATTTCATTGCAATATAGCAGATTGAACCGACATGGTTGTTTCAATTTCTTTGTTATACAATTTTGCAAATGTTTTTGCATTTGTCCAACCTGCTGTTTTAATGATTGTTTTCAAAGGAATCCCTTTAAATTTGGCTGTGCTGACAGCTTATGCCCTAGTCATATGCGGACTGTAACTAACATAAACTCCCGCATTAATCATAATCATTTTCACCCATCGTGAAACTGTTGACTGAAACCGCTTTATGTGGTTTCTGAGTGCTTATTAACAATTTGTCCACGTTGCATCTTTGGTGCGGTGTAAATATTCATTAAAAATAGTGATAATACATAGACTTTTGTCTTTTTCATTATGTTCTAACACTGTTGTATCTAGATGACGACCCGTTCTCGTTTGTTTGAGTAAATGGGTTGTTTTGATAATCAATTTATTACTTACAATGCCAATATCTTCTAAATAGATCAGATGCAATGTTTGACATCTTTGAGCTGATAGTAATAAAAATAATATGCACAGTTTTCCAGATTATAGTTGTAATAATGAAGGATCAGCCATCATTGAAATGTATTCTAGGACAGTATCTACATCCCACACTTTAGTGTATATAGGTAAAGATGGTCTATTTACAAATACTCCTTTCAGGAATTTAGCAACAATGCTACAGTTTGAAAAGTTATTACCACCACAAATTTCAACAAACTTATTTACCGCAGACCGTGCTATACCAATTACTTCAAGTTTTTGTTATATAAACATGTCAACAATTTGACAAAAGATACTAAATCGGGTTTAATCGAATTAAAGTGATCCCCCAGCTGCAAACTAAAGTCACCGCTTGATGTATGTGGCATACTGTTTTTTGGTGGACTTTTTCCATAAAGCAAGGATGATGTCTGCAGAATCATTTGATATTCCTTGCTTTTTCAGGGCACTCCTGATAAGCGAAAAACATCCATCCTAATTTTCTGCAGTGGGTGCTGCAATCCCGGCCAGTGGTGTAGACTCAAGATTAGTTATGGCGACGGTAGCAAGAAACAGTTCCCTCATACGAGTCTGAGCAGTTGGGGCCACCAGCACTGTGTCTTCCATATTGGTGCGATAAGTACCACTTCTGCTTGATTTGCCACAACCTTTTGCAGTATTCTGGAAATCAAACAGAAAGGAGGAAACATGTATGAGAATATATTAGACCATTCAATAGAAAATGCATCAACAGCAAATGCATGCGGATTTGGGAGTATACCTATATATTTAGCAAGTTTGGCATTCAGCCTGGATGCAAAAAGGTCTATCTCTAAATTTCCATATTTCTTTACAATCATATTGACACATCAGTGTATAAAGCCCATTCAAGGTCATCATTGAAATTCCTGGACAATTTGTCTGCTTCACATTTGAGTTTTCCAGGTATATGCGCAGCACTTAAATGTATTTCCCTGGCAATACACCATGTCCAAATGTCATGTACAAAGGCATTCAGCTCAAATTCTTTGCCACCAATTTTATTCAAATATGCACATGTGGTTGTATTGTCTGTTAAAATTCGTATATGAATATTGCTCCTGTGTTTACACAAAGATAATGATGCTAACTGACAAGCTTTTTTTTCTAGAATGTTAATATGAAAACATTGTTCATTGGACAAAACCCAATTTGTACACAAGTTTTCTTCAGCACCCCAACCTAAATGCGAACTATCGGTGCTAATAATAACATCTGGTTTTTTAATCAACACTGGTTTGTAACTTGAATCAAGATGTTCTATTCACCATTTCACATTCCCGGTTAGTTCTTCTGTCACTTTCATGAATTAGTCATAATTTCCTCTTGGCCACTTGAAGTTTCTTTCTGTTATATGTTCCAAGGGTTTGTAATATAGAGGTGCGTATTGAACTAACTCCAGGTTCACAAGCTACCAAAGTACCCACTAGATTTACAAATTTCAAACCCATTACTTCATTTCACAATAGTTTTTTGTTTACAATTTTTTCTCCCATTAATCTTACTGTCATGAATTCAGAGCATAACACAAATCCAACAAACGGAATTTGTTTTGAAGGAGTAAACGTTGACTTTGAATGATGTGTTGTAAATCCTAGAATATGCATTAATGAAACTGTCGCCTTATATTATCTTCACATTCCTTGTATGTTTGACCTTGAAGACATGAGTCATCTAAATAAGCGGTACTGATTGAACCCCCACAACGAAGCGTAGCAAAAATTGGTTTTAAAACTTTCGTAAATACTCGAGGCGCAGCCGCCAATTGCATAACGAGTGATGTGAGTTGTTATTTTTGTCTTTCAAAAAAAAATCTAAAATATTTTCTATCTAAATGTCATACTGGAATGGAGAAGTAAGCTTCTGATAGATCCACAGAACCAAAATAGCAGTCTTTTGTCATTGAACTTATTGCTGTTTGTAAGGTTTCAATTTTATAGTAAATTTGTTTCATAATTATTATCGTTAAATTGTTTGAGATTTAGGATCACCTTCCCGTCTTTTTTGGATCGTACAAAGATGTCCCCACACTCTAAAAATATATTGATTTCTTCCTTTATTTTGATAAATTCCAGTTTTTTGAATTTATGGGATTAGGTAAAATGTTTTGTTGAGGAACAGAATACTGTTCAATTGAGTATCCACAGACAGTTGTTAAAATCCATTTATCATTTGTAACTCTACACCAAGCATTTAAATTGTTATTTGGTTTTCCAAGCTACAAAATTTCGAGTCGATTTAGGTTAAAACTCTGATATTTGGTACTTACATTGGTGTTTATTGTCTTTCGGGGTTGTGGTTTCTACTCTTTTCCCCTTTGAACGAAGGTCTCTTCTGGTGTTGACCTCGTCCATACTTGAACAAACTCTTGTCCATGATTTGTTTGTTTTTGATGGAGGGAAGTCTGCTGTTGGTTGATCCCCCCACCTTCGTTTTCCTAAAAAAATATTGTTTTGATGGTCGCGGTGTCATTTTTATTGCTCTGGATGAGTCAAGTTGTTGCAAATCTTTGGAACGAGTTTCCCCAAACAACTTTGTCGCCGAAATGGTCTTAGTGCTGTCACATACACTCTTGAATTTAGGAAATAGTTCCTTCCCGTCGTTGAGTGTGTATGTTGTGATGACACTCTGGCATATACATGTACATTTAAAAGTGTCCCCCAAGCACTCTTTTAATTTGTCCACATTCGGTCTTTCACTGGTTTGCAGGTGTTGCATTGCCTCAAGAATTAGGCAGTGCCTGATTTTGATGACCGACTCACGATTACCTGATGTAATCCAGTTTTCTTATGGGGTTTAGTAATTGGTCCCATAAGAACCCATCAATTGTTGGTTTTTGTAGGTTTTCTACATTGCCAGGACGTTTATATTTCTTTTGGAGCCTTTGTAATTTTTCGCTATCCGTACTCCCTCTGAACGATTTATTTACGCCTTTGACAATGCCATCAACGCTATCATTGCCAAAAGATAGCCTCCTCAACAAAGAATTCATCTGATTCTCCCAAGAAGTCGTTCTGTGGAAATATATTTTGACGTTTACTTGTCGATAGACCGAAAATATCGCCCACTTCCGCGTTGTCGTCGGAGTCTTCTCGGCACTCGGTTTGCAAAGCGTCGTCATTTTGCTGGTGAAACCCTTTCTTCAATTCGGCGACAGTCTGAATGTGAAATTATGATAGCTGCAGCTTAAAGGGGGGGCGGGGGGGAGGGGGGAAGGGGCGGAGAGAGTACGAGAGCGGGGAAACCTTAGGGGTACTCCCTCTGAATCTAAATGGAAATCACTGTTTTTTACTCAATTTTTATATCGGCAAAATTGAAAAAAAAAATCTTGATAGAGAAATATTATGTTATTAAAGATGTGTTCCGTGGTACTGGATTATAGTATTGAGCTTGTCAATGTAATTACCTTTTCGGCAGACCTAGATAAACCGTAAAGAAGGCGTTTTATCATAACAGATAGAGAAATAAATGAATAACAAATATTATAATATAATAATAAATAGACAAACAACGCCAAAGTGTTAGAAGACGTTTTCGACATGTGCTATTTTAGTCTTATTTTTTAATTTGTAAAATTGCTGAAACCCTTGCTTGTATATAACCTGTGTTTATATTTCAGTTGCCTATTCTATTTATTTGATATTCTTGTAAATAAAAAGTATAAAAAATAACAGTATATTTTGTTTATCTATTATATCACACTCAAAAATATACAATTTTCACGCACTGTGGAAATAGACAATTAGCCTACATACGGACAACAACGCACAACATACGTTTGCGTAGAAGAAGATAACGCATGTTAACAGGAGAATTAACCACGATTTAAGATAAATCCACAGTACACATCAATATAAACAAAGTTTATATCATGTGTAAATATAACGACAACGTGTTATATTGAACAAAAAAAATAGAGATATTTATATGTACACGAGTATATTTTCAACGATTTATGAAGTGGGTGGGACAACGGTAAAAAGTTTAACAAAAATAGACTCTTGGTCAATCGAACTTCGGATATTTCGAATTATTTTTACGGTCCCATAGAATTCGAAATAACGAATTTCGACTGTACTTGTAGTATCGTGTAAAATTTCGTTTCTTCCAAAAAGTAAAAAAAAAATTAAAACCTTTTTTTTTCATAACTTACATTCTCACTTTCTAATCAATCTGAATTCTTAATTTTATTGAACACAACTGAATATTTAAATGAAATGAAAGTGGTATTTTATTTGTTTGTTAAAATATTACTATGAAAGCGTGATTTTGTCCAAATAAAACAGGGTTGGTGTGTAGGAACTTATTCTTTTTAAACATTCAGTGCATAATTATGTAGGTGTTTTCTGTATAGAATATATCCACTTTGGTCCTGGTGGTTTTCCGTCCAATAAAAAACAAACGGCAAAGACCGAAAAATAGTCCGATGTTTAAACAGGGATTAAAAAGCCGCGCATGCGGGACTTGATACCTTTCGTCAAAATCGCTGCCCAGCCAATGCACTGAACGTGTGCACATCTTCAGAACTCTAATTGAGCGAGAGTTAAAAACTTGTAATTCTGAGCTTGAAAATGCATATCCAAGACACATGTGCAATGAAACCAAAGTGTGTTCCAACGGCCGACAATTGCGAAAGCAAGGGAGGCCAGTTTTCTTTATTTCTTCAAAATCGCTGCCCAGCCAATGCACTGAACGTGTGCACATCTTCACAAGATCGCTTCAACGAACGTGTGCACATCTTAACGAGACCCGTTAAAAACTTGGTGTTTCTGAGCTTGAAAATGCATGTCCAAGAAACATGATTTGTGCAATGAAACCCTAGAATGTTCCAACGGCCGACAGTTACAAAAGCAAGGGAGGCCAGTTTACTACATTTCGTCAAATTTGCTGCCCAGCCAATGCACTGAACGTGTACGCATTTTCACAAGACTCGTTGACGGTCTTCTAATTGAGCGAGAGTTAAAAAGATCGAAAATGCATGTCCAAGACACATGAGTTGTGCAATGAAACTCAAGTATGTTCACACGGCCGAGAGTTGTGAAAGCAAGGGAGGCCTGTTTACTACATTTCGTAAAAATCGCTGCCAAGCTAATGAACTAAACGTGTGCACATCTTCACAAGACTCGTTGACAGCCTTCTAATTAAAAGACAGTTAAAAACTTGGTGTTTCTATGCTTGAAAATGCATGTCCAAGACACATGAGTTGTGCAATGAAACCCCTGACCAACATTTGCGAAAGCAAGGGAGACCTGTTTACAACATTCCTTCTAATATCTTCACAAGACTCGTTGACGGCCTTCTAAATGAACGAGAGTGAAACACTTGGTGTTTCTGAGCTTGAAAATGCATGTTCAAGACACATGAGTTGTACAATGAAACCCACGGCCGACAGTTGCGAATGCAATGGTGGTCAATTTACTACATATCGTCAAAATCGTTGCCCAGCCAATATACTGAATGTGTGCACATATTCACAAGACTCGTTGACGGCCTTCAAAATGAGCGAGAGTTCAACACTTGGTGTTTCTAAGCTTGAAAATGCATGTCCAAGACACATGAATTGTGCAATGAAACCCACGGCCGACAGTTGCGAATGCAATGGTGGCCAATTTACTACATTTCGTCAAAATCGCTGCCCAGCCAATGCACTGAACGTGTGGACATCTTCACAAGACTCGTTGATGGCCTTCTAACTGATCGAACGTTAAAACTTAATGTTTCTGAGCTTGGAAATGTATGTCCAAGACACATGATTTGTGCCATGAAACCCAAGTATGTTCCAACGGCCGACAGTTGCGAAAGTAACGGAGGTCAATTTCCTTTATTTCTTCAAAATCGTTGCCCAGCCAATGCACTGAACGTGTACACATATTCACAAGACTCGTTGACGGCCTTCTAATTGAGCGAGAGTTAAACACTTGGTGTTTCTGAGATTGAAAATGCATATCCAAGACACATGAGTTGTGCAATGAAACCCAAGGGAGGCCACTACTACATTTCGTCAAAATCGCAGCCTTGCACATGCACCAAACGCGTGCACATCTTCACAAGACTCGTTGACGGCCTTTTATTACCTGCTGATATTCCCATTGAAGAGTCTAATATGTAACTATAGGCCTTGTCTTACATATCTCGCGGCTAAATTTCTTGAATATATCAACCATTAAATGCAGATATTATCAGTGAAGTATCTAATATGTAATTATAAGCCTTGTCCTACAGATCTCACTGCTAGATGTTTTCAATCTGCTAACCATAACATGAAGATATTCTCAGTGTAGTGTATAATATGTAACTACATGTATAGACCTTGTCTTACAGATCTCACAGCTAGATTTCTTCAATCTATCATCCGTTACCTTAAGATATTCTCAGTGTAGTTTCAAATATGTAACTCTAGGCCTTGTCTTGGAGATCTCACAGCTTGATTTCTTGAATATGTCAACCATTAAATGAAGATATTCTCTTTGTATGTCTAATATGTAACTATATGCCTTGTCTTATAGATCTCAAAGCTAGATTTCTTGAGTCTGTCAACCATTTAATGAACATATTCTCTGTATAATTTCTAATATGTAACTATAGGTCTTGTCTTGTACCACCATTGCAAAAAGGAAGTGCTTCCGTGGGGTAGTCGCATGATGGCGGTTATAAATAATCCTCATTTCTTTTTCTCTAAAAATGCATTTTCCTTATTTGAATGCTCATTTTTGTATTTGAATGGCATTATTGATGTATTTTAAACATTTTGATGGTATTGTCATGTTTGAATTGTGAATTTAGAAAAAAAATTGATGCTTGGAAATTGGGGTATGAATACATGATTTTGGAAGTCTACTTTCACTTTGTCACCAGTGTACACACTGAGCAGAAAAAAAATTCTGTATACTTTGACCTTGTCTTTAGTCCACAAACATTCAAGCAACCTAATATTTTAAAGTATTTAAATGATTAGATTGAATGTTGGTATTGTCTGTTTAACATGTTTTGATAGATAAGGAATCGGAGGTGTTGATTTGGTTATGCAATGGAAATTCATCAGTATTTACATATTAAAGTTTGTACATGTATTATATGTAGATGAAAATACAGATGGTTGACTATTTTTTGTTACTGTTCCCAAGCTAACAGAAACTGATTTGTAGGAGTTGCAGGCATGTAGTGATCACAAATAATGGAGCTAGAACAGCCTGGAAGATCAAAGCACATATTACACAAAAATGTTTCAGTTTGATTTACACATTTGGTTTCTGTAGATTGACTGCTTATAGAGTCTAAATCAGTCAAAGTTAAACGAGACAACACTGTCCCCAACCGGGCCTAGTCATTTGTATCAGTGTCGCTGTCGTCTCCAGATTCACATTCAGTCAAGTTGCCGCCCTTGTTGTCTCTGGTTCTAGTTGCCACCTCTGCATAGAGTTCGTCTTTGGTTGGATTTGCCCTCAATGCTGGGTCTGATAAACTACGCGTGTGCGTATGTGGCCGCTCGGGTGATATCGGCTTCTGTGACATATTGTTGGAGACCTTAGTTGCACTTGAAGTTTAAGACCTAATAGCTTGTGGACGTAGGGGTCCTTTTCCGAGGGCTTGATAAGAGGAATCGCTTTTAGTTTTTAAATTACAAGTACTTGTATCAGAACCGAAGACCGAAACAGAATTTTGGTTCCTGTTTGCACTGGGGTCAGAAATGAGTTCCGGGTCTGGCGAGTGTGTGTTTCCGGAAATACCGGTTTCCATGTCACTGTGATCGCGTTGATGTTCTTGTGTTTGCTGGACATTCATCTGTCTGAAGTGTTTGTTTTTGTGTTTTATAATGTCAGCAACGCGTTTATTGACATTAGTACATCTTGAACCACGAAGTACCTTGTACCATTCCGGGAACATGTTTCGCACAATTCTGCCATTGACCCGAAGAGCCGCCAGATATATGATACGCACTTGTTTGCTACCATGCTTGACTCGACCATCTTTAAAGTTCGCCCATAGAACTTTGCGTACATCACTTATCTCTTTTGGGAAGACTCTCGAGAATCCCACACCTTAATTGAATTCCTTTTGCTTGTTTTTTTTTTGTTTTGTTTTTTTAAATTAACAGGGTCAACTGTTGTTCATAACTGTTACCTAGACCAATCATCAATTAAATAAAATATATTCAAACAAACTGCCAAATTTGTTCACTGTTCTTTCTCTTTTCCTTTTTTTGTTCTCACTTGAAAAAGCGAAGACACATCTCCAAAAGAAATAGTTTTTTATTTCTATTTTTTGTACTGTAATTTTTTATTATATAATTCAAATGGTTAAACCGTTTGGAATACCTGGTAGAAATAAAACTCGGTATAATAATTCTTTTATATGTAATATTAAAGACCAATTTCGGGAAAAAGCCAAATGTATGAATTGAAAAGATCTCTGTTCTGTTCTGTTCTGTAAAAAATTGTTTATTTTGATCATTTATACTTAATATAATTATATCTCATTTTTCTTGTCGCTTTTGTCTTTTGATTAATTTAGAACTATATCATGATAAAAAATAATGTTAAAATCATCCTGGTGGAGATCGTCTATATAATTGTAATGACATAAAAAAACAATCCCCATTGATATAGCTTGTATAATATGCCTTGTTTGTTGTTTTTTTTCCCTTGGTTATACATACTTGTAATATATATAAACACGCATGTCAATTATTTGTTCGGTTTGTTTGGGGATGGCCCACCCCGACTCCCACAGACCTATTACGGGGTTATTAAATGGGTCATATATTTGGTAACTGAAATTTGAAAAAAAAGTCTATGGAGATACGGACGATCACCTAGATACGGGCAATTACCAAGATACAGATAATTGCCTTTAAACCGATTATCCATATAAAATTAAGATCTGCTCTCAACAAAGACCGGTCTATATATGTAGCATATTATAAACGATACCAATGTAAAAAAAAACAAAAAACCAGCTTCCCCCCTAAATTAAAATCAAGTTTATAAAATTTGAATTGTTACGCGAACTAATATTGATAGTACAAAATATAATATGTGCAGTAAGTGTACATCCAAACTTACATAATACTTGTACAAGTGTAACCTACATTTAGCTTGGTTACAATAATTTTATATAACTTTTTACAAATCATTATTGTAGAACTGGAACAGATATATTTACTAAAAGACATCGGAATTTGTTTATTTTTCAAAAAATATTCAGGTAATGACATTTATAATTCTACTTCGACTCATACATGTCCTTTTAAACAAAAACAAACATACAAACCAAAGTGTGATTTGAATAATTCACTAGGATTCAAAATGGACTCTACCTCTCGTGAAAGTAGTAAAATAACGCACCTTTTGTCCGTTCTAAATGCAATATTGATAAAGATACTATTTCAGCCTGCACCAATACAATATTAATCATTATAACATCGGCTATATAATGACTACTTCTAAGATTTATATTGTATGATTGTCATTAAGAATATATCTCGTATGTTATGGACATCCTACTATTTGATTTGTTCTATGTTTATATTATGCACGACATTGTTTGCATTTTATCCGTAATTGTATAAGGAATTAAAAGCAGCAAAATTAGCTTTATGACTGACCATACTGATAATTGTAATCAAGGAACTTTTTATCTCTAATTCCTTGGTGTAATTTAATATTAGATATCAGAATTAATAGAGGCCTATTTAACCTATGATATTACGAACATTTACCAGATCTGTTCAGGTTGTTTCAGAGCCTATATATTCTGATTACTTCCTATAAGCGACTTCCTTTGATAAATTAAAAAAAACATCTCAATAGAGGGGTCAAGATTAACTTTTTCAATGGATAGCCTCAGGGCTTAACGGAACTCACCACACAGATTGATTTCATAAAAATACTAAATAGTGTCGATACATACAATTTTAAGATGAAATTATGTTCACACAATCAGCCTTAAATCCTTATACAGTATGGGACTATTGTACGAATGAAAATGTATTCTCCCCGTTGTGATTTGTTAAACTGTATCAAATAAGGTAAACCAAAGAACCATAGGTACTTATAGTTTTGAAAAATGATGGCCGAACTTGATGACACTCAAACTTTTGTTAAACAGCCATATGTTATTGATACCCATGGAAGCGTTGTGAATGGTAACGGTGATTTGGAGCATGTTAGCATAAGCCGAGTCGAGCATGTGCAGGTTACTCGGAGCAATGTTTCTGTTATGTATGCCAGTTTGTTAGATGATATTAGTCAGATTCCATGTGGCCAGATAAAAGTGGAAGATGATTACGATTTAGTATCGAAGTTGATTGATCTAGCGACCAATCTTACAAAAGATATGTTCATCAATCAGCTATTGTCTGGCAACAATGGCGATTTAAAGAACTTAGAAGATGTTCTAGTTGCGGTATATGAGGCTGTGAAAGCTACGGAGGGGTTCCCTTTTGATCAAAGGGTTGATCTAGAGAAAAGAAACTCGTTCTGGTGATTCTGTTGACTATAGAGTTGCTCGAGATATCCATGCAATTGTTCTTGTGCTTGATGGAGCTGATTTTAATGACATGAAAGATGTTTTGAATCTTCGAAGTGTAAGTTCTGCTCTTGAAACAACTCTTATGAGTTCCAATACGACAAACAATGCAGATATCGACTTGTTAAAGCAAACAATACCAAAGTTTAGTGCTGATATGATCGCTTCTTAGCAATCATCAATAATCTTTAAACACGAGATTCGTGAAGAATCGACTCAACTAAAACACAATATTCAAAGTAGTTAATCTGATATTACTGCTGAATTATCTGAACTGAGGGCGCAAATTCATGCCAACGCCTTATCAATTGACAGGTTTTGCTCAGATAAAAGTAATTGCAATGCTTCTTTAAAATCTGACGTTAAAATTTTAATGTCTGAAATGAAAGATATGTCTGATAGAATTAACTCTAATCTAGAAACAACAAGGTTTGATCGTGAGATTAATAAAGTGGCACTTTTAATGAAGCGTGTCTCGAAACTTGAAAAAGGTAGAATAAATTCTGAAGATGGTACTTTGTCGGCTCGTTTCAGTAACGATGGCGGCGTCAGTAGCAGATAATCAGTTTCCCCACCTACAACTCAAAGTGTGTCGACCTGCGATCCTGTAAATGATGCCATAAACCTTGACAATGTTGCACATCATACAGTCCAGCAGAAGTAACCAAGGAACATAATGGGTCTGTAAATGATAAACATGAACCGCGTGATCATTTAAAGGGAGACTCTTTCAGAGATAAACTTTTACAAACTATATCAAAATCTACAATTGATAACGTTTATTCACAACAGAAAAACGTTTGAATTTTAGAGCGGGTGTACATATACCAGTGGTATGTAATACGTACACACATAGTGACGGTAGGAATCAAACGATGGCTGCTGACATATATCCCAGTACTGATGCCGGTACAACTCATCCACGTAATCGAGTATCTAACGTGGCAGAGACATAGGACGAGGAGGAGGATTTTACCATGTGTGTGCGATGTAAAGTACGGCAATACCACGTAGGGGGTTTAAATCAAATATAACTGAACACAAACTTTTAAATTATTTTGAAAACAGAGATGTCACAGTTACATGGGTTACGATTTTTCCGATAAAGAACAGTAATCGTGTTACAATACGACTGAACATTGAACAAGACGCCATTTGTATAGAGTAACAGAAGATTGGTTTTGGCCGAGACATGTTACATGCAGATAATGACAGTCGTAGAATAGTTATAAAAAGAATCATTAAGAAAGTTTTGATCATTCCAATGAGTATTACAGACGGTATAATGATACTGATTATGCTAATGGTGATGGTATCAATAGACAAGACTCTTATTAGATACATATGTATACGTATGACGTGGTGTAATAACTCGCCTTTACCGTATCTCCTGCTTTTTGTTATGTCTTCTCTAAATATAATGACCTGGAATGCAACTGGTATTATGTCCAGTAGTACGTACCTGGGTAAAATCTTAGACGAGATTCTGTTGATATTTGCGGTTAATCGGAGCATTTGCTGTTAGAAAGGGATAGTCATTTTATAAACTCAATCAATAATAATTATAACAATATATGTATATCAGATAATTCGCGTCCGGAGGGTATCAGGAGATACGGCAAGGGTGGTGTTGCACTCCTATGAAAGAAGACACTTGACAATTATATCAGTATACTGAGTCTTGACGATGATGATAGGTTTGTTGGAATACAGCTTCAGTTACCTAGTAGAGTTACATTATTTATTGTACAAGTTCACTTGCCTTGTAGCAATCATGCTATTTGAAACTATAAAGCTTATATTGGATAACTGTATGATATTGTCTATATGTACTCAGATAAAGGGAGACTGCTACTTATGGGTGATTTAAATGCTCACTTACAGGGTAATACTTTTATTAAATATGGTGACGGAAGAAGTCGGTGTCTTAAGGAGTTTCTTAATGGCATCAATTGTACTGCAGTTGATACACTTCCACTTTGTGAAGGTGCAGCTTCATCATTTGTATCATATAAATGTCTAAATGAGTCATTAATGGATCATATGTTATGTCCCATAGAGCCGATTGTTCTGGTAAAAACTTGCGAAATTCTGAAAACTGTTTAAATGTTTCTAATCATAGACCTGACCTGTCTTACTATGCATTGCTTCACCAGTTTGAACATGACTTGTTTAACAAATCGTCATCTCGTAAAATCATTAGTAGGAAAAAGATCACTGACGTGCATATAACGAGATATAAAATGAACTAGCAAATAGAATAAATTGTATACAATATCTACAAGTGAACTCGGAGAGTGAAGCCAAATGTATTTATGATGACATGCATAATGACATTTGTGGTAGTATTAATGAAGCATCTGAAGTATCATTTAAAAGAAAATGTTTTGAAAAAAATATATTAAACCATACTGGGATAAAGACTTGAAATACTTGCATTACTGTATGAGAAGTAAACGAAATCTATGGATAAGAATGGGTAAGCCAAGAGGTGACTCACATGTATCATATGTTGATTGCAAGGAATCAAAACAGCAATTTCGGAAACACCATAAAAAATGTGTTGAAAACTACCTTACATCGATAAATGAAGAAATTGACAATGCAGCTGAATTAGATGCGGACTACTTCTGGAGATTGTTCAATTCGAGAAACAATCGTAATAGTTCGCAAAATAATTCCTAGATGTAATTTAATGGCATTACATATCGTTATTCTGAGTTGATTGCTGAACACTGGGGTAAATATTTTTCAACCCTTATCACGAATGATATTAAACCAACGTTTGATACTGAATTTAGTCACACTATTGAAAGTCAGATGGCATTTTTGAAACAACAGACTACTGATCTTGAAGGGTTTACTTACTTTGTTCAAGAAGATTTTGCCTATGAATTGAAACTGCTTACCAAGTCAAAGTCCTGTGGAATGGATTCTGTGTATAATGAGCATATATTATATGGTGGTGAAACTTTCTTGAGATCAATGTACAATATGATGTACAAATATTCCTATACGCCAAAGCAGATGAAATCTGGTCTCATTACAACTATTTACAAAGGTGGACGAAAACGAAAATATGAACCAGGCAGCTATCGTGCCATAACGCTATCATCCACAAACTATTTGAGCGACTTTTATTAAGTCATGAAAAAGCCGAAACCACAATTCAGTTTAGCCCTTTACAGGCAGAGTTTCAAAAAGGCATTGGTTGCATAATGACGTCGTTTTTATTACGTGAATGCGCATATCATTCTAAAGAGACTTGTAGTAACTTATTTATATGTTTCTTTGATGTTAAAACTGCATTTACAAACTAAACGAGCTTGGCTTGAAACTGCATGCATGGAAAGCATTTGTTAATTTAAATGAAGATTAAGAAAGTCAAAGTTCTTTATAAGGGTTATGTGTCTTCGGTTTTCGCTGTTAATATCGGAACAAGACAAGGTGGTGTGAGCTTTCCATTCCTGTACCTATGCTTTATTGATGGTCTCCTTAAAGAACTTGAAAATGCATAGTTGGGTTTAATTGTTTGTGGTATACATGTGCCCTGTATAGTTTCTGCAGACGACATGGCAGTATTGGCGCTAACAAAAGGTGGCATGGATAAAATGATGAATATGTGCTACAATTATTCCTGTAAGTGGTGTTACGAATACAATGCAAGTAGATCACCAGTAATAGTGTGTCCCGAAACAAAATTGAAAAGTCAAACATCTTTACGTTCATGGTATGTTGGTTCTGAAATAGTAAATGAAGTTGAAGCGTATGCACATCTTGGTGTATGTTTTAGTAAACATTTAAGTATTGCAGGGAATATCAAAGATATCAACTCCAAATTAAGAGGAACTCGTAGCGATTTTGGTTTACATCCATTTACTGCTATGAAAATATATACTTCTATTGTTCTACTAAGGGGTTATATGGTTGCGAGATGTGGTATGATATGTCTGTAACAGATATACAATTTTTAGAAAGGTCACATAGATTTTGTATTAAATATATACAAGGAATAGGGAAAAGAACAAGAACACATATAGCATTAGGTTTGGTAGGAAGTTATACACAAATAGACAAGAAGAAGTTAGTACTGGTAGGACAATTGTGTAGACTTGTGTAAGACTCGCGTATTAATTATATATTTCTTCTGCCCTTGTGCTCGTTCTACAATTTTAATAATAAGCAGACAGGATACTTTAAAGATACAGTTCCATTATTACAAGCTTTCCATCTAGAGCGTTATGTATTAGATTACATAGTTACTGGAGTGTTTCCAACAAAACTTATATGGAATATAATAATTAAAAACGCAATTAAAATCAAAGAAGAACGCATACTGTACGAAAACCAAGTAGTACTAAAACGACTTTTTCATGATTCAGCTGGTATTTGGTAAAAGTCCAATTTGGAATATTTGTAGATTCAATCCAAGGAATAATGCGTGTAGATGTGTTATAAATATGATAGCTAGATTGTGTATATTTGATCAAGAAAAACTTTGTTCAAAGTGCGGCACTGTGTACAAGGGTGATATCCAACATACATTATTTGATTGTTACCATTTAAATGATCAGAGGAGTAAGTTTTATACTGATATTTAATCCAGATTTGGCGAAGATGTTTATAATATAATCAATATACACCAGAGATATGGAAAATTAGGTATGCTATTAGGAGCCCCTTGTGATGAATTGCAAGCAATTCTTGGCAACGAATACAATACGTTTTTGGAGTTTATTATAACCTATGTCAGTAGCATTTGGACACTTTAATATACACGGTAAGACTTCATGTGTAACTAAGAAATTAGAGGATATATGTAACTGCTATAAAGGTATATATATATATGTATATATATACATACATATATGGAGCTCGTACCTCACATATTTTATTTGCCAGCCTAAGACTACATTTGAGTGCTTGCGAGCGTGAGTGCGTGTGTGCGTGTATGAGGTATATAACGTACTGCAATTCAAATGAACATAACGTAATCGTCTAGTATGATTTACTCTATGTTATAACACTATTTTGTGTATTAAGTTATTGTATGGTATGCCATTAGTTGTCATCAACGTGATTATTAATGTGTTTTTTTGTGTAATGATTTGTATGCTGCTCTTCAACATGATTATTAATATGTTTTTTGTGTAATACAATGTATGCTGCTCACCAATAATGGAGGCAATAAAGAATATATCAAACGCTTATTAATAATGAGTGCAAGATAACACTCGAACCACGCGTGGCACAAGCTGCAAACTTATTAAATCGACATCTTTCCTTATGTTCAATTAACAAGATGAGTGATTTAAATCACAGTGTACCCACAAAGTAGGGTCACAGTAGCCGTAAAAAACATCGAACTGCGGACTAATTGCAACAGAAAATGTTTTAATAGTTTCTGAAAGTTCAAATCTTTTCCAAATACGTACTGAGAATAGACAAAAATTGGACATCTCTTTCATTTTCATTTTTATCGTACAAAAATATACCATTTTTTTCAATTGGATTTTAAATAAAAATCGTTTAATCAAAAAAATGGCCTGCAGTAAACTTTTAATGGATAAACTGGGCATGTTTTAACACAATATTAGCATGTTATTTTTCTGTTTACTGCAGTTTTAAACAAAGTTCAAATTTATTTGGGAAACATGGAAATATACTGCCGGGCCCAATTAGCTCAGTCATTTACGCGTCTGACTATCAATCCAGGGTTCGTAAGTTCAAATCCCCCGCCAAGCAACAGTCTCCGTGATGATTGATATACGACATTGTGTCTCATTATCATTCGTCTCTCACCACTGATTTAAGTGGGAAAGTTATCAGTTACTTGCGGAGATGGGGTGTGCTCGAGTACTGGTTAATCCTAGGAAACAGTGGTTAGGTTAACTGATCGTCTGTTTGCCTTCGATGGCATAAAAATGACGCTAAATATGCAATCAATCCATCCATCAATCAATCATTTCACTTGTTTTTCCTTTCTTCATAATTTTTATTAGATTTATCATTACTTAACAAGTGGAAACAGTTCTCTTCGGAACTACCTGTAAAATTTCCCTCGGAGACTTATATTTTTTATCTTTAATTACATATTTTATAAGTAAGTTTTAATTTTCGATTTATCTAAATCATTTCATTCAGTAAATCGTATATCGACGTGCCGTAAAACACCATTCATTCAGTCAGCCAATTAAACATTAATTCATATATATTTTTGTCGTTGTACAATATATCATAAAATCATATGTCTGCGATCGCTCTGTATTTATATCAACCAATCAAGAAACAATTTACTCAGTTTCATTGGTGACATTGTCCATTGCTACAGAGTTGAAACGACTTACTCCCCGACATTCACTGCACATTGGATAGGAAGCATACGGCCATTTGATATTTTCCATCCCCATTCTTGAACGTTCAAATCCTTCCCTGTCCATATTTGTACCTGGTAGTATACTCTGTAACTATGGTATTTCGCAGCATTTTGGGTTGGTGGCCACTGTTTAGGATTTCCTCATTTAATACTCTCTTCAACCTTTTGGAAGAACTTAGACATGCGTAAAGAATCTAAAGTATCTTCCATTTTGCCATTAAAAAGAATAACTAATGTTTTGACGTCTTTAAACACTCTCGGAATTATGCATCCATTTTAAATTTCTTGAGGGCCAACCCTTTTCCTAGTCTATAAATCCTCGATGTTGTGTCGCAGCCGAGTAGCGCATGTATGAAAAGTATATTACTGCATGTTTCGGGACCTAATTTGGTCTGGGTATCTTGGATATGCCAGATATATTTCTTCTTTGTGTTTTGAGTTTGTTTTTGTTTCAAGTAACCATCTTTACAATTGTCATTAACGTGATAGCAAAGCAGCACCAATAAGTCGGTGTTATCTCCAATCACTGTCACGGTGGAGTTCAAAGCATACTTAACCTTTGTTGCTACTATTAACAAATCTGCATCACCTTCTGATTGAATCGTCTCGATGTACTTAGAAAGAAGATGGGTTCTTAACATGGCAATGAAGCTTGATTTGTTAAGATTTACAAGGAATATCTCCTTTTTTATATTTAATGTGGTATTGCCATCAAACTCAACGCCAGTGCTAACTCTTCTTATCTTTTGTAGACGGATAATTTGAATATTTATCAAACACAACAGCAACATTTTGGCCATAACATTTCAATATATACACTGAATACATCTCAGCAATAGTGTTAAATGTGACACCACGACTCCATGGAAGTTTTTGGATTAATGCCCCACCATCGAGTACATACTTCGCATTTTCGTTTACAGTACATTTACCCAAGCCAGTTATTTTAGATGTTACATCTTGCATAAGACCATTAGCGTCAAACAATGACGGTGGATACGAACAAAACCCGTATGCAAACACAGTGATAACTTGCTGTGCTGCAGATATTTATCTTTGAAACAACAACTGAGGATCAACTGTTACATGGTGGTCGTTGATTTTGACATTTAATTTGGAATCCATTGTTACTGCTTGATTTTTTCGTTAAATGAGTATTCAAATATCGTTTCATCAGCCATTGCAGTAATTATATTTTGACCAAATTCTTCAGCTCTATAAATATTTACCTGTTTATCTGCAGTAACTCCACTAAATATGTCTATAAGGGTTGAACATTGATTGAATAGGTTTCTGATTTGTAGAAAGTCGGATAACTTCAACATGTCACTGTTGTCTCTTGTCTGTTTGGCTTTAGATGTATTGTTCATTTGGTGTGTACGTAATGCCAGTAAATTGTTACATTGCCTGATTCACGCTCACACAGGACGGCATTGAAAGCAGCTATGTTGCCCACTGGAGTTCTGTCATACCCCTTCTTCTGGTCAGCCCACCACTTTTACTTCTCATCAGCATCTGTTCTATTACGAGATCAGTTAATAAACCGGCCCAGAATATATCGCTTCGTCTGACAACATGGTACCCTTTTTTAAATTTTCTGTAAACTGCAGGATTGGTATCAGGCAAATTATATATATTTTGCACATATATGTACACCGATTTCGCATACAGGCAGTGCCCCGATGCAGTGAAATAGGGTAACATAAGAGTTTATGTACCCAAATGAAGATCCCAGTCACCCGTGCGCTCAGATTTAAAAAACGATCGTAAAATTGAATCAATGTATTGGAACCAGAGATCCTTCACAGGAAGTTTAGGATTGTTCTGTTAAAAAAAAAAATACGTGTTTCGTCATTACAAACAATATTTACAATAACTGATCCATCTAAAACATCTTTAAGTATACAGTTTACAACCTTTAGATCTTCCGCTATCTCCACCCTTGAATTATCCTCTATAAGTTTTAAGAAAAGCCTTGTGCCACCATACCTGTAGCTGTTTCATCTTGGTCGATATTGGCCGATAACGAAGTATCATATATATTGTCCAGAATAAGTGCTGTTTGAACAGATTATACCAGCAAATGTCCCTTATAGCTCTGGAAATGGCCTTACCGCTTAACATATTACTAACAGCTATTTCAGCATATATCACTTCCAATAATCAGAACCAAGAAAAATCATCTCTACATGAAGGCCACCAATTCTGAGAATAATATTCCGTAACACACTACCTTGAGCTTCATGGTCAGAGGCCTTCCACCATAAAGGTCGATCAAATGTAAGTATCGTGGTTGAATTATACCGTCTAGCCTATTCACTCACAAAGCATAGAGTTGAGTAAATACAATTTTCGTCGCTGGATTTCATATCGATCATATGGATGAATTTGCACGGATATGAACCTTGTTGCACTGTCTGCATAAAACCATTACCAGAAGGTCGTATAGGCTTTAATAGACGTGATATTTCCACAAAATGTCAACATTGTACGTTTTGTCATTTTGGTGATACACGGGCAATTTCTTGAATTACAATAGGATTTGAAAGTTTTCCTTCGGTTTAAAGTAAGAAATGTTAATCTTTTCTACAGCCATTACATCTTCAGGCGAAACGGTAACCCTAGGAATAAGTTTGGTTGATTTATTTCCTGGTGTTACTGTTGTTATGACACCCATACATTGTGGTCGACATTATCGGCTACATGAGGTATAATCATTCCGGATTGATGGACAGTAATTTCAGTACCCTATGTACAACTGCACTTCTTTCATACATGAATACTTCTGAATATGAAAAACAGAATCAATGCTGATACAGAGAATCGATCAGAAATCGGGAACCAAACTGTCTGTCCATTTGTACACCAAGACCGATTTGTAAAGGTGCAACTATAAATCGTGGGCGAACGGATTGCATTATAGCCTGTCCGACGGATGCAACTTTACAACTTGTATCTTTTCCTGCAAATAGAGCATCCAGTAAACATCTTAATGAACTAGATAAGTAAGCTATATTGTCTATTTTTGATTCAATGGCTTTGCAATACGGATAAATGCTTTTATCTGTATCAATTGATTTAATGTCATTCTTTAATAATTTAGCAGTTGTCTCTATAATTTGCATTTTTTGTGCTTCGGAATTTTCTTGCCTTTGCATTTTATAGAACTGGTACAAAAATTGAAGAAGCAGTAACCGTCAATGTCACGATAGTTATCTTTCCGTAACTATTTGTTATAATTATTTTGTCTCCAAAAGTAGTTTTGTTTCATGTGGTTGAAGCGGTATGACTCATATGTTGTTCCTTCTAGATACTGTTTCATTTTCATAGTAAGATCATTTATCGAAATTTGTTCATCATCATTTTCTTCAAGAAATTGCACAACACGTAGAAATGTGGCGTAAGTTTCATCTACGAATGCACGGGTTCAACTTCGTCAGATGTAAATTGCTTTTGAATACCCCTATTTAATCTGAAGTTAACACTGCATATTTAATGATAAATGGCATCTGCTGCGTGCAAATCTTGTACACACTGGATTCTAGCAAATACTATTTCAATCCAAGAGTCTTGTCTTTTAGCGCATACATCTGGTACCTTTTCTTGAAAGTTAAAGATGCGGACGGGATATACATTTTTCATAGGTTTGTCATCAATATTAGTGGATTTACTACAAAATAAACAATCATCTTTAAAATTAAACATACTTTCCGAACGAAGGTCTCGCTTAACACTGCTTGTTGATTGACTTTGTTTCAAGTTTTCAATTCTGACTATTAATGGATTTTGCTTAGTTTATGACAGTCGGCAGGTCTTGTGCCTGATTGACCTGGTTGCAAAGTCACACTATCATTGCGCTCTTTGCTAGCTCTGTTGACACCCTCACAACCTTTGACTTTCAGTTTTACAATTTCATGACCATTTTAGATACTTTCTGTACACAACGGGAAAGCGTCCATTCTTCTTTTAATGACTATAAACAACTTACAGAAAGATACTATCGTACAATTGAATACCTTTATAAAATATTATAACAGTAATTGATACTGCGTATTAAACGGTAATAGAACACTGCTGCATGAACAATACTGGATAATAACAACTTTCAGAGAAACGCGTACTACTCGCGCCAGCAGTCGCCAGTGATAAGCTCCTTTCTGAATTGACGCTGGCATTTTTAAGCTGCATTTTATGTACAAACAAAAGTATACAATTCGATTAAATTACATAAAAGTATGCCAAATTTAATGTTTATTAAAACCGAAAGTACAAAATATGTCATAGTATTCGGATAGTACAACTGTCCGAATTATAACCAAGAATAAAAGTACTTAAATGAACTCTGATTTTGTCCTATTTTCATTTATGTGGTCAAATTAAATAAAAGTTTCAGAAACTGCAAAAACATTTTCTATTGCAATAAGTCCGAGGTTAAATTTATTTCATCCATCAAATATAAAATATAATGATCTCATGACTTAGACATAAACATACTTTCAACTACCAGATCGCAGAACACTTTGCGTCATGTGCGATAAAGACGTTACGAAGAGGCAGCATGCATTACAGTGCGATGTATTCAACTGCTGGCAGCATTGTTTGTGCAATACAGGTTAAGTTTTTATAAATTGAAAAAATAAAATTATTGAAATTAATAAAAGCAGATATAAACCAGTATAACACAATACTTATTTCTTTGTTTCCAGTTATTTCTCATATAAATGATGAAGCGAGAAATTACAAGACGTTGGAGCTGTGTAAATTGCCCTGAAGCAGACACGATGGATGTGACCTTCATGGTATCCAAGGACACCAGTTTGAAGATACCAAGTATCATCACGCATGACCTTGATGTGTTGAACAGCACATTAGCAGCATTGGAATCACGTCACGGTGCTGAACACATGGCAAAATTGGAAACTGAACTGGAAACCACCTTCGACATTTTAAACAGGAGTTTCGTTAGACCAGTAACAATTTTGAAAGAGTAAGTAATATTTATAATATATTTATACGATACTATTATCAGTAATGCATTAATTATATTCTACACAATGGTTTTTAGCTGATGAAGAACTGAACAATGATGTACCCGTGACATTTGACGAATTCGTCACGGGTTACAACAGAGGAGGTCGTAAGCTTTCAAGCAGTGGCGGATTCACGTACACAGTATATAAACCCTCAAATTTTGTTAGCCAAGCTTAAGGAAATAGTGGCCGTGTATTTTATATTTTTCTGGCCGACAAAATCAATTGTTCGGGTTGCTTTGAACAGTGAGTACACATTTAAGTAGTATTTGGTTGGTTTAAAGAGCAAATCGATTCTAAACTAGTCAAATTGTTGTGTTTCAGCATAGAAAGTAGATCTATGCAGTAGTGTGCCTGGACAACATCGTTTCCAACCTGATTTAGCCGATCCTCACCGATTACTGTTATATATCAGTACACTTTATTATATATGGCTGGAAAGAGAAACGTATTGGCTTTCTAACAGTATAGGGTTTAACGAGAATGTAACGCTATTTAGTGTTTTAAGCCGTTATTGATCGAGTATAGATTGACACGAACTTGCGGGAGGGTCAAGTTCTACCCCTTTCTATATTCGTTTTATTTTTTTTCAATTGTTGGACATATATAAAGTTTTTTTTCTAGTACAGAAGGACGGTAATGGATAAATACTAATAAGGAAATAGTCATGCTTACTATTCATGCGTAACTAATTCGTGGATATGTACTAATGGTATATTTATTTTCATAGAAGACTTCCGGTGTTTACAATTGATGCGCATGCGTGAAGGGAAAATACACCAGTATTTTTTTTCTACAGGTAGCCATCTGTTCTGTTCTGTTAATCTTAACAGCCTCTTGAAGGCTAACCTCCTAACACTTCTATTATTATTATAATTCGATCCTTCACCATATATAACTGTACACTGTCACCGTTGCTTCACAATCCCGTCGTTATGCTATTACAGTTAAAAAGTTAAAAGGTTGAAAAGATTAAATACCACTGCACCAGCACTGACAATGATAATCAATGTTTTCTATGGCGTTTTTTGTAACGTTATCGATATTCGAGCAGTCAATTATCACAGTTATTTTCTGTTTTGTATTTAGTGTTTCAAATCATGTTTTAGGTTGTCATTATATGCTGCGGCAATGTCTTTCATAACGTGCTACCTGCTATTTTCTGTTGTTTGACATTCAAGCAGGAAATGTTTTAATGTTTCTGTTGCTTTATTACACATCTATTACACATCTTACATGTTGTATCAATTTTGTTTTGGTTGAATGCAACTCTTGTAGTTTGTAAAATATAAGTGCCCGATAGAATTTTCATTTTGACTGATATTCTTGCATTTTCTTTCACAGAGGTGCTAACGTATATAATAGGATGTGAAATTCTTGGAGTATATTTAGTATTCATGTATTGAAGAGTTGTATATGTATAGGTTGTTCTCGCGATATATTCTTCATTATACTTTGATATTGTGTTATAAATCCGTTTTTCCCATTTATGTTTTGATAGAGGAGCATCTAATTCTTCCATAATGCCACCAATATCATATTTCAAGAAAAGTTTATATATTTCAGTAAACCAACTTGCACTTTTCATAGTTTTTTCTGCCAACTGTCTTCGTGCTAATCTCTTCTCAACGCTGCATTCACTCACGCGGCAAATATTACCGAACAGGTTTAACGCTTTAGTATGGATCTGTCCTTCGACGGGCAATAATCCAGAAAGAATATATGGTGCTGGATCTGCTGTATTTTGAGGTAAAGATAAAATTTGTTTCATTAATTGTTTTTGGTACATTTCTAGTTTATTAATGTGCTTTTGTGTAGGTAATGTTACTTCAAGTCCATATGTTAGTACTGTAATAACATAAATGTTAATAATATGTAATGATGTTTTGGAATCTAACCCAGTTTCACCGTGTAGTCCAGCAGACATTAAACTTAAATTTAAGATTATTTTCGACAGTTTTTATGATTGTTGAATTCATAGACTCCCTTCTTTCAATCCCTTAATGTGTTGACGAGTCTACAGGATTCATTTTAATATTGTCCATTACAAAATTACATTCTTGATTGTTTGATTCAATGACGACGCTCTTTTCCGGTTGTAATTTATACCGTTGTTTTGTACAAAATTCACATGATGTGTTGATCAGGACTTGTGCATCGTCTTTCTTGACACAGTTAATAGTAACATCGTCTGCACATGCCGTAGTTGGACACCTTATATTTCCGATTTTCACACCAGTGTTAGAGTCTTCAATTCTGTGTAACAGCGGATCTATGTATATTTTATACAAGTTTGCTTTCATTTTACCGCCTTGTCTTATGCCCTGCTGGATATTAACTGAGTCCGATATAGTATTCATCCATTTCGCAGATGTTGTTGCATTAGTATGCATATTATCAATGAGTGTCCAGTGACGGTCGTCTACGCCGATATTGTATAAACGTCTCATAAGATTGCTATGGTCTACCACATCGAACGCTGACTTACTTTACTTTTGAGTGAAATTTTTGTTAGATCCATTAGACTTACTTTCATTCTTTTTTTCCACTTAATACTCAATGTTTGTAATAATAGGATAATGGTCAGATATATTAAGGTTTATGTTTTTATCAACGTATTTCTTTGATATTTTCCCTCTTAGATGTTGGTTATAGATAAAATAGTCTATTTCGCTATAGTCACAGCCATTTATATTTCATCAAATAATATATCATGGGTAGTTTGATATTTTTGTACAATTTCATACATTTCATCAACTTTTTCTTTAAATTTGGTTTACTCTCCTTATTACCTTTGGTGGGCATGTATATACTACAGATTAGAATTGGTTTAGATTGTTTTTTTATTTATTTCAATACATTGCATACATTCACTACCAACTCTCCTACTTCACTCTCCAACTGTGTTAACCACATGATCAATCAATTTTCTCCATAATATTTCAACTCCACCATATCTTCATGGAATATGTGAATATTGGGTTAAAGATATCTACTCCTTTCCCTACTGAATATATGTCTTTATTGATATCATTCAGTTGATTAATTTAGAAGTGAAACAGCCAGTATTCTTGTATTACTATTACATCTACACTTTGTTTTTCGATAAGATCATTAATTGCTAGACCGCTAGTTCTAATATTTTTAACATTAAATGACACAATTTTCAGTTGCTGGTGCTCCCTACTTATTGTTGCTTTGTTTGTTGCATGGTCTGTGACAAAAAAGATTGATCATTATGTCCAATATTTGATACGCTCTTGTTGTACAGAGGAATAACAGGCGACGGTTTTGTTAGGTCTATATATATTTCAGGCTTGTCTTGTTGTTGTTCTAGTAGTTGTGTATTTTTTCCGGTAGACTTTTGTTTATGGTTACATTGTTTTCTGTTTTGTTGTTTGTGTACTGGGATTGGTACATAATGTATTGGTTGTTCTGTAAGCATTTCCTCTACTTGTGATGCAGGTACATATCGCTCCATTGGTGCAAAAAAGTACCAAGTCACTTCTTATTTCATGTACTCTTGGTACCTTATTGCTCTAATGAGGCGATATATTGTGTTGTCGCTTACTTTTCGTGTTTTTTAGTTACTTCTTGTTTCACTTTCATTTAGGTTAATGTGTGTTTCTTTACTGTTTGTTTTTTCTCATTTTGTATTGGTCAGTTTCTTTTTGTGTCTGTTTTTGTTTGTCGTCTTCAGGGTTGATTATGTTTACCATTGTTTCATCCTTTCTTATATTGTCACTTTTATCATTGCTTGTCATTCATAATTTATCAATCTGAGAGTCTATTAGCTTCAATATGTAATTAGTTACTTTTTCATGAACTTTTATCATTAGGTTATCATTTATAATTCCTGTTTGTCTTGATGCTGGAAATTGCTCGTTTTGAGAGCTGCAACATGTACATTTGTTGTTATTTAGTTGTTCAATTCTTCTTTTTAGTGTTTGTATTGTGCTTTCATAATCTAAGTTTTGATGTTCTAATTTATTTATATGCGTGTTCATTCTTGATTTTACTTTCATAGTTTCTGTTAGAATTTTTACTTTGTTTTTCAATTCAACTTCTGTTTTTCGTAGTTTTACTTCCTTCTACATTAAATCTCTGAGTTTTGTCTTAATTATTTCGGGTTTGTCTGGGGAATTCATCTCTGGAACTATATTATTAAAGGTAATTTTCTGAGTTGTGTTACTTTGATTGTTCTGTTCTAATGTGCCTGTGCACGCGTAACATGTATTATATCTGTCATTTTCAGACACACACTGTTCATGAAAGTTCTGATTGCACAGGTCGCAGCTAATTTGTGTTGTATTCAGCTCCTTCAAACAAGCTGGACACTCAATTTCATTGTCAGAATTAATGATTTGGATTTGTTGAGTTTGTAGGGTTACATTTGGTTCTACTTTAATAGATGAAAATACTTATATTGACTTCTGCTGTTTCTCTTCTAAATTATTAAACGGCTCTCCTTTACAGATTTTACAAATATTGGTTAAAGAATTGTGTTTGTCACCTTCATACTTTTCGATTTCCTGTTTTGGTTAATTTGTCACAGCTATAATGAATCTAATGCCCTCTGACGCATTCTATCTCTCTTCTTTTACATGGTTTCTTGCATTTCCTGCACACTATATCATCATTAATTGCTTTTGTTACGGTTGCCTGAATTTGTTTCTTAACAATGTCTTTCTAGGTTTGTTTACTCTGTTAGGAATTGACTTCACTGTTGGATTTTGTTTCATTTAGGACTTGTAATAACTTGTCTTCTAGTTAAGTGTTCAATGAACTCAGTGTTTTTTCCTTTGGGATTGACTGCCTTAACAATGCATGCATGTTCGGGAGATTATGCAGTACTTTTACCGTTCACCATAATTTTTGACGTTGTATGATATAAACTAATTGTATATGCTTTGTCGTTCTGGACATATTTTATAGTACTCTGACATTTGCATTGTTTGAGGAGTTCATTTCAGTGATATCAATAATGGCCTCGCTATGATCAGATCTTGAATAATATATAGTTATAACAGTTTTCAATAGTTTATATGTGGCAGTATCCGCCTTTATTGCAAAACCTCCATCTGTCACAGTGTAGAATAAATTGCGTTCTCTCCTGGTTGCTTTTAATTATTTCTTAATCAATGCTTTTTCAATGTTAAGTTCATAGCCCAGCTGGTTTTGACCACTCATAGAATTGAGCGGATGTTGTGCTAATGACATGATGTATAAGATGATATGAATGATAGAAGTATATCTTGGCAGAGGCGCCAGTGCCAGTCAGATAAACGATTTCTCAATTGTATACACGTTCAATAAAACAACATTGTCCGTATTTTAAAATTCATTTAAAAGGAAACCAGTTTATACACACTCTATGCTCGTAATAGACATTTACACAATTGTAAGCACATTTGATATAAAAAAATCACATTGTCAATATTTGAACTCGGTTATATGAACAACAGTTACAGCATGTGCTTTAAGATTACGTTGATAACGTTTAAAAACCGTTAAACCCAATAAGGTAATGTCAATCACGTAACACACGTTAGTGATATCTGTTAAAGAGTCCTATACTTCTTGAAAGCTTTAAAATTAAAAGGTTAAAGTTCTTAAATTAAATATGGCGCCCCACGCCACGCCGTCTTGTTGAACAAAGGAATTATCTTTCTTGTAGATGTTTCTCCTTCTTTTCAGTTAATATTATTGGATGCAGAGAAACAACACACAATTAAACCTTTTACCACAATTTTAAGAATGTTAAAAGTGTTGTAATTTGTATTTTCAACAATATTTAAGTTCTAAAATACATTATGGCGGCCCACGCCATGCCGTCTTGGCGAACAAAGGAATTATCTTTCTTGTAGATTTTTCTCCTTCTTTTCAGTTCATATGAGAGGATGATGAGAAACAACACACAACCAATTCTTTTACCACAATTTAAAAAAAGTTAAAAATGTTGAATGTATTTTCAACATATTCAAGAGAGATTAAAACCACGTCCGTTCACCACCACCACCACCGTTCATCTTGTATTTCGTGAGAATATTGACTTGTTTTCTAGGTGAGTACCTTTATATAGATATTATTACCAAGTTTTCGTTGTTAAATTGATATGTTAATGTCTAGAAATTACCATGTATCATTTATTTTAGTTTCGGAATTTGTTTGTAACAGGGAAAAATAATAATTGTGACGTTACTTCATGAGATTGTAGGTTATGTTTATATTTCATTTTAAGGAAATAAACTGGTTTTGCAGTTGAGTAATGGATTCGTCAAACAGTTTCCCTACCGTTATTTGAATTGAATGATGCAGTTTTGTATTATTGAGCGATTCTTGAGCGATTTATTGATATTGCTGTATTGCTTTCGCATCATAAGAAAGTAGGTCATGTTTACAATGCATTGCAGGTTACCATCCATTTTATTTTCTAAAGATTTTGTTTCGATTTCATGGTCATCATAGATATAATAACAACATATATTCATTGTTTAACTGATTATATATGTTTAAATATTTCATTCTTTGTTTGATTTAATTTTTCAATTAATAGGGGAACGTCAGTGTTGGCGACATAATTGTGACATTGCGTTATTGTTGAAATTGATTGAATTTAGGTCTGTGAGCACCTAACCATTTCTAGTAAGGAAGGACAGTAATGGATGAACGTTGATAAAGAACTAGTCATGCCTACTATTCATGAGAAAGTATTCGTGAATATATACTTAAAGTATATTTATTTTCATAGAATACTTCTAGTGTTTACAATTGATGCACATGTGTGAATGGAAAGAGCTTGAATAGCTATCTGTTGGTTGCCATCTCGCATTTCTTGAAAATGCCTGTTTGTAATTAGAGTGACTTTATAAGATATTATATGATATGAAATTGACCTGTTTATGTATAAAAATGTTAATGTACGCTTTGTTTTAGTTTGGGTATTGCTATACTGTACAGCAGGGAAAAATAATAATTCCGACATTACGTCATAAGAAAGAAGGTCATGTTTACATACAAAATTAGTTTTGCAAGCCGGTGTCGAATAATTATTTAGTTCAAATACTTATATTTATTCAGCATTGTTGGGATAAATAATGTATATATTTTCACCCAATATATTCTCATATTGTATGGTCTTCGCGTCATGTTAAAGCAATATTGATTTGAGGCCATTTTATAACTGAGGTCATTTCGTAACTGGTCAAAATTATTGGTATTTCATAACCTGTCTTCATAAGAGAATGATTCAGTATAAGTTTATGAAATCATGCTGTTGTATAGTTTGTGGCAATTCTCGTGCGATTATAAGCATTCTGTATGGTCATCACATCATAAGATAGATAGTCGTGTTTGCCATTTATACAGAAACTTAAATGCATTTCATTTGCAGGTCAGTGAGTGTTTGAACTCTTTATTCAGTTATAATGAAACTTATTCAGTATACTTTTATGAAATCACGGTCCAGTAGTATGTGCGCCCATTTAAAGTCACGACCTGCGCATGCGCGGCGGCCATCTTTGATGTGTGAGTGGCGGTCATCTTGATTCGTATATATGCGCATGCTCGACGGCCATTTTGGATATTCGTCATTGTTCGCGGCGGCCATTTTGAACGCGTGTCGGAAGGCGGCCATCTTGGATGACTACTGATCGTAACATGTTTGCGCATGTGCGGTGGCCATTTTAGATGACGTCGTATGTGTGGTCATAGTTTTAATATAGAAGGCGACTGACATCATATCGAAGTTTAGAATGATAGTCATGTGTTTGATAAGAACGTCTCAAAAGTATACAGAACTGACTTGTATACTCGACATTAAGGGGGTCGATCCTTAAGCCATAGACGGAGACGTTTTAGTGTCAACCGTTTCTTAAAAAACTAAACATGAACTTCATCTATTTATATAACAACTACTTATATTGTAATAAATTAAAAATAAATAACTGAATAAATAATTAAAACTGTAATGAACAAAAAAATGAATAAATAACTAAATATAGACTCTATAAATAACTAACATGTTTCTTCTCCAACGGCCAACACTCAAATGAACGCCCTACGTTTATGACACGTTTTAATGACAACCGTAAAGAACTAAACATGAACTACATCTATTTATATAACTACTACTGTAATAAATTAAATAAATAATAATAAATAATTAAAATGTAAACCCTCTCACGTTTCATTTCCAGTGTTTGTTTTGTACGTATAGTTTTTAGGACCCCCAGACACAAACTCTACAATATGTCCTCCCCCTCCAAGTTCATCCGTCAGTTCTCCCAAGTAGTCTCCGAGTGGAGGATCGTATTGTCCTGGCCGACTCAAATAGATCACACTATCTGTATCGTAGTAGAAGACACATCTACCGAGGGGTTCCAACACACTATATAGTTTTATTCAGACCCAACAGGTGGTAAATGTAGCCAAAAAAATATTAGTCTTGCTGTCTTCGGGTAGGCAGTCCTTTTTGTACGCCCACTCCAACTGAATTGTATCATTCGCCACAATATGAAAGTTTTGAACTTGTTTCATGGGATCTGTGAACACTTGAAAGGACTGGTCGACTTCCACTTCGTTGAAGAAATTGGTTTGATGCATGTTAAAGCGTTGTCCGGATTTTCCCCAGAAACTATTGAGGCACAATTTCGCCAGAGCACTCAGTCCTGGATTCTTTTCTATGGTCACTCTGTCTAATGAAACCCCTTCTTTTTCAAAATATTGTTCAATATAAGTTTTCATGTCATCTTCAGTCTTGATCCATTCTGGTGGTCCGCTCGCTTCTTGATTGAACTTGATAAAGGTGTTGATGTAGTTTGCAAACAACCCTCCATCTCGTGTTTCTGCATCATACTTGGTTGTTTCTTTCCAATGATACATTTCGTATATTTGAATAAGCTTGTACCCAAATCATACTGCTGTTTGAATTTCTGGGGTACACAGCGTTCCTGTCATTGCTCTATCTTCATAGGAACATGTACATTCTGTTTGATTCTCGTTGTCTGCGCAGGTTCTACATAGTGGGGATTTCAGTTTTCCATTCGATCGATAGGGGAGAACCAGATGATACAGTCGTTTTGGTGGTAGAATCTTCACTTTTGCCACTCCAAAATATTGGTTGATGTCTTGAAAGTCTGTACTGATGATCTCGGGGTGACCCACGGGGTATTGGCAGTATTTAATGACCCAGGGGTATAATGATGTAAAATCCACAGTTCTTCATTTTCTTTGACTTTGTAATAGAGGACTTGCGTTGGTCCTACCGCCTAAAAAACTGTCGCGAGGGTCTAAACGATCAGTGATGTCCAAGGGATTGATGAATTGTCTGATGTCTTGATTCTGCTCACATTGTGGACGAAACTCATGTTCCCAAACGCATACGTATTTAATGCCAAGATTCTTGATGTACGATTTTTTTTTCAGAGCTAACGCGTAAAGTTCTTTCATAGATTGTTTCGTTAATGGGTGTGTCATTTCTGCTTGGTCCCCCGGGAAGCATTCGGGGCAACCGTGAAACACACAACCGTGAAACTTGTACGCTGTATTGGTCTCTTCACAATAACCGTCTAACTTGTACTGTGTGTCTGAAAAAAAATGTTCACCGCCGTTAAGGGCATGTTGTATGTGTACGTCCTCTATCTCAGCCATCCATTTTAGCCATTCAATTGATGCTTTACTGTACTGGTCGTTATAACCTCCTGGTGGTATTTTAGCAATTGGTGTTGAAACGAATTCCTTGTCTCTAATAATGACGTCTTCTAGTTCACCTTCTCCAATCCATTCGCCATCATTTTTCACGTGAGTTTTTCCATCAACGATTTAAGCAGGTGTCCATTTTTTATTTTTGTTCAGTTTTACTCTCCAGGTTTTTTCTAAAAAATTCGTCCTGTAGACATTCATACAAACTGACGCGATGGTGACTGAATCGAAGGGATCAACGGCACCCACCCATTTCTTTTCCATTTTCCTTTATCATTGATTATTTCTTTCTCTTTACCAGTGGCTGTCATCAAAAGGTGTTGAAACTGAAGACAAGATTGTCGTTAAATGTCCACATTACTTCTACAATAATCTTCCATTTCTTGACGAAAATTAAACAGTTCACCTTTCTTTGTCTGATGCCAGGAAAATAACTATTCTCTTGCTTTTGCGCTCATAAAGTCAGCGCCATAATATTTGAGGTCAGGATATGGTCTGATATACTTCTGGTTTTCCTTTGTGTTAAAGTAGTGTGAGAACCATCCTTTCTTCAATTCTTTCAGAGTAAACGCTTTCGGTAACGCTGACAATTTCATGGGTAAGGTAAAAAGTTCAAACTGTCAATGACCTTGATATGTAGGTCTTTCTCAACAGTCATGTACATGGTTTTCGATCCATTGTAAATAATTGTGTCAGGTCTCAAAGAATTGTCAATCAGGTATTCAAACAAAAAGAAACCATCATAACCCTTCATGGTGAGCGACGATTTTAGAGTATTGGTGCTGATCTGAGATGAGCCATTGACAAAATTTCTCCGTCGTGTCATCTCCTTGAAAAATGGCTTCTCGAAATCCGCATTTCCCCTGACATGGGTCAATTCCTTCACTGTCAATATGTTCACACTCTTCACACCGTGTTCCACATGCTTTACACACAGAGTCCGGTTCCAATGTCTTGTCAATACATTTTGGGCAGACAGTATGAACCACCACAAAATTGGGTCGATGTATGGCTTTCCCGCACCAAGACGTTTTACAATGTTGACAGTTTGTACACGGTTTACACGATTTGCCGTCTTTGCAGTCTCTACAATTTGATTTATTGGTTGGTGCGTACCCCTCTTGACATTCCATTTTCTCATCTTGACTAGTCTGCCTCGCACGCGGAAGGTGATGTGTTCAATCCCCGGCCGGGTCATACCAAAGACTATAAAAATTGTACTAGAAGCTTCTTCGCTTGACGCTTAGCATTTAGAGGAGAGTTCTAGGTCTGGTCGGCCCGGTGTCAGTATAATGTGACTGGGTGGGGTATCATACCATGTGTCTGCGGCATGATACTCCAGTGTGACAGCGCTTAGAATACTGTCTCAAGTAGACACTGTCGCGACATGACTGAAAAATTGTTGAAAGCGACGCTAAACACCATACAACAACATCATCTTGACTACATTCGAAATCGAAAAAGATGAATTTGGGTATGAAGTCTTCTTTGGTGGGTATTGCTCTCGGGTAACATTGATGCTCATCCATGACACATTGTTGGGAAGAATTACAGTAATATTCTCCACATTGATGCTCTTCCTTTCTTCTCTTCTCTATGTTTAGCGCTTTGTAACAAGTAGTGCATTTCCACCATTTTTCGCCCTGAGAGGGTCCTGCTACCTGCCCTTTCCTATTGCCATTGAGAGGTTGAACTTTGAACCGTTGGTAACAATTTGTAGATCGACAGGTCATATTACAGCAAACACATTCGATAGTAGCATCTGTTTTTGGACATTGTTGACTCTTGCAGACGATACAGGTGATGTCACATTGGTGGTTTTCTCTGTGGTCGTAGTGTTTTAAACATTTGACACAAAAATATCTTGCACTGAAGAAGCCCGTTATCGAAGATATGCCACGAAAGTGTTAATCGTCTGCCAAGTAAATGTAGATGAATGACCGTTCATCGGTACTCTGACTGGTGATGAATTTGTTGCCCAATCTAGCATTGACGACCATGATACGTACACCCAGGACTTCATCAAATGCTTCTAAATCATTGAGACTGGCCGGACGATCTAGGGGTACACCTGCCAATTGACTTATAGCTACAGCCAATTGTCGTTGTTCATCTCGTTTCTTTTTCATCATTTTTTGTGATAACTTTCTGGTATCTTTTTGTGTTCCAAAATCAACTCCAAATTACTTTTCTTTTCTCTATTCTTGGTAATCTTTTTCCATTCTTCGGGGGTACATCGATTTAACTTAGCCAACGTCACTCCTATCGCCCTCGCCATACATAACTGGTCCTCGTTTTCTATGGTAATGACAGACGTCTTGCGCTGAAGCGAGTTATTTTTTCCTCTCAATTTCGTAATTCTGCGTCTTGCTCCTTCTTTGGGTAAATCGATAGAGCCAATTGTGATCTCTATACTTTCATTGACAGCGATAGTTTGGTGACTATTGAGTACCTTCTCGATAGCTCTGATTACGGTATCGGCATTCAACGGATCCCACGGTTGTAGAGGAACGACTATCGGGTCATGTAACCCCTCGTGTTGAATCACGACTCTTTCCAAATCGTTTCCCTCCAAATCACCTCGAGCTTGTTCTATTACATCATCAAACATATCATGTAATCTTTGCTGAATATCTTTTAGATGCTGTCCCTGATGTTCTTCTTCTATTTTCACTTGGGACGATTTGTCCACGGCAGCGTTTTTAGCATAAGTACGCTCAATTTCATTCGAATAGTATACTCTAATTTTCTCGAAGGGGCTGAGTCGGACTAAGACTGAGTGGGAATGACCCGGTTTCGACTCTTCGCCATACCCTGACTGTACAACTGGTGATAACGGATTCCTTTCCCCGTTTTCTATACAGGCTATTGTTAATTCGTTCATTTCTTCGTCAAACAATAACGTTTGTATAGATCCGTCTACCTCTTCCTGCTCTATTACGTTCTCCATGGCCACACTCTTTTGTATGTTTTTTTGCTAATCATGTTCATGTTTAATATGTTCTTTATGTAATAACATATATGTCGCTCTCCGTTAATGGAGGAAATAAAGAATATATATATACCAAAAGGTGTATCTTGATAGCCGAATGATTAATCAATTCTTCTTCATCCGTAAACTGAGCCACCATGATAACGTATACTGAAGACATCAACTCCATGATTTCAGGTTTAAATTCTATAAGGAGAATGATTTGACACGCAGAAACGCTCCTTTATATACTATCATACAATCTATTTTTAGTAACACACGTCATCAATTATCATCGGTCAGTTAAAAATAGAAATACCGGTTTCAACTCGTTCATACATGTCCAGACCAGTACAAGCATGACTATGTATAATACAGGACAGATTAAGCTATGGTTAAGATGTCCAGTGATTAAGTTTGACACTTGAATACACCATTGCTACACTTCCGTGCCTAAATAAACAAACGCTAGACATACTGGCGACGTTAAGGAGATTAACTTTTGACTGATGAATGGGTTATTGTGTTTATATCCGGTAGAAGCTGGACATACTGGGGTCACGTAAAGTTATTAACTCTGACATATCAATTGGCCATTTTGGTTTATCCGGCGTGTGTTGACTATGTATCGTGTCAATACAAGAGCAGACAGTAAGGAAACAGTATGTGTATGCTTGACACTAATCTGTTAGCGTGGGGTTCGACTGATGCAATGGTTGTGAAATGCTATATCTAAAAATAGAAAAGTCGTGCATAAAATCACTTTGTGTCTTGTGTAACATAGGGAATTCATTTGAGTGTTGGCCGTTGGAAAAGAAACATGTAAGTTATTTATAATACAGAGTCTAATTAATTATTCAGTAGTGTTCATGCTTATTTATTATTTTTAATTATTTATTCAATTATTAATTACAGTTAGTTTTAATTATTTATTATTATTCATTTGATTTATTACAGTAGTAGTTGTTATATAAATAGATGTAGTTCATGTTTAGTTTTTTTTTTAAGAAAAGAATCTATATCTAATTATTTATTCAGTTATTTGTTCATTACAGTTTTAATTATTTATTCAGTTATTTATTTTTAATTTATTACAGTATAAGTAGTTGTTATATAAATAGATGAAGTCCATGTTTAGTTTTTTAAGAAACGGTTGTCACTAAAACGTCTCCATCTATGGCTTAGGGCCTGACCCCCTTAATGTCGGCGACCACGCCCTAGATTGAGTATACAAGTCAGCTCTGTATATTTTCGAGACGTTTTTATCAAACGCATGACTATCGTTCTAAACTTCGATATTATGTCAATCGGCTTCTATATTAAAACAATGACCACACATAAGACGTTATTTAAAATGACCACCATACATGCGCAAACATGTAACCATCAGTAGTCATCCAAGATGGCCGCCTTCCGACACGCGTTCAAAATGTGCGCCGCGCACAATGACGAATATCCAAAATGGCCGTCGAGCATGCGCATATATAAGAAACAAGATGGCCGCCACGCACACATCCAAAATGGCCGCCGCACATGCGCAGTCCGTGACAAGATATATAACAGCGAGTAGTATGTGCGGGGAATCTTGTAATTCTCATGCGATTATACGCATTCTGTATGGTCATAACTTCATACGAAAGTAAGTCATGTTTACAATTTATACAGAAATCTGACTGCATTTCATTTGTGAGTCTGTGAGTGTCTAAACTCTTCATACAGTTATTATAATGGAACTTATTCAGTATAATTTTATAAAAACATGCTGCTACATTTTTTTTGTGGTAGTTCTCGTGCGATTTTACGCATTCTCTATGGCTATAATATCAAAGATAATAAGTTCTGTTTACAATTTATGCAGAAACTTCACTCATTTGCAAGTCATTGAGTGTCTTAACTCTTTATTCATTTATAATAATGGAAATTATTCAGTATTATTTCAATAAATTATGCTGTTATATGTTTTGGGGCAATTTTCATGTCATTGTATGCATTCTGTCATCACATAATAAGAAGGTTAATCATGTTATTAAGATATACAGAAACTTGAATGTCTCGATAATTATGGATCAGATGATCGTATGAAAGGTTGTACTGGCTGGTGAAATCTGGTTTATGAGGTAATATTCGATACGTTTTCAACTTAAAAATTGCACACGAAGGTTTATATTCTTTCGGCCACTGTGGAAAACATGGGGCAAGACAGTTACAGATTTTATTGATGCTTATGTTTTATGCTTAGATATGGCGCTAACAGAAATATTCAAGTTACATGAACTTGAACTGGTAATAAATCAGCTCCCATTTAGCGAGTGTTAAACTGGAGCCCTGTGAAAAGCATAACCTCCATTGGTTAAAATATGACGAGGAAATATGCTTTCAATTAATGTAAATCATTGAAACACAGGGGAATATATATATGCGTTGCTTTGTAACCATTATAAATAAATGTAAAATAAACAACACCTCAGAATATTATTTTTTCAATTCTATATGATAACACATAGAGCTGGGTATCACTCATTAACAGCATATCGCAATATATTGGGATATAGTATGCCAGTATGTCTCGATACTTAATTTGATACATTCTTTTTCTGTACTTTTTTTATCTTATATATTTCAATGTTCAGAGTGTTTCTGTTTTTATTTACTTCTCAAGTTTTGAAAGGATTAAATAATAAACTGTAGTACTGGACTGATAATTATCAGAATTGTATATTACTAGGTACACAGTAATTACAGAGAAAGTAGAATTTTGAATCAATGAATTGGGGGAATTCCATCAGATATGAGACGTCAATTTTGTGTTTCAAGACAGCCCTAACATTTAATTATGCCATTGTATGATCTGCAATTAACAACATTTGCCGCAATATGCTGTCCTACTAATTTTTCTACAATAACAAATGTTTTCATGTTAATATTTTTTATTTTGACTATGATGTGCTTAGATTTCCCCATGACTTGTGGTACAGGATCTCATCAAAGTATTGTTTAATGGTGAGTGTGGCTAGGAACCATGCTTCCAATATTTTTTTATTTTTTTAATACAGTTTTTAATTAATAAAAAGCTTGCCAGTTTGCAGTGACAAACAGGTGTAAGCTTTGTAATTTGGGGTATTAGTACACAGTTAAGTCTAAATAACAATTGAACAGCTTTTTAAAGATCATTTCTCAACAAAACAATGTTTTTGAGCATTAGTATGTTAAATCATTATGTTGATTAAGAAAACCGATGATCTCACTTCCGAAACAATACGTATTGCGATACGGGTAGGGCAATATGCGAAACGATACGCTGCTTAACATTAGAAAACAATCTTCCTTTTGCTTTAAAGTTCTCATTGATATCAAACTGTGATATGTGTTGTTTTGAAAAAGTACAATATGACTGCATTACAATTTGAGACATCACTAACTGATGGCATGGCCTATAGTCTATTTTAACAGAAATGTGCTCATAGTTGTCTCATATTTCACAAATCCTTGAAATAAATGTTAATAAACTTAACATAGACATTTGAAATAAAAATACATATTTCTTAATTGTTTTTTTACAATCAGAACATACACTGAACGATTTTGGTACTGGAACTATTGCTGACCATGGCAAGTTTTCTGCAAGAGATTGCGGTATATCTTGGAATCACCAAATCTCTTAATTAAAACAAATTTAGTGTTTGAATACTGTTGTGTTACTGAGAAATTTCGATAAAAATTGTTCTTATGACAACAAATCCCAGAATTAATGCGTTGGGTCAGTGCGCATGCGACACAATGTATTTTGTAGTTTACCCAGAACAGTTTATTGTTTGTTTTTATTTGTTTCCAATTTCCTTTTATATGCAATTGTAATACTTGTTAGTATAAGTATAAGTGTGTTTAATAACTTTAAATTTTATAAGGAAAAACCATAGAAAAATGATAGGCTAATATCAGTGCAACATACATGGCTGAAATTTCGGATGACACCTTTACAAGTTTTTGTCTATATCCAATTATATTTCTTCTGTTTTCAAAGTATTACGGGTTGAAAACAAAATAAAATTGGCTTTTTACGATTTTTTTTTATTTTAACAAAAAAGGTATTGTGTAGTTGTTTTAACAAAAACATTTTAACAACACATCAGATATTTTTTTGCAGAAATTTGAAGAAGTACGTTTTCGATGGATGGCAAAAAAATATATAGATATTTTTTTATTTTTTTATTTTTGCTATTTCCTACTTTAAAAATGGACTCTTTATGCACAGGACTTGTAATTGTGTGAGCCTCATATCTGTATGTTACCTTCTATAGTTACATTACAACATAAGCTGTCAACATATTTGCATGAATACAAATATCAATAATTTAAAATAAACATGAATACTCACCTTAGACTACAACTGCATTCATGCGCATGTAGAACCATAACACTGCTCCCGCTAAACTTGCTGCAGCATGTTAATCCAAATTCCCAAGCACATATTGAAGTATAATACACACGCGTAGAGCTATGAGCATTAGATCACCACTAGTTTTAATAAATTAGCACCATTATTCCACTCATGAATAACACAAACAGAAACACATTGTTTGTTTCATTCCAAATGCAGATTACATCGGATGATCATGATGGAATAAATACCAAGCACGGTTACACTGTCCTTCAATGTATCTAATCCTTGCTGCTGCTGCATGTTAATCCAAATTCCCAAGCACATATTGAAGTATAATACACACGCGTAGAGCTATTAGCATTAGATCACCACTAGTTTTAATAAATTAGCACCATTATTCCACTCATGAATAACACAAACAGAAACACATTGTTTGTTTCATTCCAAATGCAGATTACATCGGATGATCATGATGGAATAAATACCAAGCACGGTTACACTGTCCTTCAATGTATCTAATCCTTGCTGCTGCTGCATGTTAATCCAAATTCCCAAGCACATATTTTAGTATCACACACACGTGTAGAACAATTAGCATCAGATCAACACTTGTTTTAATAAATTAGCACCATAATTCCACTCTTGAATAACACAAACAGAAACACATTGCTTGTTTCTTTCCAAATGCAGCTTACATCGGATGGTATTGATGGAATAAATACCAAGCACGGTTACACTGCCCTTCAACATATCTAAGCCATCCTTACTGCTGCATGTTAATCCAAATTCCCAAGCACATATTTCAGTATCACATACACGCGTAGAGCAATTAACATTACATCAACACTAATTTTAATAATAAATCAGCACCATTATTCTACTCGCGAATAACACAAATGTCACATAGGATGGTCCTGATGGAATAAATTCCAGGCACGGTTGCGCTGCCCTTCAATATAAATACCAGTCTATGTTACACTGCCCTTCACTTTATCAAATTCTTACTGCTGCATGTTAATTCAAATCCCCAAGCACACATTTTCATTTTAATATCACACACACGCGTAGAGCAACTAGCATTACATCAACACTAGTTTTAATAAATTAGCACCATTATTCAACTCGTAAATAATACAAACAGCAACACATTGCTTGTTTTCACTCCAAACGCAGCTTACACCGGATGGTCTTGATGGAATAAATACCAAGCACGGTTACATTGAGTACCTGAGTAATTCCATTCAGAATACCCTGCATTGTTTTTATAAAATAACAAATAAAACACTGTTTAATTTGCTCCATAATTCTAAGTGCTTTTACTTATCAATACACCTAACGTCGGTTTACTAAATCGCAAGAGATAGAATTTCACCTTGTCTGTTTATATTTCAATATTGTCGTAATTTAATCACATTATACTCCACCCATTTTACCAAATAATTCTCGTATCATCATTATGTATGTCCGTTATTTCTGCTTTGTTTTCTCATAGCATTTTCCAACATTTACTTTCCTCTATGCATTACTCCTTCACATCCTAAACACTCATTTCCTTTCTTCTTGTATGATCACATGTTCCATGGAGGATACTCGCTCACACAGACTTATCACCCTGGTTTTACATAATGTCTATTGATATATCTGTTTACAGATCGAGAGTGGGTATTTTTGGTCACTATCAACTCAAGCAAAAAGGGTTTAAACCGATGAACAGTTTCGATTTGATTATTTGGCTATCCGTTTTACTTATTCTGTCCAGTGACGTCCACGAAAATCCCGGTCCAGCTTCATCTAGTACGTCCGATTTGAGTTCCGGCTAGTCATCCATTTTGTCTTCCGGATCATTTGACATCTCTGAACTTATTTCTAGCCATCTCTTATTTGTTCATTATAATATTCAAAGCCAACTGTATGCTGATTTATGCTCATTAGATGTATTTGCTTTCACGGAAACCTGGTTGAATAACAATACACATACATCGGATCTTGCCTTTTCCAACTACCAAACACCCTTCCATAAGGATCGCCCGACTGAAAGATATGGCGGTGTCCTAGTCTATGTTAAGGATACGATCACTGCTCGCCGAAGACAAGACTTAGAGTTAAACGACATTGAATGTATATGGTTAGAATTGAAAGTGAAGCATAAACCTATTCCAATGCTGCTGTCCTTTCGTGTTTACAAGATTCCATAGCCCTAGCTGTAGATACTCAGATTAAAGAAATAGTGGTTACTGGTGATTTTAATCTTGATTGTCGCAAACCTGCATCTCGAATGAAAATTGAAAACATCTGCATGCAATTCGGCATTTCTCAACTAATTTCAGATCCAACCAATTTTACCGAATCTTCCCAGTCCATTATCGACCTATTCCTTGTATCCTGTCCCAATCTGGTATCCATTTGTGGTGTAGGTGAACCCTTCCTTGAACAGAATATTCGCTATCATTGTCCAGTTTTCTGTTGTATCAGATACCCTAAACCCCGACACACACCCTTCAAGCGAAAAGTCTGGAAATTTTCTGAAGCCAATTTTGATCTGTTGTGTACCAATGTATCCGAGTTTGATTGGGAAATTTGTTTTAACGCTGATATTGATGTATATTCTGCTAGTCTCACTGCAGCTTTACTTTCTTTATGTGATAAATATATTCCTAACAAAATTGTAACAGTACGACCCACCGACCCACCTTGGATGCACAACACAATTAGAACCCATATTCGAAAACTAAAACGAGCATATATCAGAGCACGCAAAACAAACAACCCAAACCATTGGAATATATACAACACCATACGCAACAAAACTAACTCACTCGTACGCAATGCCAAACACGTACACAACACCAAAATGGCCGAAATACTAAAGCACCATCTGTCACAACACAACTCGTCCGACTACTGGAAACTTCTAAAAGGCTTCATTAATCCCAATTCCTCTACAACAAGCATACCAACACTTTATCACAACAACAACACATACGAAACAAACACAGAAAAAGCAGACATACTCAACACATTCTTTCAAGCACAACCAGTCCTAGATGACACGAATAAAGACCTCCCAAACCTTCCCATCAGCGATCACGGTCCTAAACTCACCAACATTAACATCCAGCCTAAAGAGGTAACTGACGCTTTAAAATGTCTTAAATCAGGGAAAGTGACCGGTCCCGATACCATCAATAACATAGTGCTAAAAAACTCCCAAACGAACTATCCCGACCTCTCTGTGATCTTTTCAACTGCTCCGTACGTCTATCCAAAGTTCCTCGTCAATGGAAACTAGCCCACGTCTATGCAATCTACAAGAAGAAAGACCCTCACGATGTTAGCAACTACAGGCCAATCTCCCTACTCAGTGCAATTAGTAAAGTCCTCGAAAGGATTATCCACAAACATGTATTTAACTTTTTCAATGACAACAACTTCATCTCTTCTTTTCAGTCTGGCTTCGTTCCCAAGGACTCTACTGTCAATCAGCTTACATATATTTACCATACCTTTTGCAAGGCTCTAGATGATGGTTAAGAGGTTCGAGCTGTCTTTTGTGATATATCTAAAGCTTTCGACCGCGTGTTGCATAAGGGACTCTTATTCAAACTTGAACGCAGTGGTTTCTCTGCCTCTCTTCTTCTTTGGTCCAAGGATTATCTAGCCGGCAGAACACAATGTGTAGTCCTTTCCGGGTCCACATCTGACTCGGTTACAATATCGGCTGGTGTTCCTCAAGGCTCAATTCTTGGTACATTATTATTTTTTGTTTACATCAATGATATTGTTTCTGAAATAGGCTCTGCGATTCGCCTCTTTGCTGACGACACAACCCTTTATGTTATTGTCGATAACCCTCAACATGCTGCTCTCCGTTTAAATTCTGAACTACAAAAGATCAATGACTGGGCTTCAACCTGACTAGTAACTTTTAATCCTACTAAAACTTAATCTCTACTTATTTCTCGCAAACATGTCAAACCCCAGCACCCGCCCATATTCATGAACTCTATTCAAATACAGGACGCTGACAATCACAAACACCTTGGAATAACTCTATCTAACGATGGCACATGGCACAAACACATTGAAGCCATCACCAAAAAAGCTTGGAATCGTGTCAACAATCTGCGCTCTCTCAAATTCACTCTTGATCGTCGGTCGCTTGAAACTATCTACACATCTTTCATTAGAACTACACTCGAATACTCTGACGTCGTTTGGGATAAAATAACAAAAGCTGAAGAAGAAGACCTCGAAAAAAGCCAAATCGAAGCAGCTAGAATCATTACGGGAGCAACAAGCCTGGAATCACTTAATAACGTATACAAAGAATCCGCTCTTGAGCCTTTGAAGTCCCGCAGACGAAAACACAAATTGATACACTTCTATAAAATGCTCAACAGTCCCTCTACCCCTTCCTACTTTTCCAATATGATCCCCGTGACAGTATGTAATGTTGCAACCTATGGCCTACGCAATTCTGACCACATTAGGAACGTTTCCTTCAATACACAACACTTCTTTTCATCTTTCCTCCCCTCCACTATATCAGAATGGAACAAACTACCTACTGCAACCCGGTCTGTGCTTCTGTTTTGTCTTTCAAGCACGATCTAAGTTCTAACAAGAAGACTGTTCCAAAATTCTATTACGATGGTAAAAGAGATTTGGCAATTCAGCATGCGCAGTTACGGATGCACTGCAGTTCCTTTAAAGAGCACCTGTTTTCCAAAAACATTGTAGAAAGCCCTACCTGTGTCTGTGCAGAAATTGAGGATACTTATTACTTTCTCTCCACATGCCCCTTATATCAACGCCAAAGAACTCTTCTCCATGACGTCATTCGTCCTATTACTTGTCTAGACCTAAACACACTACTGTTCGGCAATGACTCTCTTTCTGATGATGTCAATCGTAAAATAATCGTATAAATAAGTCCAAACATACATTTCGAAGACCAAGCGTTTTATTAATTTTATTCATTGAATTGAACTATCCTTTATTCCATAAGAGTGACCCACAACACCTCAAAAGGTATCCTGTGATCACACCTCTCTTTTCCTGTTTCACTCTATCTACTTTATCTACCTTTCCACTTTATTTCTACTCACATATTTTTTTTTTCTTTTTTAAAATAATTTAAGTTATATACGGCAATTATTGTTCAATGCTAGTATACACAACTCTCAGTAGTTGAAGTGTCGCATACGTCGCAGCCTATATACATACCAAATCAGCTACATCTGTATTCCCAACGATCAAGATACTTGCACATATTTATTATTTTCATCTCAAACGCTGCTTATAATCCGTTTGTCTAGTTATTAATTTGTTTTCATTGCATTTGTAACACCATTGTATAGTCCTTGCAAGATATTCAGAAGAGAGACTTTGTATAAGCTAGAAATAGCTTTTTTCTCAATTCTATTGTTATGTATCGCTGTATACTTGAATATATTTATATGTAATACGTTGAAGACGAATAAATATTGTTTAAACTAAAAATGGATCAGTGGGGAGTCGAGCGCCAAATGTGCCATCATAAATTAAGACAAGCAAATGCAATCACTTATCTCTGTATATGGGTCTCTGATATAGGATATATATTACTTTAAGAATTTAATAAGTGATATATAACACTGAATTGCACTACTGCCCAAACCATGCTGATGATATACATATTGCCAACAGTTGCTCTTTGTTTGGCAAGTCGATTGGGCGTTGTTGGGATTATAAAAAAAATGCTTACCTACCAAACCGATTTATTTAAAGAGGGTCGGGTTTTGATAAACAATGTGTTATTATTTTGGTCGAGTCGTGTTGTAAAGTAATCAAGTTCGATGCCGTAGTCACTATTTCGGCAGAATAATGAATTATTCTCTGATTGAACAAGTTATTTGTAATAGCAAGGGTGACTTTTTGAGAAAAAAAGGGTTTAAAACTGGTACATAATATCGACAAGTTTGTTGTAAACTTTTGGATGAATTCAGACTTCTCAACCCTCTTCGGTAAAACGTATGGGTCACTTTATAATGTATATTTTACATTAAAACCATATATATCTTCCATAAGTTCCCAAAGATAGTTGTTTACACGATTTTAATATTTTCTTTCTCTTTATATTGTTTTCTTTTATGAAAAATGAAAACAAATTCATGTAAATAGACAATATTTAAGTCTTTTTACTGACAGAAGTCGCCTTAAAATGGCAAATATAGACTGATTTAGTTTACCTTGATTGAGAAACAATTGCTAACAACAGATCATGCTCGAAGAATTCTTGCGTAGATCCAGTACTAAGCTTATACGGACAAAGTGTCTTGCTTAAGGACACAACAGACCCAACTCTGTATTGTACGGAAGTCCCCATAATGGTCTGACTATTAACTCGCATAACAACAAACACGACAGTGCAAGAATAAACAACATGTACATGCCGTTTCAAAGACAATTTCGATCCATCATTAAAATTGTGTATTCAGTAAGCTTACAACTAGGTAGCACGTTTGTGTATAGTCTTCGTGATCGGCCATTCGCTTTTGTTTTAAAGAACCTTATGTTAAATGCTTGTTTAACACCTTCATGGCAAGTGGAATTCAGTTACAGTACAAGCGATTTCAACTATACACACTGCGTGATCTGGTCAACCTATTTACTGGCTCATATTAAGTGACCATTACGATAGTTTACAAAAGCATAGTATACAAAAACGTTCTTGACTTCCGTACCTTTTTTTTGCTATTAGAAATTATTTGTTCGCTTTTTTCAGACCAAGTATTTTTCGCATTATTTATGTGGGTAGCTTTTTGTACGTTGTTTTTTGTTGTAAATGGACATAATTCTTGGGGAAAAAAATAACCCCTATATTTCATGCCTATAAAAATAAGAGAAAGTTGTCTGGGGTAATTATATAGTAGGTCCGTGTAAGAGCTTACTCAACCTGTGACAAGTCCGTGCTAAGTGACACTGCCTTTGATTTATCTAAACAAAACAGTCAACGATCTGTGAACGATAACATCATTTCGCCAGCTCGGTTTCAAAGTAGCGTTAGTGTACAACTTAGCAGTCCTAATCAGAATTTGATTTTTGCAACACCAATAAATGTTGCAACGTCTAACATTAAGGACAAGGGTCCTTTTCCCACTAGTCCCGAATCCGGATCACATCGACACAGATCGACTACCCGTAAGAATTCCAGACGTCGTCAACGAAACGTTTCGTCGTCAACAGCCCATAGTCAGTCCAGAGTTACCCACAGTCGTGATACTTTCCACTCAGATAAACAGGAATAGAAATGTTAATATGACATCACCTGTTTCTAACAGTAAACATACAGACACTGGTTAGCGGTTACAGGAGAAAGTGTGTCTGAAAGTGGCATTATTAAATGTACAAAGTCTTATCTCTAAAAACTTACATAAATTGCATTCTTCAGAAATTATGTCAATTTTTAATAAGAATGACATTATTATGTTTACAGAGACTTGGTAGAACGAATTGCACAAGTTTGATGTCGAAAATTTTGAACATTTTTAACTACATAGAATAAAATCAAATAAATGCAAGCGAGATTCAGGTGGTATAATTATATATGTACGAAATACATGAGTGAGTGATAATACTGTATTTTTTCAAAGTGATGATGACGTTTTATGGTTGAAACTTGACGACGGATTGTTTTCTTTGGAAAGTGATTTGTTTGTCGGTCTGTGTTATGTTATGCCTGAAGGCAGTAGTAGATTTAATTATATTGACTGAAATGTTTTTGATAGTTGCTTTAATACAAAATGAAACAAACAGTTGCTGTAATGTAGTGTTGGCCGGTGACTTTAATAGTCGTACTTCAGACAGGCCAGATTTTGTAACTTTTGATTCTTATGATTGTTTTGATTTCTTACCCGATGATTATACCGCAGATTCATTAACGCCTAGAATTTCTCAAGATAAAGGTCATATAAATAGCAATGGCATTGCATTTTTAGATTTGTGCAAACAGACTGGTTTGCGATTTTTGAATGGGCGTATTTGAAATGACGCTGGTGCTAGTAAATATACGTTTGTAGGTCACAGAGGATGCAGTGCTGTTGACTATGTTGTAGTATCAGAATCCCTTTATTCATATTGTAAAATGTTGACAGTACATGATCCTAATCCTTTGTCAGACCACTGTGTAATTGAATGTATTTTAATGAAACTGTCAAAACTAAATATGCAAAATACAAAGAATGCTGGCGAACAGAACTATATATCTTTATATAGCAGATACAGCTGGAATAGTGAGCTTAAAGATGAGTATGGTAACGCTTTAAATATTGTTAATTTTACAGAAAATCTGAATACTTTGACAGAAAATACAGAATCATGTACATGTATTAGTAGTAAGGACATTGAGGATAGTTTAAAAACATTTTCGAGTCTCATGAATGAAATCACCAATCCATTGTTCAGAAAGAAAATTAAAAAATAACAAAAATAAAAATATTATTAAAAATACATGATTTGATGATAAGTATGAAGAAAAGAGAAATATTTTTCGTACACTTTTGAATTCTTTTCGATCATGTAAATCTGAGGAAAATAAAATTTTACTTGCAAAGTCCCGGTTTGAATACAAATCTGAGTTAAAAAATTGTAAAAGGAATTATACAGATAACCAAACTAAGAATTTGGAATTATATAGATATAAAAATGCTAAACTGTATTGGAATATGTTGAAACAAACTTCACATGTAAAATCTTCAAATATAGCATTGTTTGACTTTGAACAATATTTTAAATGTATAAATAATCCGGAAGATCACTTTTTTAATCCGGAATGAGGATGTTTTGTATTTCAATGAACAAAACGTGAACGGTGAGTTTCAGGTAAAGTTCGATGAACTAGACTAATCTATTAGTAATTATGAGATTATAAATGCAATTAAACAACTTAAAAATGGAAAGAGTGCAGGTAATGACTATTTTTAAATCAATATTTTATACATGGCATGGATATATAATTACCATACTTATTTACATTATTCAATACTATTTTAAATACAGGTAACTTCCCAGAGCCATGGGCAGAAGGCTCCATTATTCCTTTACATAAAAAGGAGGTGTTAATAGCACAGATAACTACAGGGGCATTACATTATTGAGCACAATGGGAAAATTATTTACTAGAATTCTTAACAATAGGCTAAATAACTGGGCTGAAAATTATCACGTATATATTGAAGCACAGGCAGGCTTTCGAAAGGGTATCGGTACAACTGATAATATTTTTGTTTTCCATGGTCTAATTTCGCATATGATTAATACAGGTAAGAAAATATATTATAGTTTTATAGATTTTAGCAAAGCTTTTGATTATGTAGAAAGGAACCGTTTATGGACTTACTTGATACAACTTGGCATAAGAGGTAAATGTAACTATTGTAACGAGTTGTCATGTTTGCTAGGGGTTCGTCAAGGAGAATGCTTATCGCATTTTCTATTTTCTATGTTTTTAAATGACACTGAGGTAATAATTTTGATGGTATTGATTATATGATCAAACTTTTTCTACTTCTTTATGCTGATGATATTGTTTTATTTTCTGAAACCCCTGAAGGACTGCAAAAAGGATATGATATTCTTTCAGAGTATTGTAATAAATGAAGGTTAAAAGTCAATGTTAACAAAACAAAAATAATTATATTTAGAAACGCAGGGTTCTACCTAGAAATTTACGTTTTTTTTCAATGGAGAGCAAGTAGAAATTATAAAGTCCTTATCCTATCTTGGTGTTGTTTTCACTCATGGAGGATCTTTCAGTGAAGCTCAAATGACTCTAGCTGAAAAAGCTTTAAAACAATTTTTAAACTAAATAAACATTTCATAAATTTTTCCGATATTTTTAGTAGTCATAAATTAGAACTTTTTGATAAACTTTTATTACCTATTCTGAATTATTCATGCGAAGTCTGGGGATTTCATAGTTTAAATAATATTGAACGAGTACATACAATGTATTGTAAATGTATTTTAAAGATAAAGCGTACAACACAAAATGATTTTGTTTATGGTATATTAGGAAGAATAAGTCTTATTAATACAAGATATTACAGAATTGTAAAATATTGCTTGAAAATTATGCATAGCTGTGAAAATAAATATTGTAAAATTATATATAACATGTTGAAACGTGATGCTTCATTCTTACCCAAATAAAGTTTCCTGGGTAACATTTAGTAGGCCATCCAAACACAGGAAAAAAACTTTTGATGGCAAATTTGAGTAGAATTTGGCATCCATGCTTAATGTCTTCCTTGGTATGTATACAAACCTGTGAGGGTGGATGCCAATCATGAAATCGCCTCATAATCTCAAAATTAGGTCAAAGGTCAACTTGGTGCAGTATATAGAATTAAGGAAACTGTCTTGTTAAAATATTTGTTTATTTATTGAACTGAAAACTATAGAAATATGTCTGTTGTAAGCAACCACTAGGAAAATGAATAAAACATGTTAAAAATTATGTTGTCAAATTGAGGTCAAAGGTCAAAAGGTGGGTAAAATATATGAATTTTGAATTTCTTGTGAAATGCAAGCTTCCAATAGATAAGAACAGGCAAATATTTTAAATCAAATGAAGTGAATACATAAACAAACCTTATGAGAAATTAAGCATATTAAAATAGAAGGAAAGAGCTTCATGAGGTCACAATAGAAGTCGGACAGAACTAAAAGCGGTATAGAAATAGTTAATATTCTCTGATATTGCTCAACAAAGAAAGTTTATGATCTATAGTTGTTTTAATATACACTAGTATACTAATTAATACGTTGTTATATAATAAGGATATCTGTTAGAATGCAGAAAGTAACTATTCGGATAGCATGCATTCCAAAACCCTTAATCATAGTGTAACTATCATTGACTATGTATCATTGCAGTGAAGAATTGGGAAAGTCATCGAGTTAAAATCACTTCATATTCAGAGACATTCAATAATTCAGTCTTTGTGGTAGAGTTCCTAAATCATACAACCCTAGCAACTGGCAGAGGTACCAAGGACAACTTGCACAGCACAAAACCAATTTCTACATTTCAGCTAGCATTCACAGCTGATAAAGATATGTTTAAACATTTAAATGTTTGATAGACTCTGAAGTAGTTTTCTGTCATCCTTAACAACCTGAACTTTCTGCATGTTTGAAACATCAATATCAACGCAAATGTTTTGTTTTTTTCTTCAAAGGATCATACTCAGAAAATGTCAAAAGTATCCATTTGTTTGATCAAAACTTGAACATCAGACTCATTAAGATCAGTTCCAAAAGGCAGGCAATCATATCTGGTGTAAGTATGGTCTTCCTCTGCATCACTTTCACTGTATAGTGACTTCTCTAACAAATCCGACTGATTTTTCAAAGTGACACAGAATCTTTCTCTGGCTTTGTCATTTTGTGTGATTCCTTTTTTCCTAGTGTTCATGTTACAAATGTTTTCATCTAGCTTGTTGCTTGGTAAGTGTTGGGTGATTTTGCTCCTTTTGACGATAAAATCCTATCTTTAAATTCCCCACACATATCTGGTGCTGTCTTTCGAGAGGCTTCATATCATCTAAGTAAACAGGTCTTGATTGACGCATACAAGTTATTTCTTTTTAGAAAGGATGGCTGATCTGCTGTGATAACGGTGTTGCTTTGACCAATATGATTTGAATTTTTTTCAAATATATTGATTACAGTAGTAAATGTGTTCAGTTCATCTAAATAGAATTGTAGTATTGGAAGCATTCCTATAGTTGTCATTGGCAGAATATCTGGACTGCTTAATTCATTGTAAGCTCTCCAAGTCGGAACTGTTTGCACATCATTTTGACTATTTTGCTAAAAATCTATTCAAATATTCCAAATATATGCTGTTTAAAGTTTTTCATTATTGTTTGTGTACCAACTACTTGCATTTATGTTGTCAGGTCCATGTATTGGATATATCCTACCATCATTGCTTTATCTAAGTGGGTAGTTTTCATAGTATCAGCAGAAGCATGTTTGCCCAATTATTAAGTTCTGGTATTTGTACCCACATAATATTCTTTAGAATTTGACTGTATTTCCCAACCACCATATTGTGCTGTTAACTATGTTTCTTTCATCTAACGTTGCTTCAACAGCACCAATATTATCCCAGGACATAAACAGATCATATCCATTTTCGATATACATCCCAAGACTGTCATTTGCAATTAAGTTGTCAATTAAACTGATAATATTTATAACAGTGTGGTTGACAGCATGAAAAAGACTGACACTCATTTCAGAACGAGCTGTCTTGTAAAGAGTATGTCCAAGACCAACATCTTGAGATTGTGTATGTCGTTAGATACGCCAAATACTATATCTCCTGCGCTATTATACAAACGTAACAGTTCTCCACATAGGTTCTGACTTCAGCATTGCCATCTAGAATAATCGTCATACCAACAAATAACAGGTAAGATATAGAAAGAACCTTCCAGGAATTACCTTGTCTACATAATCAATGTCTATTCCATCCCGAAGGGAATCATGCCTATTTCACCTCTTACTTGTTGAGCAGCAATCAACACTTTCCTGTATAAGTATACTTTCATATGGTTCTAGAATACTTGAAACATTATCAGATAAATCAGTATATGACCCAAAATCAGACGCATATATGATGGTCTAATAAACTGTGCTTTGGGTCAGTAGCTTTTTTGACGTCTTCATAGAACGATCACCATATTTGCTTGGAACAGTCTGATTTAATACCCGCTTCCTTGTAAAATAGCTACTCCAGTCGTCACCAATAATCACCGGAGCTAAATCTTCATAATTCTGTCATTACTGTATCATCGTCGATAGTATCATCATACTTCACAATTTGTTTTTTAAACTTAGACAGACATTTTAGAATGTATTTTACTTCGGACGCAATAAGATCATTTACAGCCGCAATACATATTCTTGAAACATATCACTCATAAACGGTGTAACTGTTTTACATCTTCCGACTGAAATAAAATACAACAACTCGAATCAGTTTGTAATATTTTGCTAAAGTTGCTGAACGGACAGGAGCATCTTTCAACACTTCTTCGACACTACTAGTAGAAGGTCCAGGAGATTCCGCTTTTTTTAGTTTATTAATTTTGTTTTTGGAAGTGAATACACTATTAGAACAAATTTTATGCCATAAAAAGTTTCAATCAAGTGTCACGATCAAAACTGTCAAGAACTTCTATACTAGAGGTAACAAGTAATTTTCTTCGAATCTCAGATACTTTGTGAGGCATATTTAAATATGGTAGGACAAGTTTTACTAGTTTTACGTTCAATTAAGGTAATTTGATTACATCATAACATAAACTCTCTTTCTTTTACATTTACTTTTTATCTAAGGTATATATATATTCGTAATCGTTATTTCTCCTTAAATCTTATTTCAATTGGAAAAGAATATATGATAAAAATATGCACCAGTGTATTATCGTATTGTGTAGAACAAACGGACGTCCAAGCGAACACTTAACTTTTAGAGTTAATTTTAGTAGTTAGCTTTATAAAATTCAAGGTTAATAACAAATTGCAGATTTGCAATAAACAACAACTACTGAAATTGTCTACATTTTAAATGTACTTATTTAACTTTCGACTCATATAAAAACAAGCAGAAAGACAGGCATGCTTCAATATCCTTTAAATAGATGCTCCATTGTCCTTTACACTGTTTCATTATTAACTATAACGATCACAACTATCATACTATAATGAATTCTACAGTTCGATGAGCACAGCCAATTCTGACAAGATAATCAAACTGGCAAAGTTTGTATTTGAGATGTTTAATTAACGAACTCTTTACCTCCAATCTTAAAACAAAATGACTTAAAACATCATGACTTGAATTAAATCTCGAAATTGTGTATTACTTTTTTCTTTTTTTCAATATTTGAAAGAAGATAAACACAAACATTGATCACGAGCAAAACAACAGAACAGTCAATACGTTAAAAAAAATATATAAATAAATATATTGCATTCATTTTATCAAAACTGTATTGAAATAAAATTTTCGTATTTTGAATTTTTAATTGTTTGATTCCACGTTTACCATGTGTTTAAAAATGTATTATGGGCCAGAGGCCTACATTACTCAAATAAAATATTGTATATTTGTCTATATTGTCTATTGGACAATTAACAACATGTCATTACAAAAATATATATATAAAACAACATAATTGTAACATTAGTGACAATAATTTATATACAATACCGTTTTGTTAATTTTTGCATCTGATTGACCTTTGACCTCAACTGTGACCTTAAAACGCAATTTCATGAGTGGCATCCATCATCACACGATGCTATACATATTGGGGAATAATGTTATGGTACTAAAACAATTCTACTAAAAATTGCCATCAAAAGTTAAAAAAGGGTTATTTTGCTTTTTGGATGGCCTACTAATAAGTACGTGACCTCTTATCAATTTGGGATTTTATAATGTATGGCTTGCACAAGGTGTTGGTATAATAAACATTTTCTTAAGTATATTTAGTCAAAGAATTAAAGATACTAGTCTACAGTTTTGGCATGAACGCTTGGAAAATTCCACAAGGGCAAGATTTTTTAGAGAAATTACTATTTTTAACTTTCAGTTCTTTCTGAAGTGTATAAATATACCCAAATTTAGGGTAGCAATTACTAGATTAATCGTTTCATCGCACCACCTTAAAATAGAATCTGGTAGATGGCATAGATCGAGAAGTATATCTTTTAAAGATAGTAAATGCAACTCTTGTCAAACAATTGAAGACGAATATCATTTCATTATGGATTGTTCATTATATGTAGAATTACGTAGAACATTTATAAATAGATACTTTTGGTTTGGTATAGACCAAGTATGTATAAACTAGTACAACTTTTCGGTAGTAAAGATAAAAATGTAGTTAGAAATTTAAGCATGTATATTTTTAAATATTTTGAAAAGAGGAGCATCTATGAAAATACATAACACTATTGTATTTACCGTGTCTCTGGCTTAAACTGTATTTGATATATATGTAAAATATATATACGTATGAATGTGTACATGTATATGCATATTGCATGTGTGAGTAAGTACTTGTGTTATGCCATGTATTACTTAATTGTATGCATAAATAAAATGTTAAGCATGTTCATTTTAAATCACATGAAATACATTTGTATTTATCAATGATCTGACTAAAAAAAGAAGTCTGCTTGTAAACATGTTGATTGTGGCTTAAAATATATATATATATTCTAATAATTATAGAGTATACTTACTTGTGTATTAACACCATACATGTACTTTCTCCGTAACAAGAATACATGACAGTATTTCTCTATTTTCTGTGTTTGATTTTCCACAAATTTTTGATGTATGGATTTGATTAAATGTAACCTCATTAAATAAAACCAATTGATTAACATGTATCTGGTATATATGTTTTATGTATATATATATATATATGTATGTATGCACATTGCGTTATGTATACGTGATATTTTCTCTTTTTTCTTAACACTTTTTTGTAATATAAGATACAGTATGTGTTACGTCATGTATGTAAATTTATTCCTGTTTTGTATATGTTCACACGGGCCTATGGCCAATCGAATTGCAAATAAAAGTTTCTTTCTTTTAAGTCAAATACCACATTCCCAAGAACTTATAGCAGTGACCTATCCATTAAGTATAATTAAGTCAATTCTTAGGCTATATAGATTGCAAATTCCTTATAAAAATACATGGTAACTTGTTTTATTTTCTTTATTCATATCCATTTCATGATATTTAAATCGTAACAACAAAGAATGATTACTATGCACCATTAATAAAATATAAACTTATGTGTGTATTTCGCTTCAACTGTGTTTATATCAAGTTTTCTCCGTTATATATTGTTCATGGCGGACAATTATTTATTTCCGTAACAGGTGCGCGTGACGTCAAAATTTCCTTTGCGATTATGATTTTGATGGTTCATACGGTAAATTGTTTATAATGTCATTGTAACTCAACAAAATGATGTATTTTATTAACACCGTTTGATAAATTAATGTTTCATTGATTTATTTCAACAGTTTGTTTATGTTGTCAAGCCGTATAATAGTGTTAAATGACATACACAGCGAAGCGGTGTCGGTGGAGTTTTTCCAGTACATAAATTGGTCTAACGCAATAAGGCGTTATGGACAGCAGATCAGATATCAAAATTATAAAAAAGCTGTCCATTCACGCCTTATTTAATCAGGCTATATTTCATTCGAGGTAGGGACTATGTTTTCAGATCTAGCCGGGAACTTTTTTCGGAATGACCGGAATATGTCCGCCATTTAATTTAATTTAACCACCGCAGTGGTGTTTCTGACAATAGCTAATTACAACAAAGTTACTTAAAACAGCCATGAAAAGAACGAAAACGACACATGATATGAAAGAAAATAAAAAATAAGTTTCTCTTGATAAAATAAAACTCCTTTTTAACGTTTTGTGCGAGTTTGTATACTTTAATTAATGCATGATTTCGTGTGATGGGTGGGATAATTTGTAAACTTCAGAGAAGTTTAGTATTATTTTTTTTATCAATATCCCTACTATCATTTACAAATAGGGAATGGTTATATTTTATTTGTTAAATAGTTCATGCGACATGAATGATTTTATTAATAGTTCTTGTATTTTTAAAGCTGTATCACTACCAAATTTCGGACTCAACTGACGACATGCATGTTGCATGGTTAATGGGCATTTTTTTGCTTAAAACGTAGGTAAATGATTTTTTTAAAAAAAACACATTAATACTATAACATATCAATATAACCTAAATGTAGTTTTTTGCAAAAAAAATATGATTTTCTTTTATTTAAGAGAGCTTTGAATGAATTACAGACGTTTCGTACCACCAAACTGAGGTTTCGTACAACACATAGGTTAATGCATAAACTTAACAGTGTTTTACACCATGATTAAGTGTCACAATCATAAACTTACGTTATTTGTTTTTAATTACTGTTTGATATAATTGAATTGTTATTATTTGGGGTTGAAACGTAACTAAAGTACATTTTATTTTGTTTATACATTTATTGTATTAACGAGAAATTTGATATATTTTTTATAAATTTACACCATATACTACGGACACAAATCACACAAAATAACTTATACATACAATTTTGATTTTATCATATTTATAACATTTACGTGTATCACATTGTAATGCATGACCACGAGGAGATATATTTGCTTTAATAATAGTGTATTTGTGAAATAATACATAAAATCAGAAAATTTCAATTTGTGACAAAAATACTGTAATGTCTGCATCCCTGGTATATATTCTTCCAAGAAGATAAATAGAATGATACACATCCACCTGCTGTTATACCGAGGTACTATATAAATGTAAAAATAATGGTCATTTTGGAAAGATATACACGGAAATGGAACGTCCGTCCCCGTAACGTCCGCCTCCCCTCCCCAACCTGCATATACATTTTATTTTTTTGAATTTATAGAATCAATTTCACTATTTTTCAATGTATTAAGTATTTTATGTTTGCAGAGTGCAACTAATATATGAATAATCTATCCCCCCCCCCCACCCAAAAAAAAATGAACGAAAATTAAGATAATTTGTTTATTAGAGTGACATTAAACAAATTATCTTAATTTTCGTTCATTTTTTGGGGGGATAAATTATTGGGGGGATAATTGAACGTTACAAAAAGGGGACAGACGTTACATAATTTCTTACCATTGGTATAGACCCCTTACAACTAATTACAATTAAGTAATTGTCCATAATAATATGCAATACAACATACATCCTGTTTAAACCCTGGGGACTTAAAACCTGTGGTGAATTATGCAAATTGGGGTACAATATTGCATGTTTTTTTCTCATTACCACATGGTGTGACTGTAGTGTTGGTGAATTATGAAAGCTCAGCAGGATGCATACATTTTGTGCAATATGCCTGTAGGCAAATATATTCCATATGACACTATTAATCAAAGGTTAAAAAATCATATTTGTCCAGGTTACTAGTAGATTAGGTACCGATGTCATATGGGCTAGTTGTAGGTAAAATACACAATATGATAAAAACAAAAAAAACAATGCAAGTTATGCAAATATTAAAAGTACTACCCAACGACGCTTCATTTAAATTTACTTTAAAAGGGTATGAAATTAACTTATTATCAGTCATTTCTTAGTGTGCAGCAATGGATGCAGCATTTTAACATGATAATGAATAAAAAAGCTGTCAAATACGTTTTCTTTTTTTTTCGCTAAATAAGGTTTTATTTATTTTTCTCTATGAGCCCGTTAAATATTTATAATGAACCATTTTTTGCTTAAATTCCATTCCTGATTTAAAATGGTGTATTTGATAATTAGCTGACTGCGTAGCAAACAGTGCATACCTTGATAACAAGGCTTGGATGTGCAGGCTGATCTGGTTTTACATCGACACTAACCGCAATATTATTTTTGTTTTCTTAATCAAGTGGAGGGTTATTTTCATATTTTACAAATTAAATCATGCTTGCTTTTGTAATGACTGCCGGACCCGAATAGCTCAGTCGTTAGCGCGTCTGAATAATAATACATGGGTCACGAGTTTGAATCCCATGTACAAAACAACAAATTAACAAACATCAACACGTGTATGCAGAATGTATCTAAAACCTTGGCACAGGCAAAATTGCAAAGTTTAAGTAAATTATATCAAATAGTATTTATGCTTCTAATGCCATGCATGAACTGTAGTTGTCTTGTTATTGTCATCATTATTGACACCCTGGAATCACAAATGGGTACCACACATATGAACAAAATATGTTAAAAATTGACATTACACCACTTTGTTATCTGAAAATAGCACAAGAAACTCTGGACACCATTGTATCAAATGAGCCTGAACTAAGCATGCAATCAAAGACTCAGAATCTAGTGATGATGTACCAGTATCTTTTTTTGAAAATATTATATAAATAATAATATTTTAGAACCTGATTACTCAGTTTCAGATATATGTACATGTATATAGTTTGTGACCTGAATATAAACTCACTTCATTTGAAAGAAAACTAAACCATGGTGATGATTTTTATGTATCCACATTGAAAAAATCAGATTCAAAAGGGTATAAAACAGTTTTAATAAAATCAAGAAAACAAAAACAAGTAGACCAAGATTGAAAAAAATGCTGTTAAGACTATTTAGGTATGATAGATGGTGGGACTGACCGGGAAGGCGGTAATAAAATTGTGGGTAAAGATAATACAAGTGGTGGTAAACACATTATAAATGGTGATGGTACTGTAGATTTGGATGGTGGCAGTATGATATGTGGTAATATTTAGAGTGACAATTGCTTGGTAAGTAATGATGGTAGTTAAATGGTGGCAGTTTGGTTGCTTGTTAGTTATCACATAATGAGTGGTGATGATTCAGTAGGTTGGGTTGGTTATAAAGGTCTCGCAGGTATTGAGGACATTGTTGGTGTTGGTAATTTAAGTGATAGCAGTAGGTAATGGTACTGTAGGTGGTTGAGTATGGTTGGCTGTGATACTTTTGTTGATGGTAATTGCTTAGAAGTTGGTAGATGACACTGTTGTAAGGGATAACACTGTGGATGAGAAGGGTTAGTTTGCAATATTTGTATGGTAGGGCTTGATGGTATGACAGGTAACATGTTAAGAGGTCATGGTTTTATTGAAAGGTAGGTAGATGTGACGATATTGTGTGTTGTGTTTGTACTGTGAGTAAGTAATGAAGGAGGGGTTGAGGTGACAGTAGGCTTTATGATGAAAGTATAGTAACTTGTGACAGTAGGGTAGGTGATGGCAGTTTGATAGGTGATGATGGTACAGTTCAGTGGTAATGGTAGCGTAAGCTGTGGTTGTATTATAGATGGCGATGCTATTGTGAATGATGATGGAACTATAGATGGTAATGGTAAGGTAGGTGGTGTACTGTAGGTAGGGATGGTTGGGTAGATCATGGCAGTATGCTAATTTGTGACCATGTTATGTTGATGATATAGTCATATGGTAGGTGGTCTTGGTAGAGTAGGTTGTGCCAGAATAGTAAATGCCTGATCATCTCCAGGGAAATAACAGGAAATTTGGATTTTTTAAGGTTTTACCAAACTGGGAAATAAAGTGCAGCACTGTTAAGATAATTATCAGATATTACAACAATATTTCATATCCTGAGAATTTTTTATCCCCTAATGTAAGAAAAATATCCATCAAATATTTATTTTTCTCACTTTGGGAAAAAAATGTTTAAATTGGGAAGTAGCTGAATTTTTACCTTTGCTTTATAAAAAGGTAGAACAGTCCTGATCTTAATGCCTGTTTAGAATCAAATATAAATAGTACAATGGATAATGATATCCAGCAGTTTTATTTGCTATTCTATGCACCATTTTAACCCAAAATGCTCCACAAGTGTCAATTTGGATAAAAATATGATAATATCTGATTTAAGTAATATTTTTATGCCCCCCAAAACATTTTTTGGGTGGCATATAGTAATCGCAGCGTCCGTCCGTCTGTCCGTCCGTCCTTCCGTCCGGTATTTCGTTTCCGGCCTGTAACTTTGTCATGCATAGATGGATTTTGTTGATACTTGCTACAAATGATCAACATAGTAGAACGACATGTCGCGAGTAAGACCCACACCCGTACCCCAAAGGTCAAAGTAACAAATTGAGTTTGTTTGACAACACTTTGAGTTTGTGTGAGATTTCGTTTCCGGCCTGTAAATTTGTCATGCATAGATGGATTTTGTTGATACTTGCTACAAATGATCAACATAACATGACGACGTGTCGCGAGTGAGACCCACACCCGTACATCAAAGGTCAAGGTCATAATTTGAGTTTGTTTGACAACACTTTGAGTTTGTGTGAGATTTCGTTTCCGGCCTGTAACTTTGTCATGCATAGATGGATTTTGTTGATACTTGCTACAAATGATCAACATAACATAACGACGTGTCGCGAGTGAGACCAACAACCGTACCTCAAAGGTCAAGGTCACAATTTGAGTTTGTTTGACAACACTGTTTGTGTGAGATTTTTCGTTTCCGGCCTGTAACTTTGTCATGCATAGATGGATTTTGTTGATACTTGCTACAAATGATCAACATAACATGACAACGTGTCGCAAGTAAGACCAACACCCGTATTGTCATGACCCCGGCGTTGTCTATAGATACCCAGTTTAAACTTTTGCATTAAAGTTTCAGTTATCTACGCAACCACTCATTGGATGTCAATGAAACTTTTCATGTGCGTTCACTATCATCAATGGAACACACAGACATAAGAACCATAACTCTGGATTGCAATTTTGCAAAGTTATGGCCCTTTTTGGACTTAGACACCAGGTTAAACTTTGCATTTAGTTGCGTTTAAGTTTAAGACATCTATGCAATTCTATGCTCAATTCATCAGCATGACATTACAAAGTGTCACGTATAAGATCCACATGCGTACGTCAAAGGTCAAGGTCACACTTTGAGTTTGTTTGACAACACTTTCAGTCTGTGTGAGATTTCTTGTCCGATCTATAACTTTATCATCTATGGTATATTTTAAAAACACTTGGCTCAGTTGATAAACATGACATAATTAAGTGTCGCATGTAAGACCCAGAACCTTTCCTCAAAGGTCAAGGTGACACTTTTAATATGTTTGATATTGCGTGTCTGGTCTGTGACTTTGTCTTTAATTTGGCTCATTTTATCAAGATGACATGACGACTTGTCATAAGTAAAACCTAGACACGGTCACACTTTGAATCTATATGACAACACTTTAAATCTGTTTTAGATTTCAAGTCTGTCCTTTAACTTTATCATACATGGATTGATTTCAAAAACACTTGACTAAATTTATCAATTGATCAACAATTGATCTGTAACTTACATTTAGGGATTTTAAAATAGCTTGACACAAGTGATCAGCATGTCATGATAATGTTTCACCTGCATTTAACTGTTGAAATACCCAGACCATTACATCAGATGTCAAGGTCAAGGTTACACAAAGGTCAAGGTCATGCTTTAATTTAAAAAAAAATTGAAATTACATGTCTAGTCTGAAACATTAGTCCATTACTCTTGATATTCAGTGATACATCGCTTCCTATTATATCTTATATTTACATTTTCACAGACCATTTGGAGGGCATGTGACACTTAACAGTGACATTTCTTGTTTAATTATAAAGTAGTAAACAAACAATTATATATAAGTCTTGATATTTACTTTACAAGCATTCTAATTCAAGTAAGAATACTTTTGCATCAAGAAATTATTGGATTAAGAAAAAAACATTATCGCAAGACTATTCTAACTTAAGTTAGAATAGTTTTGCATAACAATTGCTGTAGAATAAGATACATTTCACTTGCAAAACAATTCTAACTTGATAAATATGTTATAAAATTAAATTAATTACATTTGATGACATACTGATATTGTTGTTTATTTATATGGTGTTTTAAGATGTGTATATGAAAAGACAATATTATAAAGCCAATATTGTTTTTCCACCTCATGTTTGCACAAGAATTAACAGCTGATCGCGTGTTCAACACTATGCTGTTGGTGTTTAGAATATTTGTTTACCTTTTTTTGTCAATGAACAAAAATGGCCATGTGCACTTTTGGTAAACACGGTTTAGTTAATATTAATTATTTTAAGGTAACAAACTATTAAGTAAAAATATTTATATACATTGTTCTTTGAACCATTATGATAAAACAACCAGTGAATATAGGAACCAAATTAATCTGGTTATGCTAATTGAATGGACATGGTATTGGCCATTGTTTTTGTAAATAATACACAATAAGCTACCATTTATTTTTTAAAACGATATTAAAATTGTTCTCTGCATTCATTTACCATGCTTGGTTGTAATGGTTATGTAAAACAACATCTTATGTTTTAGTTTTTGACACATGGTACCCTACCCACCTGTAAGCCAAACTTTGAAGTTTGCATCCCCTTAATGATACTGACAAGGCAATGTGTATACTCTCTGTGCATTGAAAAGGACAAAAACTGGCAGTGAGAGTAAATGTTCTGTGTGGCTAAGGTATGAAAGAAATATTAATCACACATATATTTGTTTTTGCCTTATTGTGGTTAAATTATCAACCATGATAAAAAACTTCTTTGTAGGTCATTCGGTGTTACAGGTTGCTGTAAATTAATGAGTAGGGTTGGGCATTGACCCGCACCTGAAAAGGTTAGGCATTAATGTTAGGAAGACTATAGGGGTCAAATATGGAGAGGAAAGGAATCAAACATGTATAAACATTGATATGTCTCATTCTGTGTGGTCATCTCATGATAAATTTCTTTTGAATGTCATTCGGTGTTGTAAGTTGCTGTATACTAAAGATTAGGATTGGGCATTGACTGGCACATGAAATGGTTAAAAGAAGATAGTACTAAAATATGAAGAGGAATTAAGGTTAGGAAGAAGATAGGGATCAAATATGAAGAGGAAAGGAATCAAACATGTAAAAACATTGATTTGTCGCATTCTATGTGGGCATCTCGTTCGTCTCATTCTGTGTGATTGTTTCATGAAAATTAACTTCTTTGAAGGTCATTTGGTGTTACAGGATGCTGTTATACTAAAGATTAGTGTTGGGCATTGACCGACACATGAAAAGGTTAGGCATTAGAGTTAGGAAGAAGATAGGGATCAAATTTGAAGAGGAAAGGAATCAAACATGTACAGTCATTGATTTGTGTCATTTTGTGTGCTCATCTCATAAGAAACCTCTTCGAGGGACATTTGATGTTACTGGTTGCTATAGACTAAAGATTATGGTTGGGATTGGTCAGCTTTCGTGAAAGGGTTAGGCATTACGTGTGAACTTGTGATTTCTCATTTTAGTGTTTGCAGAGCACTCTTCCATTAAAGATGATAATGGTTTTAACTGTTATCATTACATGTACACATTATCTTAATGTAGATTTCAAGTTCTCGACAGTGTGTGCCTTCCAACCCAGTTGTTTTGCCTCATGATTGAGGGTGTTTATGGCCAACTTTTCCATATATTCTTTTTTTTAATGTCCTCCAAGTTTGTGGATAAAAAAACAGTGTTTTAGAGCAATTGCTATTTTTCTGAGATATTTATTTTATGTATATACAAAATAGTGAGTTTGTGCTTGTTCCGTATCCTTGCATAACAATGGTTTACATCATTAACAAGCTTCTTTTACTGTTTAAGACATGCCCTCTGCCATAAAATTTATAGAGAAGGAAAGGAAATATCTCAGTTTTAATTATCTTCACTTCCATTTATCTCAGGAACACAAATCATAATTCTTACACTGCAGAATGAAATTGTATCAAAACAATATAATTCCAGAAATTTGTGTTTAAAATTGTTGAAGTGCTTGTGATTACAATGATCAATATGTGTACACTGCAGCTAAAATAATGGCAAATTAAAATAAATTTTCTTTGAAACCTTAATACATTTTATTTAATTAAGAGTATTGTGCGTGATCAAAACATGTTCATACATCTAAGATTACATACACTTTGAGGTGTGCATCATAATGGTCAATACCAGTATTTCCCCCTGTGGCGAGCGTATTACTATCAATTCTTGGTAATGAGTTTGAATCCGCATCCAACCACAGTCTTTAAGATGATTGATATATGACATAACGTCTCATTGTCACGTCTCTCACCGCTGATTCAAGTGGGAACGTTATCCGTTACTTGCTGAGATGCGTGTGTCGCGTCTCTTGCCGCTAATTTTTTTAGTGGAAACATTTTCCGTTACTTGCTGAGATGGGAGTATTCCAGTACTGGTTAATCTTCCAAGATCCCAGCAAAGAAAAGTTAGGCTAACTGATCGTCTTTTATCCCTAGATGGCATAGAAATGACTAAATATTCAAACAAACAAACAAATGGCGCCTTGATATAAGGTACATGTATATAAATGTTTGTGGAAAATGCAATAACGCACACAGCTGATGCTTTAAATGTTTAATTAAACCAAATTTGAAACCAATGTCCATATTTTGATTAAGACTGGCTTACAGTTTGGTAAGGATTTTTTTCCACCATATAAAAGGATGAGTCAACCTGGTTTTTAATTTGGCATTATTCTATATATTATTAGAAAAAAAATGTACTGCTGTGAGCGTGTGTTACAAGATTGTTTTTTGGCAATAGAAAATTCCTGTTTAGTATTACAACTAGATTGTAGGAGAGTCTGGACAAGACCTGAGGGGAACTTATGTCCAGATTGTATATTTCATTTTTTCGAACCTGTGTTACGCAGCCAGTCAAGGGAATGAACAAAAGTGACCATGTGAGATTGTTGCTTAATACAAGTTAATTTACTCTAAAACATAGAAATGGTAAATAGAAAATATGATTGCTTGTGACAGGTGGCTGCTTTATAAAGGTGGTCGCCTACACAGGTTTGGTTATATTTGGATAATTCAGCTGCTAATTTGGGAATCTAAGTATATGTGTACAATCATGCTTTTATGATGACAATGTGAATATAGTATCATTGGTACATGGGAGATGGAGGTCCAAATAACTGACAATCTAAGTGATGAGAAAAAAGTCGTCATGACTTCTCTTAACTTGTTTTTCTAGTCAAGTGACATTGAAGTTTCCAACATTTGATTAATCCTGTCCAGATAAATACTTTAATAAGTCATTGGTTTAACACTTAAACCACAAAACTCTACTAATGCTTGAATACAGATGAATGTTTGGTGTTTAGAATTATACAAATGGCTCTTGCAGTGGCAGAGTTGTCCAAGGTGGTGTTGTCAAATGAACTCTTACTTCTCATCACTTAGATTGTTGGTTAAATCTTCGCTCCGGTGGACAGAAAATAATTTGTGAGAAAATTAGGAGGTAGCTTGCAAAATTATATTGGCTCTTCTGAGATTCATTACTAGGTATTCTAAGTTTGTTTTGACATTGGCGTTAAGACCTATTAAAATAAATACTGGCTATCGGCACAGTGTAAATTAGCGTATAGTATAGATTTTGGTTTATGTTACAAGGAAAGACAATTATGCAGCCAGTCTTTGAATCAACCCGGAACTTTTTGCTTACAAGGCAAATGCTCTACTGACTGAGCTTACCAGTCTGCTGACATGTTATATTTGTTTCCTAACACTGTGATTTTTAAATAATGCCAAAACAAATTAATAATAGGAGAAAAAACCATGTCAGGAGGTCCTGAAAACATTTTGTTATAAGCACCCATTTATGATGATATAAATGTTTGTTTATGTTTGTATTATACGTGTAGGTGTATTTTTAGAATATAAAACCCAGTTTTCATAACTTTTTAGGGTACCATTTTTAGGACTTCTGGCCAAAGGGCTTACTCGATGGAGTGATTTTATTCTGCATATAAATTCTTCATGTTCCTCCATTTTAACCTGTATTTCAATTTGTTTTTCTAGTACATATAAAATGAACTTAAAATCTTCCCTTCTTTTGACATTGAATAATTTGTCATGTGCCTTTACAGTAAAACCAAAGTCCTTCATTCATTAATGTCGTTGCTTTCTAATTCATTTTGAAAGTATGCTTGCTAACACTTGATAACTTTAGGGATGTTTCTACATACTTGGGGCAAAGGACACCTCACCATTGTTACAGTATGCAATGCCCATATATGATTATATTAAAATAGTTTTACATTATGGTTAACTATGTCGGTCTTCATTTACAATACTTTGAATATTGTAACTACTTTATGAAAAAAAAACAGATATTAGCGCAAACCGACTCATTTCTTTGAAACATTTCCATATACTTTTACCTTGATATTGTTGACATCTGCACCATTTCAGTCACTTTTGTATATATTTTGATGTTTATGCTTTTAATAGTTTTTTCTCAAACTGTATATGTGACCTTACTTTACAGTACTTTGAACAAACGACTTATCTTCCGGAAGAAGGACGGGCCGAGCCTAATGTTGAAAGAACTTGTGGCCAAATCCCATTTCATGTTAAAATAAAATATGTTTAAACTAAATCTTCCGGAAGCGTGTTTTTAACCATACGACAGAATTCCCACTTTAGGTAATAATATACAATACTCATATACGTTAACGTTTATGTAGATTGTATATATTGGTGCAATAGGACAGCCTTCACATTGAACACAATGGATGTTCCAGTTTGGTACTGAGAAAGGGTGCACATCTATACAAAACAGTTTAATTCTTATAACAGTTCGAGATGCTGTTGTTCATGGAATATCATCATTTGTTTATTGTTTTGTACATATGTTAATGTTTACGTTGTTTTAAATAATGTTTAAACTATCATCCCCATTACTTAACATTGTACTATCTTCCATGGGAGAAAGGCAAACTTAATCAGGCATGTAGTAGGATACAACAATTTCAAGAAGACAATATTTCACTGAAACTCTTTAATTATGCGGATATTAAGATTATAAGTTTATTCTGCATATAACTCGTTGATGTACATTTATTATAACCTGTATTTTTATTTGTTGCTTATGTATATGTTACTATGTAGAGTGAACCTGGAATCCTCCTTCCTGTTGATAATGAATAACCATTCACGTGTTGTCAATTATAAAGCCAAAATCGTACATTCATTCATGTCTATGTTTTTTTCTAATTCAATCTAAAAGTCTCATAGCTAATACTTGACGTTTCTTAAAATGTTTCAACATGCTTGGGATAAAGGCTAACTCACCATGGTAATGCCTTTTTGCTTACTGTAACAGTATGCAAATGCCAATATATATGTTTCCGTTTAATAGTTTTACATAACTGTGAAATATATCAGACCTCATTTGTAATACATTGAATATTCTAAATTTGTTGTAAGAAAAAGCACATAAAAATGCAACCCAACTCATTTCTTGGTACCATTTTAACCTACTCCACCTCAGATATCGTTGATATTTGTACTTGTTATCAGTCACTTGTGTTTATATTTAGTTGTAGATGTGTTTTCCATTCATTACCAAACTATGTGTGCTATTGCTTTGAATGTTGTACGAAAAAACAGATATTAATGCAAACCAATGTATTTCTTGGTACCATATCAACCTACTCTTACTAAGACATACTTGATATTTGTACCATTTGTCAGTTATATGTGTATATATTTTGATGTCTATGTGTCTTCCATTCATTACCAATCTATATGTGTCATTGCTTTGCATTGCTTTGAATGTTTTATTTTACTTCCAGAACAGGAAAGTGTCTTTAACCCTGCAACAGAATTCCCACTTACTGTCACAATTAGAAGAATCGTATATGTTTATTTAGTTTTTATACATTGGTGTAATAGAACAGCCTTCACAATGCAAACAAATACAATGGATGTTCCAACTTGGCACTAATGATATATTATGTAACTTCTTTCAGAAATAAAGAATTTAACAAATTGTCAAAACTTTGTTTTTCCGTGTGTACCTACGAATGATCCAGATTGACATTTAACTCCCTATCCAACAGTGGACAAATTACATATACCTTATCCACAATGCAATCACTGTAAATTTCGTACTCACTGCTGTAACAGATTAATTATATTTTTGGTGAGTTTGCATGAACGACCGAACCCTATATAAGGGCGAGTTAAGAAATTGACTCTTGGCGCTGCCATATTGAAACGTCACGATCACGTGTTAAAAACACGGCATTCGCCACGTTGAGGTCGCCATTGTTTTTCTAAACATTGCATCATGGGAATGTACAAATCGCTATTGATATTAAAACCTAGTCATGGTCCGAACACTTTCCAGCTAAGGGGAAAATTCAAATGCGGTGTGTATAATAATTGATTGTGACGTTTTAATGCACTAATTGAGATAACTATGAATTGTTCTTTGCATATTTAATCAGGAAAAAAATGATAATGCCTTAATAAAGGGATTATATTGACAAGTTACACAATCACCAAACCAAACTTACACATTCATTCACTTCAATTGCCACATCGTTTATAAGACCAAACCATTGGATGCTTTTTAAAAGCAGCCAACTTGTTTTTTTGAGAGGGGTATTTGTTATATTAATATTTTTATAATTGATATTATTATTTTAATTGTTGGGCATATAGAGAGTTTTTTAATATTAATTCTTTTGTAAAAATTGAGGGTTAGGGGATTTGTTAGGCGCCGTATCCCTGTGCTCTGCTGTGGATTTTGACGTGTATGTAATTTCATTACATAGCACCAGGTGTTAACAATAGCAGCTGGGTGTTATACTCATCGACTTCAGTACAACTATAGATAAAGTCCACGAACGCCTTGCTGTCAAACTTCATCATTATGGTGTCAGAGATACGCCCTTGGAGCAGAATAAGAGCATCCTCGCTGACCGATCACACAACAGGTCTTCCTTGAAGACCAATCTTCCTCAGCAGTCTCCGTCACTAACTTTACGCCACCTACAGTTTAAACACAAAAAGTCAATATAATATAAATATAGTATTGAATAAAAAAGCGGTATACATTTTATATAGTTAGACTGTTGTATAGTAATGAAAATCAATTTCGCATTTTTTTCGATAATCAAAAATATATCAATAGATCTACATTTTTTTCTGAAGAGCACAAACATTGACACTTTACAGACAATATCTAGTTATCTGACATTACCAATAGAAGTAGTATAGTAAATTTGAACCCAATCAAAAAAGCTGCAGTTAAAAATATATCTTCATTTTATCGTCTAACTGGGATGCGTGGGTCAATTAGAGAATCTATTTTCAATATATTATTTTGGGATGTTTACCGCAAATAATTTATAAAGAGGGTAGTAAAGTTCTCAAATGTCTGCAAACTTTAAAACAGACTATAAAACATTCAGTACCGGATCAGTGCGTTTAAAACTACCGGGTCGGCGTTTAACAATAGATTGACAAGCCTGTGGTTTAATCAATACTTACATTATTTTCGTATTTAAACATTATGTTACACCATTTGCAAAACAATCTATATGCAAGGAAGTTTCAGTGATCTAACATGGCGATATAAGAATCGTTATACACTTGTCAAAAGGAGAAGATATTGTTTATTATATTTTCAAAACTAGCATAATGTTGTTGAATGTGTGTTGTTTCTTACTGATGGTTCACATAGCAGGTATGTTAAAATAGTGCTTATATATATAAATTTGTGTAAGTTTAAATTTGTATCAGATAATATTGCCAAATACATGTACAGTTATTTAAATTTAAATAAAATTTAAAACTATTGTTTTCTATCTTGTACTGCATTTGGTTTAATAAGACGCAAGGCGGTTAAAACGAGAGTTATTTCATTCAGTGGGCCTGATGTGCTACCAGTGCAAAGACTCCAGCAACGAAAAGGGCAAAAATGACTGTCAGACATATGTGAGGACGATGAGGTACTATAGGAAGAAGTATAGTGAGACTGGGAAACTCAATAAATACGTAAAAAACTGCACATCTTTCAGGGAGAATCCTGATTCGCCTGTATACTGTATGGTCGCATCGGTGGAGCTAGGAGGTGAGAATAATACAAAACACAACTCTTCTAACTAAACATGCCATAACTTCTCTACAAAATAGGAATACACTTTGTGTAGATCTAGTAACAAACTCATTCGCTGTAAATTAAAGGCATGATTTAAACATATTATATTTCTAAATATGTACAAGTACAGTGCAATTTGGTCGAGCCATAAGTGATACCCACATTAGTTATGGCCCTTCCCTAAAACTGAATTTACAATTATCATGAATATAGCTTAACATATTTAATAGCATATATTAATATAAAGATGAGTTACCTAATGTGTATATAGAAGTAATACAAAATAAAACATTTCATTATATATATTATACCAAGGATTCTTTATTAGTCTTTGATTATATGTACTACAACTACAGTACAAGTTAGGTGAAGATCAGATGAAATCTGAGTGCTTAAGTGCACACAAGGTGAAATAACACAGTTTTTGATTATCCAAGGACCATATAACTCCCACATTAATTTTCCGAGTACGATCATTCAAGTACTTTGTAAGGTTAGCCAAGGTCTAATGAAAACTGCGGTTGGTAGCCTGAGTGCACCCAGCATCAAATGAATTGATCCTAGTTCAGGAATGATATTATTTATATAACTGCTATATAAGTTTAATGAGAGTCAATGAAATCTGCGAGTTCCAGAGTGAACACATCGTCCAATTACGCAACACAATAATTACCTGATTTGCTCACTGAGTTCAAAACTTGTCCAGTATTATGTCGGAATTAGTGTTTCAGTTTGCTTAAGATCAAGTGTAAAAAACGCAATATTTGAAAATCCCGGAGTAAGGATTCCAACATTATTCTTTATTATGTAGAGAAGTTACTACATCCGATTCAGCCAGCTCAAATGTGTGCGAGATATAACTTCTATGTAAGTTTGGCGATGGTCCAAAGAAAGCTCCATGTGTTAAAATGCATTCAACTTTAAATAACTTATTTTAGAAAATTCAAGGGCATTAAATCCGACATAAATTATCAAATTAGGCAAGTTTAAGAACTTATTCGAGATATCACAATTATAAACTACTGTGTAAGTTAATGAAAATACAGGTACTAAAGTGCACACAAGTGCAATGCTTTATAGGACATTAATTATTCGATTTGGCCAGTGCGGTTAAATAATTACAATGTTAGCTTTGTGAAGATCCCATGCAAAATACGGTTACTTGATGGCACAGAAACAAAAGTTTACGAACATGGTTGTATTAAAAATAGAAACGTAACGATACAGTTACATTGTGAAAATGTTACTTACATAAATTACGGTAACTGGTTATTATGGTATATGTTTAGATTTCACAGTGTATTTTGTATTTTAAAAGGTGGAGTGAGAAGTTATATTCGAGATTGCAGCGACGGGAAAAGTTTTTTTGGGGCTTCTTACAATATAAAATTTGATGATATTCTACCGGACAATCAGACAAAGTGTATCTATACCGGACAGGGTTATGTAGCTTGTGTGACAGTGTGTGGCGAAAATAACGTTCCTGGCATCGAGACCAAATTTGGGGACTTTTGTAACGGCCCTCTCAGTAATGCAAAGGATGTTAAAGGATCGTTTATATTGTTTTTTACCATGCTACTCATTGTGTTTATATTATAAACGGAGAGAGAACAGTATAAACTCCCATACGTAGCGAAGAAACAGACAAAGAATCAAATGAATAAAATGAAAATGAAAAAAAAGCATAATAAAATATTTTATGTTTTATCTGATTATAAGCAATTATAAGGAAAAGGAACTGTATAAAATGATTAAAGTATTTATATTGTTGTGTTACTGTGTTTATGTTGTGTTTTATTTTCGAACATAACTTTATAATATTCTTTTGAACGATTTATCCAATAGAAGGGTAAAAAATAAAAATAATAATTACAGTGTAGTGTTTGTATTCTTAACCAATGACGTCAACGGATTTGTTACACAGATCGAAACACGCATGTATATTAAATATTAAAAGTGTATTATTCATATTTACAAGAATAAACATTAACCATATCAAAGTGAACAAATTGTATTAAATAGATTCCATGTACATGAGTGGATAACTGAATAAATATTCTTGATTACATCTCGCATTCACACGCGTGTAACTTACTTAACAACTGTACAGACATATTCTTGATTACATCTCACATTCACACACGTGTAACTAACTTAACAACTGTACGAACATATTCTTGATTACATTTCGCATTCACACGCGTGTAACTTACTTAACAACTGTAAAGACATATTCTTGATTACATCTCACATTCACACACGTGTAACTAACTTAACAACTGTACGGACATATTCTTGATTACATCTCGCATTCACACACGTGTAATTAACTAAACAACTGTACGGACATATTCTTGATTACGTCTCACATTCACACGCGTGTAACTTACTTAACAACTGTACGGACATATTCTTGATTACATCTCACATTCACACACGTGTAACTAACTTAACAACTGTACAGACATATTCTTGATTACATCTCACATTCACACACGTGTAACTAACTTAACAACTGTACGAACAAATTCTTGATTACATCTCGCATTCACACGCGTGTAACTTACTTAACAACTGTACGGACATATTCTTGATAGCATCTCACATTCACACACGTGTAACTAACTTAACAACTGTACGGACATATTCTTGATTACATCTCGCATTCACACATGTGTAACTTACTTAACAACTGTACAGACATATTCTTGATTACATCTCACATTCACACACGTGTAACTAACTTAACAACTGTACGGACATATTCTTGATTACATTTCGCATTCACACGCGTGTAACTTACTTAACAACTGTACGGACATATTCTTGATAGCATCTCACATTCACACACGTGTAACTAACTTAACAACTTTACAGACATATTCTTGATTACATCTCACATTCACACATGTGTAACTAATTTAACAACTGTACGGACATATTCTTGATTACATCTCACATTCACACACTTGAACCTTATTAAACAACTGCACGGACATATTCTTGACTACGTCTCACATTCACATATGTGTAACTTACTTAACATCTGTACGGACATATTCTTGATTACATCTCACATTCACACACGTGTTACTAACTTAACAAATGTACGGACATATTCTTGATTACATCTCACATTCACACGCGTGTAACTAACTTAACAACTGTACGGACATATTCTTGATAACATCTCACATTCACACACGTGTAACTAACTTAACAACTGTACGGACATATTCTTGATTACATCTCACATTCACACACGTGAACCTTACTAAACAACTGCGAGGCAAATACTTGATTACGTCTCACATTCACATATGTGTAACTTACTTAACAACTGTACGGACATATTCTTGATTACATCTCACATTCACACACGTGTAACTAACTTAACAACTGTACGGACACATTCTTGATTACATCTCACATTCACACACGTGTAACTAACTTAACAGCTGTACGGACATATTCTTGATAACATCTCACATTCACACACGTGTAACTAACTTAACAACTGTACGGACATATTCTTGATAACATATCACATTCACACACGTGTAACTAACTTAACAACTGTACGGACATATTCTTGATTACATCTAACATTCACACACGTGTTACTAACTTAACAAATGTTCGGATATATTCTTGATAACATCTCACATCCACACGCGTGTAACTTACTTAACAACTGTACGGACATATTCTTGATTACATTTCTCATTCACACATATGTACATTACTTAACAACTGTACGGATATATTCTTGATTACGTCTCACATTCACACGCGTGTAACTAACTTAGCAACTTTACGGGCATATTCTTCATTGCATCTCACATTCACACGCATATAACGTACTAAACAACTTTACGGGCATATTCTTGATTACATCTCACATACACTCAATTTTAACTTACTTAACAACTTTACGGGCATATTCTTGATTACATCTCACATTCACACACGTGTACCTTTCTTAACAACTGTACAGACATATTCTTGATTACGTTTCGCATTCACACACGTGTAACTTACTTAACAATTGTAAGGATGGATTCTAGATTACATCTCGTATTCACGCGTAACTTACTTAACAACTGTACGGACATATTCTTGATAACATCTCGCATTAACACACGTGAAACTTACTTAACAAATGTACGGACATAGTCTTGATTACATCTCACAATTGTATGGACATATTCTTGATTATATCTCACATTCACACATGTGTAACTAACTTAACAACTGTACGGACATATTCTTGATTACATCTCGCATTAACACACGTGAAACTTACTTAACAAATGAACGGACATATTCTTAGTTACAACTCACATTCACACACGCGTACATTACTTCTTGATTACATCTCGCATTCACATACGTGTAACTTACTTAACAAATGTACGGACATATTCTTGATTACATCTCACAATTGTATGGACATATTCTTGATTATATCTCACATTCACACATGTGTAACTAACTTAACAATTGTACGGACATATTCTTGGAAACATCTTGCATATTCACACGTGTAACTTACTAAACAAGTGTACGGACATATTCTTGAAAACATCTTACATATACACAAGTATTACTTACTTAACAAGTGTACGGACATATTCTTAAAAACATCCTGCATACACACACGTGTAACTTACTTAACTATTGTACGGACATATTCTTGATTACATCTTGCATACACACACGTGTAATTTATTAACAATTGTATGGACATATTTTTGATGACAGTTTACATATACACACGTGTAACTAACTTAACTATACGGACATATTCTTGAAAACATCCCGAACATGTGTAACTTAACGACTGTGTGGACATATTCTTGATAACATCTCGCATTCAAACACGTGTAACCTATTTTACTGTACAGACATATTCTTGATTATATCTCGCATACACACATGTGTAACCTACTTAACAACTGAACGGACATATTCTTGATAACATCTCGCATACACACACGTGTTTCTTACTTAAAAACTGTACAGATATATACTTGATTACATATAGCATACACACACGTGTAACTTACCTAACAACTGTACGGACATATACTTGATTACATCTCGCATACACACACGTTTAACCTACTTAACAACTGTACGGACATATTCTTGATTACATCTTGCATACAAACACGTGTTACTCACTTAACGTACAGATATATATTCTTGATAACATCTCGCATACACACACGTGTAACCTTCTTAACAACTGCATGGACATATTCTTGATAACATCTCGCATACACACACCCGTAACTTACTTAACAACTGTACAGATATATACTTGATTATATCTCGCATACATACACGTGTAACCTACTTAACAACTGCACGGACATATTCTTGATAACATATCGCATACACACACGTGTAACTTACTTAACAACTGTACAGATATGTACTTGATTATATCTCGCATACATACACGTGTAACCTACTTAACAACTGCACGGACATATTCTTGATAACATCTCGCATACACACACGTGTAACTTACTTAACAACTGTACAGATATATATACTTGATTACATCTCGCATACACACACGTGTAACTTACTTAACACTTGTATTGGCATCTTATTGGAAACATCTTGCATATACACACATGTACTTTACTTAACAACTGTACGGAAATATCCTTGATGACATCTCACGTATACACACGTGTAACTAATTTAACTATACGGACATATTCTTGAAAACTTCCCGCAGACGTGTAGCTTAACATCCATTGGACATATTCTTGATTATATCTCGCATTCACACATGTTTAACCTATTTAACAATTGTACGGACATATTCTTGATTACATCTAAAATTCAAACACACACGTACATTACTTTACAACTGTACGGACCTTCTTGCATACATAGACGTATACCTTACTTAACAACTGTACAGATATATTCTTGATTATATCACGCATACACACATGTGTACCTTTCTTAACAACTGTATTGACATATTCTTGATAACATCTCTCAAACACACACACACACACACACACACACACAGACACACAGGCACACACAGACACAAAGACACACACACAAAGACACACACACACACACACACACACACACACACACACATTACCTTACAACTGTACGGACCTTTTCTTGATTATATCTTGCATACACACATGTGTAACTAAATTAAAAATTGTACCGACATATTCTTGATTACATCTCGCATACACACACGTGTAACATACTTAACAACTGTACGGACATATTCTTGATTACATTTCGAATACACACACACGTGTAACTAACTTAACAATTGTACGGATATATTCTCGAAAACATCCTGCATACACACACGTGTAACTAACTTAACAATTGTACGGACATTTTATTGATTATATCTCACATACACACACATGTTACTTACATTACAACTGTACAAACATATTCTTGAAAACATCCTGTATACACACACGTGTAACTAACTAAATAATTGTATCGACATATTCTTGATGACATCTCGCATACATACCCGTGTTACTTACTTAACAAATGTACGGATATATTCTTGATAACATCTCGCATACAAACACGTGTAACTTACTTAACAGATGTACGGACATATTCTTGATTACATCTCGCATACAAACACGTGTTACTCACTTAACAACTAAACGAACATATTTTTGATAACATCTCGCATATACACATATGTAACTTACTTACCAGTTGTACGGACATATTCTTAATAACATCTCGCATACACACACGTGTAATAACTTACTAAACAACTGTACGGACATATTCTTGATAACATCTCACATACACACACGTGTAACTTACTTACCAGTTGTACAGACATTTCTTAATAACATCTTGCACACACGAACGTGTAATTTACTTAACAATTGTACAGATATATACTTGATTATATCATGCATTCGTACACGTGAACCTTACTTAAGAACTGTACTTGTTCTCGCACATACACACACGTGTAATTTGATTGTATCTCACATACATACACGTGTAACTTACTTAACAACTGTTCGGGTATATTTATGACGAGGAACTAGACAAGGTCAAGTTGTCAGTCCATACTTATATTTACTAGTATGTATTAACGATTTTAAAACAGCTATACAAAAAAACACAGAATTTAATTTAAAAAATAGGCTTATTTTAGACGACAGTCTTAGTGCCTTTCCAGGCATAAATAGCGAAATCGCCCCAAGCAGTATATGACGCTTCTGTCAATTGTATCGTCTATTTACCTTACTGCAGAAGTGAGCAAATTATTTACACGTTAATACATATCTAGTTGTCCGAAATGTAAAATAACTACAGAATCGGCAACTGAACATTTAATTCTGTTTTGCCCATCAAATAACACTACTGTATTCATCATAATATATGGTGTAATCTCCACAAATTGTGTGGAGTGAAAACATTTAACGATCTTTGTGAACTATATCCTTATGATCAAATTATTGAAATGATCTCAGGATATGCTTCATTTAAGATTACAGATAGACAAAGACTTGCACTTTCAAAGATCACATTTAGATATTTGCACCATATGATAATAATCTTACGTACATATATTTAGAAAGGTCGTAACACTTTAATAATTCTGAATGTTAAATAAATGTTGTTTCATATAAAACATTAATATTGTCAACAGCACAAAACTGTAAGCAAATTATTGTGTTTTTTTACATCAGTTTTATTTATTCATTCATGCTTTATATTCACATTTTCCCATATAGCCAATATATCAATGACTACATTTATTTAATACACCATATATATCATACGTATATTTGACATTAATTGTTCTAATTAATTTATTAATGTATTTTTCTAGGAGCTACTCATATTATGTGACATTGTATTTCGTTTCGACAAGGTACATATTCTTGATGCTTCAGACTAAATACATTTATATTGCTTCACAAACACCATGTTTTGTCATCTTGCATTTCGTTTCTACAAGATACATAATTCTCTTCGGATTTCTTCTTTCTTTGATTTTAAAGCGAAGGCGGACTGGTCGTTATCACTGTCTGTAATAATACTGTATAAAATTTACATTACATGTACGCCAAAGGATGTTTTAATATATGTGTATAACTTTTGTTTTTCTTTCCATTTGTATTTAATATGTAAATATGTATTTGTATGTGCATGTACATTATTTAACCTTGTCTGTATGCTTATACTCTCCTGTATACATTTATGGAGGACTAAAAGAATCAATCAATCAATCAATCAATCAATCAATCAATCAATCAATCAATCTCATTACTAAATATCATTTAGAGTCACTGACATGTTATAAACGTTTGATTGGGGAACCTTAGAGCAGCGCCGGGCGATTGCGTGTCTATGCCTATTTTTATGTTGTTATTGTATGACAAGGCCATGACGCTGTTGCATAAACATGGTATCGGTGATATTGCACATTGGTAACATAGTATGGCATATAAAAATATCAATATGTCTATACGTAACACGTGGTTGTGTTGTTGCTATTATAACAATAAAACATTGGCACTGTGTCTAAACTGACCTGTATATATCAGATTCCAAAAATAAGCATATATTTTGTAGATCTACACGAATTTCGCAATAATATTTTGCTAATACCGATATTCAATGTATGTCATGCTGGAACTGAAACAGTCACGTATGTGCATACTTGTGCCGGAACCATAAAGTACACGGTGCTATCGGAAGTGGCATGTGCTTTACAAGATGGATCGACGGTGTTTCACGCAACTTTCACAAAAGAAATATATGCATGGCAGCAAGTTGTATCGGTGGATAAATATATAAATGGTAGCAAGTTGTATCGGTGGATAAATATATACATGGTAGCAAGTTGTATCGGTGGATAAATATATACATGGCAGCAAGTTGTATTGGTGGATAAATATATAAATGGTAGCAAGTTGTATCGGTGGATAAATATATACATGACAGCAAGTTGTATCGGTGGATATATATATAAATGGTAGCAAGTTGTATTGGTGGATAAATATATAAATGGTAGCAAGTTGTATCGGTGGATAAATATATACATGACAGCAAGTTGTATCGGTGGATATATATATAAATGGTAGCAAGTTGTATTGGTGGATAAATATATACATGACAGCAAGTTGTATCGGTGGACAAATATATACATGGTAGCAAGTTGTATCGGTGGGTAAATATATACATGACAGCAAGTTGTATCGGTGGATAAATATATAAATGGTAGCAAGTTGTATCGGTGGATAAATATATACATGGCAGCAAGTTGTATCGGTGGATAAATCAGCAGCTGTATTGTATTTTACATCGATTCTAGAAAAGAAGTTTTACAACTTATACAAAACCAGTATTATGGATATGCAGGGAAATGAACACACATGGCCGTGGTGGGAGATCTGGCTTCACTAGACAATGCGGTCCACATTTTCTTAAGAAAAAAAAACTCACAATTACTAAATAAACGCAATCTCAAAAGAGTCACTGACATGTTATAAACGTTTGTTTGGGGAACCTTAGAGTAGCGCCGGGCAAATGCGTGTCTATGCCTATTTTATGTTGTTTTTGTATGATGTTTAGCGTCGCTTTCAGCTCTTTTTAGTCAAATCGCGACATTTTTTCAAGTCATATTGAAACAGTATTCTGAACGTTGCCTCATTGGAGTATCATGCCGCGAGGTATGATACCCATCAGGTCACACTTGGCCGACTAGACCTAGAACTATCCTTCAAATGCTGAGCGCCAAGCGAGGAACTTCTAGTACTATTTTCAAGTCTTTGGTATGACCTGGTTGTGATCGAACCCACGATCTGCAGCATGCGAGGCAGACGTTCTACCATGCAACGTTGCGGTATAAAATTGCTCATGAGTCGGTGCCAGTATTTCGTAGCTAACTATAAGGTGTCATGTTCGTGTCTTATCAAAGGTTAATATGAACCGCTCCCGAGCTCACTTGCTAAGTAGAACCAGTACCGAGAGTGCTGCGAGGGGGGGTTACGCTATCTCTGTTGGGAATTAAGTATAGCATTATATCGATGTTCTTCATACGTTGTATCTTTCAGCGGCTTATATTACTGTTCAATATGCCAATGTGAACAATAGAGCATGTTCATGAATATTCAATTATAGGTGATATTGTGTAATATAGTTTATACTTTTTTTATTTTAGCTTGAGTGAAAAGCAATCTAATATCTTATATGAACTGACTCAAGTCCGATTCCTTGGTATAACCAGTACTGAGTGTTCTTTCTTGAGAGGCATCAGGTCGAGCTGAGGATCGAACCCTCAAGCTCTGGCTGGCGTTAGCGGCCAGCACTTGATCAACTACATTGTCGCCCCGTTTGCATTGTCTGGTATAAATCTCTTAAGCGTCGACACTGGGACATTTTTATGAATTTTTCAAATGTCAAGTGATATTGTGTAATAAAGAATCTTCAAAGCAACCACTGATTAATGCGTTTTGAATGAAGATCCACTTCGACTATGTCTAGGGAGTTGTCCAGACATAGTTACAGGTGAAAATGTTGCACAGGTTTAATTGAAACATGGTATATATCATGTAGCTTACTTTTTTTAGATGCTTATTTTAGAAACGAATCATCGTTCCAAATGCGACATGTAATAAAAGGCATAGTATAGAAGACATGCTTTTAAAAAATACATCATTACTATATTTATAATACCATTCTGAAAACAGCAAAATATCAATCAACATGTTACAAGCAAATAAATTACAAGCCAGCAGCGTGCCTAATAATCACAAGTTGGAGACATTCTCCTCTACGGATTGACGTCATCAGTTTTTACTGTTTTATAGTTTGTCATATATACAATAAATCAACAACGATAATAAAAAAAAAGTATCACAACTTGTTTCTATTTAAAAGTTCCCCAGGCACTGTGAATCCCCAAAATGCCATTATAAACACAACCAATGCCGGCATCATACTATGATTCCCGGTATTCGGTCCGTTACAAAAGTCGCCTATACAAATCCGTACGCATATTGTGGCCCCTTGTGTCTGACTGAATCCGCATGTCGACTGGTTATCGTGTGTAACATATCTGAAGCTAGTCACGTTCAAGCTTGCAAAGTTGCTTCCATTGCTACAATCTCGGATGTAACCGTTTATGGTACCTGAAACACAACAATGATATATATATATACAAGAAAGTGATAAACTGATCATGGATGCGTGTATAGTTATGCCGATGCAACAAGGCAATGACATCATCATTGACAAGTGCCTCACCTACGGCAATGTTAGTTCAACAATGTTATTAGAATAGGCCCTACATTTGATACAAAATAACAATTTTAGTACTTGTCTCCAGGAAGTTTGCCAGTAGTATTGACGATGACCAGACGTCTAAACCATTGGAGGACGTTTGAAGTCTGGTTATCACACTCAAATACCAGAGTTGCTGGGGGTAACAGACGTGTTATCGATTTTAGCCGATACCTTTTTGCCTGTAGTCTATCCCAGAACCTGATATCTCTCCAAATAGGTCAATTAACACCCCCCCCCCCCCCCCCCCCCCCCCAAAAAAGCAGGGAACTCCATGCCTGTCTCACAACTCATAGCAACTGAACGCTTACCAAACTGTGACGTCTTCCAAACTTTAAGTTGAAGAAACTGACCAGTCAACGTGCTCAAATATGACTTTCCCAACATTGCTATTTAAAGGGCCCAATCGGGAGAGCTCGGTTCGTTCTACAGACTATTTTTCCAATAAATAGTTTCAGCAAGTTGAGTTTAGAAAGCGGATAAAGAAACGCAGCCGCTTTATGTCACCTGTGGTGCCTGGTCGATGATAAAAAGCTAGATTCTGTTTATTTTACATTGATATGTTTAATATTTGACCAAAATTACAGCCGACAGAAACACATTTAATTAGTTTATATGTTGTTTTTATATGATGTTTAGCGTCGCTTAGTCATATCGCGACGGTGTCTACTTGAGACATTATTATAAGAGCTGTCACACTGGAGTACCACACCAGACACAGTATACTGAAATCTATAACTATACTCTAAATACTGAGCTACAAGCGAGGGACCTTCTAGTACCATGTTTCGAGGCGGGACGCTCTACCACTAGCCCAACTCTGTGGATAGTTTATATAATTAAACGGGATATATATACCATATGATTCAATAGTTTCAATTTTGCAGTAATTAAATTGTTCTTCTCCATCTGAGTTTCTGTAGTGGCTGCAATTTTTCAAATCAGACATCCTCTGCAATAAAAAATGGTTACTATTTTTACATTATTTATAGTAATCGTCGACCGAAGAAGGATTTAAGGTCTCACATAGACAACATTTTATATACACGTAACTTTTATGGCTCTTATCTTGACTTAGAAAACAATACTGTCAAGATGTTGGTGTAAGTATCTTGAACTTAAACGGGATCTTCTGTTAGGCGACTTTGCCTTCACTGGATTAAGCTGTGTAACAGCCTAGCTTGTCTACACTGGATTAAGCTGTGTAACAGCTTATCTTGTTTTCATTTGATTAAGCTGTGTAACAGCCTAGCTTGTCTACACTGGATTAAGCTGTGTAACAGCCTAGCTTGTCTACACTGGATTAATCTGTGTAACAGCCTGGCTTGTCTTCACTGGATTAAGCTGTGTAACAGCCTAGCTTTGTCTTCATTGGATTAAGCTGTGTAACAGCCTAGCTCGAAATTATGTTAATCAATTTTGTTCAAACTATATAATTTATAAATTTTCCTCAGGCTTCTTGCCTCATGATAAGTAAACTTTAAACAAAAAGAAAAAGTACAATGATTCTTATATTTAGAAATCATAAAGACAAATGACCATACCAATTAACTATATACAGTATAATATATCAAACCCTGTAGTGTTGAACCAACTGTTACTCAAAACTATTTTAAATGATGATACCAGCTGTTCAGACAACGTGTCTCGACAGCATATGTTTGAGACTTGTTTCAAACCTAAACAATACTGTATGTCTGGAACACTGCTCAGTTCCAGTATAAAAATACACCTATATGTTTGAAGACTGTTTCAAACCTAAGTCTTCAAACTAACCTAATGCGCATTAAACAAAGCCAAGTTTCAGCACGAAACTAACCTTATATGTGTTAGAACGGTTTCAAAAAGCATCAGACTGGGCCGATCAGACTAAACTGTGCATGAAACAATCCCCAGTTCCAGCACAAGAGTCATTCCTTTGAGTTTCAAACACCAAGCCTTCCCAAAGCCAATAGCTAGAGAGAATCTTTGCCGTAGTGATTTTCCCCCAAAAGTCATAGCTTAACAATTATATTAATTAGTTATATATTTAATTATATTATATTTTAAAATACATATAATATATGAAACAATGTCATTTAAGAATGGAGTCATGCATAATTTATAGTGGGAATATCAGCTAAACATATCTTATATTCGTTCTCTAATTAGTTAGCCTATTTCCCAAATCTATTTTTCTATCAATGTTTTCAAATGAAGTATTCTAGATATATGAAGGCAGGGAAGCGGTCTGATGCATTATAAGAACGTACGTGTAGTGGCAAGCCGCCGTTCTGAAAGTGATCACGTTGTTTGACAAGGCCATGACGCTTGTGCATACAGTTGGCGATCTCGGGGTTATCGGTGGAATCGGCACATTGGTAACATAGTATGGCATCTAAAAATATCAACATGTCTATACATAACATGTGGTTGTGTTGTAGCTATTATAACAATAAAACATTGGCACTGTGTCTAAAATGACCTGTAATAAAAGTGTATATAGCATATATTTTGTAGATATACACGAATTTCGCAATAATAATATTCAATGTATGTCATGCTGGAACTGAAACAGTCACGTATGTGCATACTTGTGCCGGAACCATAAAGTACACGGTGCTATCGGAAGTGGCATGTGCTTTACAAGATGGATCGACGGTGTTTCACGCAACTTTCACAAAAGAAATATATGCATGGCAGCAAGTTGTATCGGTGGATAAATATATAAATGGTAGCAAGTTGTATCGGTGGATAAATATATACATGGTAGCAAGTTGTATCGGTGGATAAATATATACATGGCAGCAAGTTGTATTGGTGGATAAATATATAAATGGTAGCAAGTTGTATCGGTCGACAAATATATACATGGCAGCAAGTTGTATCGGTGGATAAATATATACAATGCAGCAAGTTGTATCGGTGGATAAATATATAAATGGTAGCAAGTTGTATCGGTGGATAAATCAGCAGCTGTATTGTATTTTACATCGATTCTAGAAAAGAAGTTTTACAACTTATACAAAACCAGTATTATGGATATGCAGGGAAATGAACACACATGGCCGTGGTGGGAGATCTGGGTTCACCAGACAATGCCGTCCACATATTCTTAAGAAAAAAACTCACAATTACTAAATAAACGCAATCTCAAACTCACAAATATATTCGTATTTGTATTATGTAACTAATCACAAAACATCAATAGCATTCTTGATGTTATATTGTAGCAATATTCAGGTCTCCGGTCCATAAAACAAAACATATAATGTGTAAATCTTACATAGCCATAGATGTATATCATCGCATCATCGGTGATACGTCAACATTAAGATCTCTCTTAATAATTACCTCCCCTTAGTCACAAGTTAGTGATAGTAGCAAGATTCTTGTGCCAAAGAAATTAGAGCTGTGTTGTAAATTATTATTCTTGTTGAAAATGATTAACATGGTCAAATTTCTTAGCTTTGTGCATATGAGAACATTGGAACATTTTCATGAGCTCTGCCAAGTGTGGATGACATTGGGAACTGTTGGAGGCATACTACCACCATTTGAAAAAGTAAGTGTTTCTGTTGGGTAGTCGCAAAATGGCGGTTATAAATAATCCTCGTTTCTTCTTTTTTAAAAATACATTTTCCTTATTTTAATGCTCATTTTTTATTTAAATGACATTTTTGTTGTGTTTTGAACATTTTGAAAGCATTGCCATGTTTGAATTGTGAATTTAGAACAAAAAAAATGATACTTTGAAATTGGGGTATGAATACATGATTTCGGAAGTCTACTTTCACTTTGTCAACAGCGTACACTCTGATCAGAAAAAAAAATCTGTTATAAGTTTCACTTCCTTCATCTGGGTCTCTCTATGAATGACAAGCCTTCAAACTTTGATTATTTACTATAGCATAAAGGACAAAAATTATGGTGGGATTACACCTTGACGAAGATATAACAGTTTAAAGATGCGTATTGATACACAGCAACAAAAATGAAGGATGTCATCAAAGCATCAAAATTGTGAAAAGGCAATCTAATCAACGCCATGTTTTTCCTGCATATTTGGACTAACCGAGGACAATCACTTAGAACCCTTGACAATGTGTTCAGTGTTCCAGAAGTGCATGTCTGTTCATGTATATAGAACAGTACAAAATTAATTGGTGTGCGAGACGTTAACGTGATTAATGCGTTGCTTGATTAAATGATAAAGTTTCTAATACATTTCAAGTAATATGGACTTATGGGTTTTATCATACCAGTACCAATATTAATTAACTTTGAATTTCTTTGAATATGTTTATGTATTGTTCATTTTGAAAATATGTTGACTTGTACTTGTTCATCATTTGTTTCATTATATTATTTTTATACTCTCCTGAAAATTGGAAGACATAAAGTTGCGAACAGTATTGTAGGTAGGTGTGGGGCATATTTTAGAACCAGAAAAGATGACTGAGCAGAAGAATTTCTTTTACACCCACTATTTTTCTTACTGCATCCTTAAGACAGACCGTTTTTGACTCATCCACTCATTTTCTTCAGCTGAGAACAAATACAATCATATTGCGTTCGCCGCACTCCAACTCAGTGGTATATTCTTATATAAATACACCTACATTTTCTAAAATGTATGCAGTATATCCAAAGTTAACTTTAATCTGTCGTCTGACTTTTCATTTCAGAAACAACAAAAGTTCCTTAATTTTTATTCACTTTAAAGAGTCTACTTCAAACAGCTATGTGTTAAACGGTACCAAACAAAACACTAATACAATGCAGTATCAAAAAAATATATAAGAATGGTAAAACAACGAAACGAATAACTTACCCGAGTAGCTGATCCTCATCAGGACAATACACAAGATGAACGAAATTAATGACAGAGAGCACATTTTTGTCGGTATTTTTGTCGGTATTTTCACTTTAACCAAAGAACTGCATTTCGAATGCAATACACATATATTATTTTCTACTCAAAGTTTATTCAAAACGTAGAGCTATTGATTTTTCTTAAACCACTGTGTCTTCCTCTTTTGGGCTATTTTAAGATATGTGTATTACAGTCATACACCACGGAGTCTCTATTGTACACTTTGTAAAACATTTATAATGAGACGGGAGAACGTACCCGCAATATCAAATTACAACTTTTATGATATAGTCGTTTTACGCTTGAAAAAGAAATATAGTCTATTTCAATATATATTCATGTTTTGTCAAAGAAGGGACATTGTTTAGCTTGGCGCACAACAATACTACAACACAGTTACATTTCCTTAATCATTTAAAGTACGAGCCTTACTGCTATGATGCTAGATACAGATCAACTAACATTTTGGCTGTCCTCTACGGGGGCCAGCCTGAGTATCAACATACATTCTGTATTCTACTTTTTATTTTACAATACGTTATATTAATGATGATCTTCTAAGAGTTCTTTTCATAAAGGTCTGTTTGTCTCAGTTTATCAAATCTTATTTACTGAATTAAATTTGTTTTTTTTATAAATAGTCCATTGTACTGACTCTAAGCATTACTACGGTATCAGTTGGCGTGAGAGGAGGACGTTTATCTTATAGAAAAGTAAGTATCGGAGACGATCAAGACAACGGTATCAGTTGGCGTGAGAGAGGAGGACGTTTATCATATAGAAAAGTAAGTATCGGAGACGATCAAGACAACGGTATCAGTTGGCACGAAAGGAGGACGTTTATCCTATAGAAAAGTTAGTATCGGAGCCGATCAAGACAACGGTATCAGTTGGCATGACAGGATGACGTTTATCTTATAGAAAATGAGTAACGGAGACGAGCAAGACAACGGTATCAGTTGGCATGAGAGGAGGACGCTTATCTTAAAGAAAAAGTAAGTATCGGAGACGATCAAGACAACGGTATCAGTTGGCGTGAGAGGAGGACGTTTATCTTATAGAAAAGTAAGTATCAGAGACGATCAAGACAACGGTATCAGTTGGCGTGAGAGGAGGACGTTTATTATATAGAAAAGTAAGTATCGGAGACGATCATGACTACGGTATCAGTTGGCGTGAGAGGAGGACGTTTATCACATAGAAAAGTAAGTATCGGAGACGATCAAGACAACGGTATCAGTTGGCGTGAGAGGAGGACGTTTATCTTATAGAAAAGTAAGTATCGGAGACGATCATGACTACGGTATCAGTTGGCGTGAGAGGAGGACGTTTATCCTATAGAAAAGTAAGTATCGGAGACGATCATGACAACGGTATAAGTTGGTGTGAGAGGAGGACGTTTATCTTATAGAAAAGTAAGTATCGGAGACAATCAAGACAACGGTATCAGTTGGCGTGAGAGGAGGACGTTTATCTTATAGAAAAGTAAGTATCGGAGACGATCAAGACAACGGTATCAGTTGGCGTGAGAGGAGGACGTTTATCTTATAGAAAAGTAAGTATCGGAGACGATCAAGACTACGGTATCAGTTGGCGTGAGAGGAGGACGTTTATCTTATAGAAAAGTAAGTATCGGAGACGATCAAGACAACGGTATCAGTTGGCGTGAGAGAGGAGGACGTTTATCATATAGAAAAGTAAGTATCAGAGACGATCAAGACAACGGTATCAGTTGGCGTGAGAGGAGGACTTTTATCTTATAGAAAAGTAAGTATCGGAGACGATCAAGACTACGGTATCAGTTGGCGTGAGAGGAGGACGTTTATCATATAGAAAAGTAAGTATCGGAGACGATCATGACTACGGTATCAGTTGGCGTGAGAGGAGGACGTTGATCATATAGAAAAGTAAGTATCTGAGACGATCAAGACAACGGTATCAGTTGGCGTGAGAGGAGGACGTTTATCTTATAGAAAAGTAAGTATCAGAGACGATCAAGACAACGGTATCAGTTGGCGTGAGAGGAGGACGTTTATCATATAGAAAGGTAAGTATCGGAGACGATCATGACTACGGTATCAGTTGGCGTGAGAGGAGGACGTTTATCTTATAGAAAAAGTAAGTATCGGAGACGATCATGACTACGGTATCAGTTGGCGTGAGAGGAGGACGTTTATCTTATAGAAAAGTAAGTATCGGAGACGATCAAGACTACGGTATCAGTTGGCGTGAGAGGAGGACGTTTATCATATAGAAAAGTAAGTATCGTAGACGATCATGACTACGGTATCAGTTGGCGTGAGAGGTGGACGTTTATCTTATAGAAAAGTAAGTATCAGAGACGATCAAGACTACGGTATCAGTTGGCGTGAGAGGAGGACGTTTATCATATAGAAAAGTAAGTATCGGAGACGATCAAGACTACGGTATCTGTTGGCGTGAGAGGAGGACGTTTATCTTATAGAAAAGTAAGTATCGGAGACGATCAAGACAACGGTATCAGTTGGCGTGAGAGGAGGACGTTTATCATATAGAAAAGTAAGTTTCGGAGACGATCATGACTACGGTATCAGTTGGCGTGAGAGGAGGACGTTTATCTTATAGAAAAGTAAGTATCGGAGACGATCATGACTACGGTATCAGTTGGCGTGAGAGGAGGACGTTTATCTTATAGAAAAGTAAGTATCGGAGACGATCAAGACTACGGTATCAGTTGGCGTGAGAGGAGGGCGTTTATCATATAGAAAAGTAAGTATCGGAGACGATCATGACTACGGTATCAGTTGGCGTGAGAGGAGGACGTTTACCTTATAGAAAAGTAAGTATCGGAGACGATCAAGACAACGGTATCAGTTGGCGTGAAAGGAGGACGTTTATCATATAGAAAAGAAAGATTCGGAGACGATCAAGACAACGGTATCAGTTGGCATGAGAGAGGAGGACATTTATCATATAGAAAAGTAAGTATCGGAGACGATCAAGACAACGGTATCAGTTGGCGTGAGAGGAGGACGTTTATCTGATAGAAAATGAGTATCGGAGACGATCAAGACAACGGTATCAGTTTGCGTGAGAGGAGGACGTTTATCTTATAGAAAAGTTAGTATCGGAGACGATCAAGACAACGGTATCAGTTGGCATGAGAGAGGAGGACGTTTATCATATAGAAAAGTAAGTATCGGAGACGATCAAGACAACGGTATCAGTTGGCACGAGAGGAGGACGTTTATCTTATAGAAAAGTTAGTATCGGAGCCGATCAAGACAACGGTTTCAGTTGGCATGACAGGATGACGTTTATCTTATAGAAAATGAGTAACGGAGACGATCAAGACAACGGTATCAGTTGGTGTGAGAGGAGGACGTTTATCATATAGAAAAGTAAGTATTGGAGACGATCAAGACAACGGTATCAGTTGGCGTGAGAGGAGGACGTTTATCTTATAGAAAAGTAAGTTTCAGAGACGATCAAGACAACGGTATCAGTTGGCGTGAGAGGAGGACGTTTATCTTATAGAAAAGTAAGTATCGGAGACGATCATGACTACGGTATCAGTTGGCATGAGAGAGGAGGACGTTTATCTTATAGAAAAGTAAGTATTGGACACGATCAAGACAACGGTATCAGTTGGCGTGAGAGGAGGACGTTTATCTTATAGAAAAGTAAGTATCGGAGACGATCAAGACAAAGGTATCAGTTGGCGTGAGAGGAGGACGTTTATCATATAGAAAAGTAAGTATCAGAGACGATGAAGACAACGGTATCAGTTAGCGTGAGAGGAGGACGTTTAACATATAGAAAAGTAAGTATCGGAGACGAGCATGACTACGGTATCAGTTGGCGTGAGATGAGGACGTTTATCTTATAGAAAAGTAAGTATCGGAGACGATCATGACTACGGTATCAGTTGGCGTGAGAGGAGGACGTTTATCTGATAGAAAAGTAAGTATCGGAGACGATCAAGACAACGGTATCAGTTTTCGTGAGAGGAGGACGTTTATCATATAGAAAAGTAAGTATCGGAGACGATCAAGACTACGGTATCAGTTGGCATGAGAGGAGGACGTTTATCTTATAGAAAAGTAAGTATCGGAGACGATCAAGACAACGGTATCAGTTGGCGTGAGAGGAGGACGTTTATCATATAGAAAAGTAAGTATCGGAGACGATCATGACTACGGTATCAGTTGGCGTGAGAGGAGGACGTTTATCATATAGAAAAGTAAGTATCGGAGACGATCATGACTACGGTATCAGTTGGCGTGAAAGGAGGACGTTTATCATATAGAAAAGTAAGTATCGTAGACGATCATGACTACGGTATCAGTTGGCGTGAGAGGAGGACGTTTATCATATAGAAAAGTAAGTATCGGAGACGATCATGACTACGGTATCAGTTGGCGTGAGAGGAGGACGTTTATCATATAGAAAAGTAAGTATTGGAGACGATCAAGACAACGGTATCAGTTGGCGTGAGAGGAGGACGTTTATCATATAGAAAAGTAAGTATCGGAGGAGATCAAGACTACGGTATCAGTTGGCGTGAGAGGAGGACGTTTATCTTATAGAAAAGTAAGTATCGGAGACGATCAAGACAACGGTATCAGTTGGCGTGAGAGGAGGACGTTTATCACATAGAAAAGTAAGTATCGGAGACGATCAAGACAACGGTATCAGTTGGCGTGAAAGGAGGACGTTTATCTTATAGAAAAGTAAGTATCGGAGACGATCAAGACAACGGTATCAGTTGGTGTGAGAGGAGGACGTTTATCATATAGAAAAGTAAGTATCGGAGACGATCATGACTACGGTATCAGTTGGCGTGAGAGAGGAGGACGTTTATCACATAGAAAAGTTAGTATCGGAGACGATCATGACTACGATATCAGTTGGCGTGAGAGGAGGACGTTTATCACATAGAAAAGTAAGTATCGGAGACGATCATGACGACGGTATCAGTTGGCGTGAGAGGAGGACGTTTATCTTATAGAAAAGTAAGTATCGGAGACGATCAAGAAAACGGTATTAGTTGGCGTGAGAGGAGGACGTTTATCTTATAGAAAAGTAAGTATCGGAGACGATCAATACAACGGTATCAGTTGGCGTGAAAGGAGGACGTTTATCATATAGAAAATAAGTATCGGAGACGATCAAGACTACGGTATCAGTTGGCGTGAAAGGAGGACGTTTATCATATAGAAAAGTAAGTATCGGAGACGATCAAGACAACGGTATCAGTTGGCGTGAGATGAGGACGTTTATCATATAGAAAAGTAAGTATCGGAGACGATCAAGACAACGGTATCAGTTGGCGTGAAAGGAGGACGTTTATCTTATAGAAAAGTAAGTATCGGAGACGATCATGACTACGGTAACAGTTGGCGTGAGAGGAGGACGTTTATCATATAGAAAAGTAAATATCGGAGACGATCAAGACTACGAAACATATTCGGACTAGTTTATTTTACTGTTCTGCGATTATTATAAGCATCGTCCATGTAAACAGGTTAACTTTGTATAACCTTTTTTTTTTCTTTTTGTTTGATTTGTAGGTTCCGGTTGTACTTGTGTTGTTTATTTCATAACACAATTTAATATGACATGACTGGTGGAAATTAATCCTCTTCCTTTATGGACTCATCTTGCTATTTTCCCGCCAAATTACCAATTATCTAATAAATATTAATGAAGGATATACCAAGAAGGTCGTGTTTACAGACAAATAGTATAGGAGAAATGGATAATGAAACTGGCAACAAAATTCCCGCATGGTTATAATGTTAAATATAACATTTGAATTCAACTTCTTTAATTATTATAAAGTGCGGGAAATGACGTTACGTCTTTTGACGTTGTCCATACAGGATGTGACGTCACGTCATCATTATAGAAAAACAATTTATAGGAAAATGAACGTTGCCTAGCTGTAATATTAAATTTTCAATTTTTGATAAAGGCCAGGTGGCCGAAAATTAAATATTGAGTGAATTAATTTGAACTTGTGTATTAATGAAGGGTAAGTCCATTTTTACATAGGTTTGATACCGCTACTCAAGTTGCATTTACTTGGTAACGAATATTTTGATCTTAGGTATTATTCAATATTTTTGAAGTAAAACGTTTAAAAGATACCGTGGTTTATAAGTTATAGTAGAAATGGTATAAGAACGAGCAATTAAATGATGACTTACCTCCGATGAAATTGGGTCACCGTTAATAAATTAACACCTATACATCTATGCACTTGAGAGCAAAGCTGTAGCGGTTGGGGCGCGTGTGTGCATATGTGTTTCTTTAATAAAAGCGTTTTAAATACACAAACACAAACTATTAGAGTAAATAATAAGCGTGTACCCCTGTTGAGCCGTATATGTCACAGATCGAATATGTAACACATGTGTGATATATTCGACCGTAAAAATGACATCTGTCTTATGTGACATATTCGTCTGCTCAATTTGACAATCAAAAACATAAACGATTTTTTCACATACGTTGTGATATAAAATAATGGAACTACAAATTATAACATCATCAGAAACATCATCACGATCGTTATCATCATCATCATCATCATCGCAATCAACGTACTTCTGCTCATCATCACCATCATCAACAACATATTTATTTCAATTATCAAGGCGACCATCATTATCATGAGGAGCAGTAGCATGACGACCATCATCATCATCAACAGGATCGTCATTTTTAATATCACCGTCATCACCATCGTCATCATCATCATCATCATCATGACCACCACTACCATAATCATCATCATCATCATTAATTGATATTATGACGACCATCATTATTGTCATCATCATCATCACGACCATTATGACTATCATCATCAAGATTATCATCAGCAGCATCTACATAATAACGCCCATCATCACGATCATAATTATTATAATCAGCATCATCGTTGTCGTCATCATCATGATCATCATCATAGCGACCAGAATCGCGATCATTATCATCATCCTCATCATTATTATCATCACAACCAGCATCACGATCATCATCATCATCAACAACAACATCATCATCAGTACGACCATCATCATCAACAACAACAACATCATCGTGTTGATTGTCATCTTCATCATATTCAACTCATAACCATTTTATTGACACAACCAGCATCACGATCATCATCATCATCAACAACAACATCATCATCAGTACGACCATCATCATCAACAACAACAACATCATCGTGTTGATTGTCATCTTCATCATATTCAACTCATAACCATTTTATTTAGCTTTCTTGTTTTTTTTGTTCATAATTGAAAGTGACTTTCAGACTATTTGACTCTCCATATGTAAAGGGGTATCTAATTTAAGAGAACAAACGAACGTTTCATAACTGTAATTAACAAGAAACTGATACAACTCTGAAAAAGTGATTTCAAAGAACTATACAGCATTGTCATACATATAATTTCAATACAATAACGATGTCATAATTAGTTTAAGCATGTATTGTATCTGCACAGATTCACTTGGCAACACTTTTTGTCATTTTAACGTAACTGCCGCAAATATGTAGTGTCAATAACATCATACCAGTTAATACCACTCATACGCTGTGTCATTTTAACATCACTGCCGCAAATATGTTGTGTCGATAACATCATACCAGTTAATGCCACTCATACGCTGTGTCATTTTAACATCACTGCCGCAAATATGTAGTGTCGGTAACGTCATACCAGTTAATGCCACTCATACGCTGTGTCATTTTAACATCACTGCCGCAAATATGTTGTGTCGATAACATCATACCAGTTAATGCCACTCATACGCTGTGTCATTTTAACATCACTGCCGCAAATATGTTGTGTCGATAACATCATACCAGTTAATGCCACTCATACGCTGTGTCATTTTAACATCACTGCCGCAAATATGTAGTGTCGCTAACATCATACCAGTTAATGCCACTCATACGCTGTGTCATTTTAACATCACTGCCGCAAATATGTAGTGTCGATAACGTCATACCAGTTAATGCCACTCATACGGAAACGGAGCCAGGCATTTGGCCATCTTGGGTCTTTTATTACTTGTTTAATTGCTAATATAAGACCACTGTTTCTACCTGCCTTCATAAGCAGAAAACGAACGCTGACCGGATTTCGATTATTCAATTGAATATCTGGTGCTATATAGATCCTTGGCTTTTGGATACCCATTAACCGAATTAATTCTCTGAAGTGTTCACTGACCTTGGCAATTACAAACTGCATCACTGGGTTTGAATTAATGCACGTTTTCAAGATGTCTTTCTGTATGTGATGATGATGATGATAGTGGTGGTGATGATGATGATGATGATGATAATGATGATGATAATGATGATGATGATGATGATGATGATTGTGTTGATCATTATGTCAGCCATAAAAACTTTGTGGCATAAATAAGATGTTCAATAAAATGTGATTGTTTAAAAAATACGTTTTTCTTTCAAAACTGATGACAAATGTGATGTATTCGTTGCCAATTTTGTTTTCCTGTGTCCACTTTTTGCGTGTGACATATTCGTTTTGGTGTGCATATAAAAACTTAAGCCACACGAATACATCACATTTTATGTACCATATTCGTTTGATGCGCGTGTCATGTTCGGTCAAATTTTTCACTCGTGTTACATATTCGATCTGTGACATATACGGCTCAACATACCCCCATGGGAAACTCACTGGAAAGCAATGATTTAATCATCTACGTTTTGATTCGCAGTGTATGGTGTACTGAGTTTGATACTAGTTGGAGATTCGCTTTTAAACTTAGTGCATCTAAGTGTTGTGTCTGTATGTGTGTGCTATAATAATGCATAACAGTAAAAGCACAGCATTGGCGTATTTAAGAAATGAGTAGCATTCGGTGTTTTAAGATATCAAACATTTGTCTGAGCGGTTTCCCGTATCCCAATAACGGGAGTAGAGTAGAATCATCTGGGACACCCTTCCCACATTACCCTTAGGTTGCCTCTCACCAGTAACTGAAGTGCTGTTACGCCAATTAATGTATCGTTTACCCACAAAATACTTGTAATTACGCCAAGTTTTCTAGAAATAAATTAAAAGGGAAGTAACAATGTTTGTCTTAAATTTTATTTATCATGATTTGCCGTTATTATGGGCTTTTACTCTTTGCAGGTGGCTGAACCCTGAAAATATTCGTATTTGAAGACCTGGGCGCCGTCAACTTATTAGCAACGTCTGTTTTACCGTAATTAAACCATGAAACATAAATAGGCAAACATTAAGATGGAGTGGACATTTATACACTTCAGTTGACCAATAAAAATAAATTTGTATATTACTCTTTTTTCAGTGTTTTTAAATGATGGCGTATGACATATATAGGTTCGTATGACATATATAGGTTCGTATGACATATATGGGCTCGTTTGACATATACGGGCCCGTATGACATATAAACGTTCGTATGACATATATGGACTCGTATGACATGTATAGGTTCGTATAACATATATAGGTTCGTATGACATATATGGGCTCGTTTGACATATACGGGCTCGTATGACATATAAAGATTCGTATGGCATATATGGGCTCGTATGACATATATAAGTTCGTATGACATATATAGGTTCGTATGACATATATGGGCTCGTTTGACATACACGGGCTCGTATGACATATAAAGGTTCGTATGACATATATAGGTTCGTATGACATATATGGGCTCGTTTGACATATACGGGCTCGTATGACATATAAAGATTCGTATGACATATATGGGCTCGTATGACATATATAAGTTCGTATGACATATATAGGTTCGTATGACATATATGGGCTCGTTTGACATACACGGGCTCGTATGACATATAAAGGTTCGTATGACATATATGGGCTCGTATGGCATATATATGGTTTAGTGTCAAAGTGCATTTTGATGATATGGTTTATGGCTATTCCCTGTTGTTTAAGATGCCATTAAATTGCCAAGCTGCTACACAGGGGTCTAATTTATAATAAATTCATTTATATAGAGATGAAGCCCATGCTTATAAAGACATCCATGGGACTTACTGTGTTGTGTTTTATTGATATACTGTACATCACACTGCGAATAAAACAGAACTTTAAATATGGAAATGAACACAGCATATATTTCTTTAAATGTTTTTAGTTTCACCTGTTAATGCATATATGAGATAAAGTTTAAATAGATCACGCTTTTGTGAACAGAAAAGAACAGAACAGAACAGAAAACAGAATGCAGAACAGAATGCAAAATGTAGAATGCAGCACAGAACAGAATGCAGAACAGAACAAAACAGAACGCATAACACAGTAGAACACAGTAGAACACAGTAGCGCACAACATAGCACAGAAGATCACAGCAGAACACAGCAGAGTACAGTAGAGCACAGCAGAACACAGTAGAGCACAGTAGAGTACAGTAGAATACAGCAGAGTACAGTAGAACACAGTAGAGCACAGCAGAACACAGCAGAGTACCGCATAACACAGTAGACAACAGCAGAGTACAGTTGAACACAGTAGAACACAGTAGAGTACAGTAGAGCACAACAGAACACATCAGAGCACAGCAGAGTACAGCAGAACACAGCAGAGTACAGTAAAACACAGCAGAACACAGTAGAACACAGCATATTACAATAGAACACTGTAAAACACAGTAGTAACATAATTGGGATCGCTGGAATCGGAGCGGTGTGTCAATATAATTATAGACATTACAGGAACTTCATACATTGTCACCGGGAGCTCTTCCCACCCTCAGTCAGGTATCAGAGTTAACGGAGTCCATCTGGACCAGGTAGCCTTACCTACCACTTCTTGTATTTAACACTGGGCTTTTGTGTTAATTTATTCATATGTCTCAATATATGTGATACAATCAAACCATCAGCGCAGACGTAAAAGACAATTTTCACGGTTAAATTTTTGGGTGGGAAATACACACATCGTTCTCATGATAAATGTTAATTTGCTCAGCCCTAGGGCGAAGGACGATAGTAATAACATTTTACATGTAAGCTCAGGTATTAACATGTCCATTTAACGTAAACTTGATTGGTTGTAAGTGGAACGTACCGTTTATGTTCCGGTCTTGTGCTGAAATTTTGTGTATTCAAATTGTTTACCTACACCAGGAACGTGTCACTCTCTTCAATCGCGTGCGGGGCGTTTCGCCAATACGACGTATATTAATTTACCTGGCAAGTAGCCACCTTGACGCTAATTAAATGTTTAGATTTTTTTTTTATATAAAAATCGGATTGATCTATGGAAAGTGATTTTGATATGTTTATTAAGTGTACGTCTGTGCATTCGTGTATTTGTTGTTCCGAAAAATAAATATAGTTAACCATTTTAATTGTATATTTAAAGAAAACTTTTGTCAATGAAATAAGTATGTGTTAAACCCAAAACGTTGAAAACTGTGTTATTTTTGTTTAAGATAAAAGTGTTTATTAGGGCGAAAAGCGGAAATTAAACTGAGACAGAAATATGTCACCGCCGGTTGCAGATTCCACAAAAGACGTTGAAAAAAAGTCAACGCGGAGGGTAAATATATATATATATATATTTGTTAACTTATTTCATCTCTTTCATTTCCATTTGCATTTGAATGGAAGCGCAAATGGTTTTAGTTGTTTCATTTACATAATATTTGATAATTAACATTTATTCTGTTGTTACACCCGGGGGGACAACTTGCCATTAATTCCCTGTATGTTGTCTGTTGTACAGGTAAGCATGTTTTAGTAATTGAAAGTGTTTAGATGTCAGTTACATGGCATTAGAACACTTAAATAAAACTGGCATACTACATAAGAAATAACATACTATGTATAAGTAGGTTTTATTCTTTATTTAAGCCGCATCATGGTTAAACCACTTTATGTGTATATATAATATAAAACAATCTTTACATCTAACAAATAACCGTGTCATTCTATAAAGAATTAAAAGAGACTATACATATATATATATCCACAACATGTCTTTTTATTTATAAACATGCATAAGATTAAACATAAACTATTTAACAATATAAGTATTAACGACTATATACACAGTAAGTATGAGAGACCGGTGATAATCTTGACATATAGTCTAAAACTTTATTAAGAGTATATATGATTATATGTTCTCACTATATGTGAGAAGAACTAACGCCACCGCTACTCAAATTTTAAATATGCATTGTCCATTGTACACTAAAAGAAGGAAATACAACATTATGACTAGTTTTGACCATTCACCTACGGACAACTGCTTCAAAGTTAAATTTCTAACGCTGACATTCACGCAATGTGTTAAATAATCATAAAATTAGACAAAGATAAAACAAACATTAAAATAAGGATTAGTTCACTACTGGCTTATGAAGTCCATCACTAGTTCGCACTACTGGCTTATGAAGTCCATCACTAGTTCGCACTACTGGCTTATGAAGTCCATCACTAGTTAGCACTACTGGCTTATGAAGTCAATTACTAGTTCGCACTACTGACTTATGAAGTCCATCACAAGTTCGCACTACTGGCTTATGAAGTCCATCACTAGTTCGCACTATTGGCTTATGAAGTCCATCACTATTTCGCACTATTGGCTTATGAAGTTCATCACTAGATTGCATTACTGGCTTATGAAGTCCATCACTAGTTCGCACTATTGGCTTATGAAGTCCATCACTAGTTCGCATTACTGGCTTATGAAGTCCATCACTAATTCGCAATACTGGCTTATGGAGTCAATCACTAGATCGCACTATTGGCTTATGAAGTCCATCACTAGATCGCACTACTGAATTATTAAGTCCATCACTAGTTCGCAGTACTGACTTATGAAGTCCATGACAAGTTCGCATTACTGGCTTATGAAGTCCATCACTAGTTCGCACTATTAGCTTATGAAGTCCATCACAAGTTCGCACTACTGGCTTATGGAGTCAATCACTAGATCGCACTATTGGCTTATGAAGTCCATCACTAGATCGCACTACTGAATTATTAAGTCCATCACTAGTTCGCAGTACTGACTTATGAAGTCCATGACAAGTTCGCATTACTGGCTTATGAAGTCCATCACTAGTTTGCACTATTAGCTTATGAAGTCCATCACTAGTTCGCATTACTGGCTTATGAAGTCCATCACTAGTTCGCACTACTGACTTATGAAGTCAATCACTAGATCGCACTACTGGCTTATGAAGTCAATCACTAGTTCGCACTACTGGCTTATGAAGTCAATCACTAGTTCGCACTACTGACTTATGAAGTCCATCACAAGTTCGCACTACTGGCTTATGAAGTCCATCACTAGTTCGCACTATTGGCTTATGAAGTCCATCACTAGTTCGCACTACTGACTTATGAAGTCCATCACAAGTTCGCACTACTGGCTTATGAAGTCCATCACTAGTTCGCACTATTGGCTTATGAAGTCCATCACTATTTCGCACTATTGGCTTATGAAGTTCATCACTAGATTGCATTACTGGCTTATGAAGTCCATCACTAGTTCGCACTATTGGCTTATGAAGTCCATCACTAGTTCGCATTACTGGCTTATGAAGTCCATCACTAATTCGCAATACTGGCTTATGGAGTCAATCACTAGATCGCACTATTGGCTTATGAAGTCCATCACTAGATCGCACTACTGAATTATTAAGTCCATCACTAGTTCGCAGTACTGACTTATGAAGTCCATGACAAGTTCGCATTACTGGCTTATGAAGTCCATCACTAGTTCGCACTATTAGCTTATGAAGTCCATCACAAGTTCGCACTACTGGCTTATGGAGTCAATCACTAGATCGCACTATTGGCTTATGAAGTCCATCACTAGATCGCACTACTGAATTATTAAGTCCATCACTAGTTCGCAGTACTGACTTATGAAGTCCATGACAAGTTCGCATTACTGGCTTATGAAGTCCATCACTAGTTTGCACTATTAGCTTATGAAGTCCATCACTAGTTCGCATTACTGGCTTATGAAGTCCATCACTAGTTCGCACTACTGACTTATGAAGTCAATCACTAGATCGCACTACTGGCTTATGAAGTCAATCACTAGTTCGCACTACTGGCTTATGAAGTCAATCACTAGTTCGCACTACTGACTTATGAAGTCCATCACAAGTTCGCACTACTGGCTTATGAAGTCCATCACTAGTTCGCACTATTGGCTTATGAAGTCCATCACTAGTTCGCACTATTGGCTTATGAAGTTCATCACTAGTTCGCACTACTGGCTTATGAAGTCAATCACTAGTTCGCACTACTGACTTATGAAGTTCATCACTAGTTCGCACTACTGGCTTATGAAGTCAATCACTAGTTCGCACTACTGACTTATGAAGTTCATCACTAGTTCGCACTACTGACTTACGAAGTTCATCACTATTTTGCACTACTGACTTATGAAGTTTATTACTAGTTCGCACTACTGACTTACGAAGTTCATCACTATTTTGCACTACTGACTTACGAAGTTCATCACTATTTTGCACTACTGACTTATGAAGTTTATTACTAGTTCGCACTACTGACTTTTGAAGTTAATCACTAGTTCGCACTACTGACTTATGAAGTTCATCACTAGTTCGTACTACTGACTTTTGAAGTACTGACTTACGAAGTTCATCACTAGTTCGCACTACTGACTTTTGAAGTTAATCACTAGTTCGCACTACTGACTTATGAAGTTAATTACTAGTTCGCAATTTGACTTATGAAATCCATCAATATTTCACTACTGACAAACGCACACAGAACATACACGTATACATATATACATAGAGACCGATAGGCCAAATAACAAGCTTACAGTTTACGTACAAAACCGACAGGCCAAAATACAAGCGGAAATTTTTTTTCTATAAAACCGTCTGAGATTAAACTCTTACAATCGCAGTACACGACTGATAGGCCTAATTAAAAACCACGTGCCCATATTCGCAATACAAGAATCCCCGGGTTTCCGTACAAAACCGACATGCCAGCGTATGTATTCGCTACATGGCCATCGAACGATGTTTTCCACATGAACTGCCGTTCGATATATCTCGTTGATTAATTATAGAAATTCATGGGAAGTTTTTTTTTTATCGAACCGCACTACGTTTGAAGTGAAGACGATTTATTACCTTTGTCAAACTGTCATTTAGTACATATGTAAAAATGTCGTTTAATGAGTGGCTGGAGGAAATGATGATTTTTATTGTTCTAAAAATAATAAACAAGATATTCAGTAGTTATACAACGATTATCTTAAACCACAACAAGGCATTTACCTTTAATGGTATTTAGTTTTAAGTTAATCGTCTGTTATGACAATATAATATTTTGTTTGAATAGTTATGTCATTTTTATATCACCGAGGGTTAAAAGACAGTCAGTTAATATAACCACTCTTTTCTCTGATTCTATATTCGATGACATCTTCGCATGTAACATTACTTTCTCACTTGCATCAGCGGTGAGAAGAAAATGGCACTGAAACGTAATATTTCGTATCAATTATCACGGAGAGTTCGAATTTCGTCCCGGTCACAGTCTCCGTGATGATTAATACACGACATTGCAGTTTTTCGTCATTTGACTCTCACATCTGATTTAAGTGGGAAAGTAATCAGTTACATGCGGAAATGGGTGAGCTCGATTACCGCTTAACGTTCCAGGAAAGAATGCTCATGTCAACTGATCGTCTATTAGCTGTTAGCCCTCGATGACATAAAATTGACGCCAAATATTCAAACAAGCAAAATTGCAGACCCAGGCCTCTGTTTCAGTCACGTTTAAATGTATTTGATAAGGTACGTTTGTAAAGGCGACAACGATTGCATTTTATATTACAGTACTATACCAAGGACTTATACAGGTCCTTGCTTATATGTATATTTAACCGATACCGTGTTTGCTTTTATATTTTAGATAAGATATGAATTTCTCTCCTGATTTTGTACCGCCGTCTTTTGCAAATTACAAGCAATAAATTATTTTTAAAAATCAATAACATGAGATGGTTTAAACACGTCTGCCCAGACGACACCGCGTTCTTTAATTGGCACGTATGTTATCAAAGTACAACGCCATATGACACGAACACACGAGTTACGACACCTATGTTGTCGTCTGCATCGATCACAGACATGTTTGTAAGACGGACTTTATCAGACTTCCCATGTAGAATAAATCATTTGTGGTCGGTCTCAAGTGGACACCCACTTCACAAATTACATAGCCCTATGCAGAGTTTGCGTCAAGCCAACAATGTCAGGTTATTTTTCGAGTTAACATTCGTAGTAAAACCTGGTTTCAATTTGTTTGGTTCCCAGACAACTATACTCGTCTACCCGGGCAACTCTCTTAAAGTAACTGCATGATGCTTAATGGGTGTTATAGTTGTAAGATCACCCTTGGTTTCATCTTGTTATTTCTTTTGGTGAATGTAATATTTTTAAAGTCGTTTCATTCATAGAAAGACCCAATCAAACAAGGGAAACTTATATGTTATTGTTTATTAACATCTGCAGGGCCACATTATCATTAGAAAAGTAGGGGTCATGTTTCTTCTGGAACATTTTTCCTTCTCTGTGCAGTGTGTGTACAAAGTGAAAGTACATTTCAGAAATATTTGTATTCACACCCTAATTAAACTTTTTTCTAAATTCACAATCCAAACATGACAATGCTTTCAAAATATTCTAAATACATAAATAATGCCATTAAAATCACAAAATGAGCATTAAAATAGTGAAGTTTATTTTTAAATAAGAAGAAACAATGAATGGGGGGGGGGGGGGGGGGGGGGGGTAGAGGATAGAGGTTAAAAAAAGGGGTTCTTCAATATGTGATGACAATTGGACTTTTAGTAATCAACCTTTAGAAGTAGTGAATGATTTTAATTATCTGGGCACTGTTTTCAGTTATACCGGTAACTATTCTCTTAATCAGAAAGCATTGGCTTGAAAGGGTCTTAAAGCGTTAAACATTTTTTTCTAGCAAATACTGGTAAATATGCATTGAAACCTAAAACTGTCTGTCAGTTATTTGATGCCTTTGTTGGCTCAACCCTTAATAACGCCTGCGAAAAATGGGGACTTTCTAAATCAAAAGAAATCGAAAGAATTCATCTGAAATTTTGTAAATATTTATTAAATGTTAAAACCTCCACAAGTAATATAGGTGTATATGGAGAGTTAGGTAGATACCCATTGTATATAAATAGATATGTTCGTATGATTAAATACTGGACTAAAATTGTTAAATCTGATAACATTATAGTTATATATTTATATAATTCATTACTTATTGATTGTAATAAAGGTGGTAAGAATTGGGTAAAAATCATCAAAAACCTACGGGAAGATTATGGATTTTCGTATATATGGCAAGTATTGATGATACAAATTTGTTAAACTTTCATATTGTTTTTAAAGAGAGAGTACTAGATAATTTAAACAAAAATGTTTAACGAAATCGAAAACGTTCACTATGTACTTTAACGACATAGAAGTTAAATACCATTTTGTGTTAATATGTCCTAGTTATCAGGATACCCGTAACTTGAAGCTTTATTAAATCATATTATTATAAACGGCCAGGTACTGATGATAAAAGTCATTGAGTTAATGCAAAGTAAGAAGTATTCAGTCTTGTTAAATTCGTGTAAGTTAATTCATCAAGCTTTTAGTGCTCGAAATTCCTTGTGCAATTTAAATGCATAATATATACATCTATCTTTTTGTGTTGACCTACTGAAGTATATATTTGACAAAGTATTTAAATGTTTAATTTATATTTGTCCAACCTCAGAAACTATTAAAATATACATGTATTGAAATAACGTAATTATCTAATTCAATAGAAAATAATATTGATCTATTATCTGCGTGTCATGTGTTACATTTATTATCTGAATTTGTATATAATGGGAAACATTTTATGTGTAAATTACTTAATAAAGAATTCGAATCTTGAATCTTTATCATACACCACTTCCTGTTTCCAATGGATGTGTTAGGCTTCCTGGAGGAGGTGGCAATTACAGGTAATGAAGGTGTCAGTTTTGATTTGTCCGAAGTAGGCTTGTTTAATGGCGTTTAGATTGAGTATTTGAGTGGAAGGTCTTATTTAATGTAATAAGCACAAACTTTCACAGGTAAGAAATGTTATAAATAAATACATTGGTCATTTTCAGATAAACAAACCGTTGATAGAAAAGAGACGACGTGCGCGAATAAACGACTGCCTGGCGCAACTCAAGTCTATTGTACTTGAGGCCGATGAGTCGAAGGTAAAACAGACATGTTCATCGTTTAGTACATACTTAAGTGCTTATACACTTTTCTTCATCCGCTTAAACATTATTTACGATTGGTTGTAGTTTATCATAATTTGTGATTTGCCATATATGTTATTTACCCAAATACATGATCTACTATAATACGTGATTTACGATAATACGAGATTTCCCATAATATGTTATTTGCCATAATAAGTGATTTACCATAATACGATATTTACTATAATAAGTGATTTGCCATAATACGTGATTAACCATAAAGCGTGATTTATCATGATACGTAATTTACCATAATACGATATTTACCATAATATGTGATTTGCCATAATACATGGTTTATACCAGATTAACTATAATACGTTATTTACCATCATAAAGCGTGATTTACCATAAAGCGTGATTTACCATAATACATTATTTACCATAATTCGTTAGTTATTAATACGTGATTTATTGAAATACTATTAATAAGCGAGATAGACGGTGTATGTGAATGTTCAAATTTGCCTACTATCTCGTTGTTGTTTTTTTATTTGACAATGAAAGAGCCAAACTATTTGTTTCATCATATGTTGATAACTGACCGTAGACTGCTGTCAGACTTATTCATACCACCTCCCACCTCATGTCACCCCTTACACCCGCAGTTCGGCGTCACTCTAGTTTTAACTTATTTATTTTACTTCAATTGTGAACAAGTTCATAAAACTTGGACGCATCAGGCTGGAAGTTTTCCTGGGTACAACTAGTACATAGGCATATTCGGGAAACAGTCTTGCTCAAGGACACCAGACACAGTCATGGCGGAGGATCGAACCCACGACCTTCCGGGTTCAGTGCTCTACCACTGGACCACGCACTCACCTGTAAAACAACACTCCAATAATTTCTCGCATACTTGTTTCGTCTTTAAGCTGTTACAATACATTCGATTCAGTCAAACGTTCATGACATGTGTACGGTTTAACTTATTTAATTTGTTTTTAACTACAAAAAATCATTCCAACAATGCCTGGGGAACAACCCGCCTTCTATTTTAGAAAAAGAACTAACTTAGGCCGCTTAATACATCAGCAATATTTCGTTTGAACTAACACACAAAATACTGTATTAAATATGTGTGCACTGAAAGGTGAAATGGGCTTAAAAACTATTTGATAAAACTATTATTTACCGCACGTAAAATATGAACTGAAATTGCAAGGCGATTTTTTGGTCAATTATGCGAACAAAGAAAAAGTGAAATAAAAATCGCATAATAGTGGATAAGATCGAGAAACTATTTACCAATAACAGACATTTGAGATAATAATCTTAAAGGTGCTTTTAATTTTATTTTCCCCTTGCACATGTAAGTTTATGTATGCAATTATAGGGACGTTATCTGGGGTCGCGGACTTCAACTACAAGATATAATTTCGATATCTCCAATATAGTTCAGTAAGTATACATTTACATGGACATGTAAGAGGGGTTTAGACATGAAACAACGTAAGTATTGTGCGGGTATAAGTCATAAAATAGTTGAGCTGCGTGAATTCAAAGTTTGTTCGGGTAAGCCCAGGTGTTGAAAAGTTATTGACACGCTGACTGAGACGTATGTAGATATTTGATATGACTTGCAGCTCTGCTCATTAATATCCGTTTTACAGTTATTTAGTACACAAACTGTCAAAGAGTTTTAAGAGAACAAGTCTGACACCACTGTGTGAATTTCCTTCTTCCACGCACGTGGTTTATATCTTTTTCTTTAACACGTGTTAAATACATAAACGCAAAGCAATATAACCATTTTGTTGTTTTATTGTTACTATGTGAATATATTTAAAATTGACATTTGAAATAATTCATTATACGCACGTAAATATGTTGTATAAACATAGAAAATTAAATGTAAGAAGTCTCTGAATTCAGCTGAATTTTTAAAATGAATTAAAAAGTATTCTCCAATGTGGCTTAAAGTGCCTTGCTGTTACATACGATGTCTATAATATGGTAAAGAGACAGTTAAAAGCTTGTGTAATAAACAGAAGTAAGGCTGTAGTGAATTTCGAAACGGCACTAAATGAGAATTTAACTTTATTTAATTTGAAACTATGTGCTAAATAAGTCGACAGCGCATCTGAGTATATCAATCCAGGGGTTGTGAATTCGAGTCCCCGCCCAGTCTCCAGTCTCCGTGATCACTGAGATACGGCGTTGCGTCTCATTTACATTCGTCTTTCACCGCTGATTAAAAGAGGGAAAGTTTTCAGTTACTTGCGGAGACCGGCGTGCTCGAGTGCTGGTTAAACGAAAGAGTGCTTAGGTTAACTGATCGTCTGTTAGCCTTCGATGGTATACAATGACGCTAAATATTCAAACAAATATATACGGGTATAAAAATCAAAGTCACTAGCGGATTACCTTTAAAATAAACATGAACCAAAAATTGGCAATCGATCAAATAGTTTCGTTTAAGGAAACTCCGATATTAAATATATGTTTGCACCTGTGTTCTAGAGCTGTAATGGATAAGTACGCCGTCTTTGTTAACGTCAATATGTAAATAAGGAAGATAAAACTCCAAGGCAGCATACTTCGGCTATTATTGCTGAAAAAACATGCCGTAGCACGCGTAACCAATCCAAACGTGTGACCTCCACTGGCGAGATCGCTGATGATGCATATCGCAACTTGATAATGGCACTATGGAAGTTAGCCATGATTGAGCGTTCTTCACGTGAACTTTGTAGTTTATTATAACATTCGTCTTCCATTGTCATACATTTAGTTGGAGAGAAGTTATTAAGAAACGCGAAGCTAATATAAACAGAGAAATAGGCCTACAACGTCAATAGAGTAACCGCAGACATAGTCGATGGTGTTTATTATAAATTGCAATTTATTAACCATTGCTTCATATTGAAATACTGACGCAGTTGCTGATGGGGTTGGAGTTGAAAGTAGTAAATTAATAGCTTCGCTAGAATACGACATATCTCATATACTCTCGTATTATGACTACATCAAGTAAAAACTCATATTTAGTTTACTCTATGTTGCTCACGATCATTAACATGATGTCCTAGACGTGTAGGTCAAGATAACTGGAAAATGGCAACCAGCGTCGTGTCATTCAAAGGCAAGAAGATCCAAAATTAGTTTATTTTGCATTAATGTTTTTCTCCCATATTAATTTTTCATTTATAATTGACTTAACTGATAAAAAGTGTTTTCTTTTACCATTAATAATAATAATAATAATAATAATAATAATAATAATAATAATAATAATGATGATGATGAAGATGATGATGATGATGATGATGATGATGATTATGACGATGGTTTTGATGATGGTGGTGGTGGTGATGATGCCGATGATGATGATGACGATGGTGGCGATTATGGTGATGTTGATGATGGTTGTGGTGATGATGATGATGATGATGATGATGATGATGATGATGATGATGATGACGATGGTGGTGATTAAGATGATTTGAACAAAACAATTTTCTATAAGACCATCAAACATATATTAATTATTTACATCAATGCGCTAAATAACACAGTCACTTAAAAAACAAAAAAAAACAATAATAGTATATGAAGTTATTCATCGAGTTTGGGTAAAATGATATGAATTATTAATGTTTATTTGACAATAGGTCAAATACTAACAATGGTATATCAATACATCATGGGTTATGTGTTACATTCCTTAAGCTTTGGACGAAACTTGACTTGACCAGACGATCTTAGCGATAGCACCTGGTGATAGCACCACGCGATAGCACCTGGCGATAGCACTAAACGATAGCACCTAGCGATAGCACCTGGTGATAGCACCTGGCGATAGCACTTATCGATAGCACCTAGTGATAGCACATGGCGATAGCGAAATCACCTAGCGATAGCACCACCTGGCGATAGCACCTGACGATAGCACCTAGCGATCTGGCAATAGCACCTAGCAATAACACCTAACACCTAGCAATCTAGCGATAGCACCTAGAACCTCACAATCTAGCAAAAGCACCTAGTGATCTAGCGATAACACCTAGCGATAGCACCTAGCGATCTAGCGATGGCACCTAGCAATAGCACCTAGCACTTAGCGAGTTAGCACCTGGCGATCTAGTGATAGCACCTAGCGATAGCACCTAACACCTAGCAATCTAGCGATAGCACCTACCAATAGCACCTAGCACCTAGGGGTCTAGCGATAGCACCTAACAATCTAGCAATAGCACCTAGCAATTAAGCGATAGCATCTAGTGATCTAGCGATAGCACATAGAAATCTAGCAATATCACCTACTAATAACACCTAGCAATAGCACCTAGCGATAGCCATAGCACCTAGCGATAGCACCCAGAGATAGCACATAGCGATAGCGATAGAACCTAGTGATACCACATAGCGATAGCAACTAGCGATAGCACCTCAATAACACCTAGCGATAGCATCTAGCGATAACATCTCGATAACACCCCAATAGCACCTAGCGATATCACGTAGCGATAGCACCTAGCGATACCACCAATAGATACCACCTCGATAGCACCGAAGGATAGCACCTAGTGATAGCAACTAGCGATAGCATTTAGCTATAGCACTTTGCGATAGCGATAGCACTTAGTGATAGCACCTAGCGATATCACGTAGCGATAGCACCTAGCAAAAGCGATAGCACCTAGCGATTACACCTCGATAGCATTTAGCGATAGCACACAATGATATATTCTCGATAGCACCTAGCAATAGCACATAGCGATAGAACATAGCGATAGCACCTCGATAGCACCTAGCGATAGCAGCTAGTGATAACACCTCGATAGCACCTAGCGATAGCACCTCGATAGCACCTAGCGATAGCACCTAGTGTTAAAACATAGCGAGAACACCTCGATAGAACTTAGCGATAGCATCTCGATAGCACCTAGCGATAGCACCTAGTGATAAAACATAGCGAGAACACCTCGATAGAACTTAGCGATAGCATCTCGATAACACCTAGCAATAACACCTCGATAGCACCTAGCGATAGCACCTCGATAGCACCTAGCGATAGCAAATAGGAATAGCACCTCGATAGTACCTAGCGATAGCACATAACGGTAACACCTAGTGATACCACCTCGATACCACCTAGGGATACCACATAGAGATACCATCTACCGATACCACCTAGATAGCACCTAGCAATAGCACCTAGTGATAGAACCTAGAGATAGCACAAAGTGATAGCAATAGCACCTAACGATAGCACCTCGATAGCACCTAGCGATAGCACCTCAATAGCACCTAGCGAAAGCACCTAGCGATAGCCTTCTGTCATGGAGAAACTACGTTGTCCTTAATTTCAATATATTATATAGTAACATCGAGTGTGGTGATAGCACCTAGCGATAGCCTTTTGTCATAGAGGACCTATGTTGTCCTTAATTTCTCTATATCATATAGTACTTTGGAGTGTGGTGATAGCATCTAGCGATAGCCTTGTCAAGAAGGATCTATGTTATCCTTAATTTCGATATATTATATAGTAACATGGAGTGTGGTGATAGCACATAGCGATAGCCTTCTATAACGGAGGACCTATGTTATTCTTAATTCCTCTCAATTACATAGTAACATGGAGTGTGGTGATAGCACCTAGCGATAGCCTTGTGTTATGGAGGACCTATGTTATTCTTAATTTCTCTATATTATATAGTAACACGGAGTGTGGTGATAGCACATAGCGATAGCCTTCTTTCATGGAGGACCTTTGTTATCCTTAATTTCTCTATATTATATAGTAACATGGAGTGGGTGATAACACCTAGCGATAACCTTGTGTCATGGAGGACCTTTGTTATCATTAATTTCTTTATATTATATAGCAACATAGAGTGGGTGATATTACATAACGATAGTCTTCTGACATGAAGGACCTTTGTTATCCTTAATTTGTGTATATTGTAAAGTAACATGGAGTGTAGCGATAGCACCTAGCGATAGTCTTCTGACGTACAGAACCTATGTTATCCTAAATTTCTATATCTCATATAGTAACATGGGGTGTGGTGATAGTACCTAGCGATAGCTTTCTAACTTGGAGGACTTTTTTTATCCTTAATTTCTCTATATTATATAGTGATATGGAGTGATGATAGCACCTAGCGATAGCCTTGTATCACGGAGGACATATGTTATCCTTAATTTCTATATCTCATATAGTAACATGGAGTGTGGTGATAGCACATAGCGATTGCCTCCTATCATGGAGGACCTTTCTTATCATTAATTTCTTTATAGTATATAGCAACATAGAGTGGGTGATGGCAGATAGCAATAGCCATCTGTCATGGAGGACCTTTGTTATCCTTAATTTTTCTATAATATACAGTAACATGGAGTGGGTGATAACACCTAGCGATAACCTTGTGTCATGGAGGACCTCTATTATCATTTATTTCTTAATATTATATAGCAACATAGAGTGGGTGATAGCACATAACGATAGCCTTCTGTCATGAAGGACCTTTGTTATCCTTAATTTGTCTATATTGTAAAATAACATGGAATGTGGTGATAGCACCTAGCGATACCATTCTGTCAGAGAGGACCTATGTTTTCCTTAATTTCTCTATATTAGATAGTAACATCGAGTGTGGTGATAGCACCTAGCGATAGCCTTCTGTCTTGGAGGACCTTTGTTATCCTTAATTTCTCTATATTAGATAGTAACATCGAGTGTGGTGATAGCACCTAACGATAGCCTTCTGTCATTGAGGACCTATGTTGTCCTTAATTTCTATATATTATATAGTAACATGGAGTGTAGTGATAACACACAGTGATAGCCTTGTCATGGAAGACCTTTGTTATCCTTAATTTCTCTATTTTATATAGTAACATGGAGTGTGGTGATAGCACCTAACGATAGCCTTCTGTCATTGAGGACCTATGTTGTCCTTAATTTCTATATATTATATAGTAACATGGAGTGTGGTGATAACACACAGTAATAGCCTTGTCATGGAAGACCTTTGTTATCCTTAATTTCTCTATATTATATAGTAACATGGAGTGTGGTGATAACACCTAGCGATAGCCTTCTGTCCTGGAGGATCTTTGTTATCCTTAATTTCTGTATATTATATAGTAACATGGAGTGTGGTGATTGAAATGAACAAAAAATAAAATAAAACTCTAAAAATAGCACATACCATTTTCTTGATTGATCCATATACATATATTTAATAGCATTTTTATTACTTACAAAACACTTATTATAGTCTTAAATTCACATTTCTATTGATAAATATTTTATTCCACGTGAAAATTTGGTATGGACTGGTCAATGGCGACTAATCGTTCTTACTTACTTTCGTCGTTATTTCATGTCCTCCGACCGTTAATAATACACTTTGGCATGTTTCAACTACATGTATTGATCAAGTCGCCCAAGAGCTTAACTTTATTGTTCATTGTATATATTTTTATTGAAATTCCTTAACAATTACGCATGTTGAACTTAAAAGATAAATCTAATGATACATTAAATGAAACATGTCTCGGCACGAGCGGACTGCGTAAACGCATGAGCTCGCAATTTAGTCGTACATTACTTGATTGTAAAATCGATTCAGACACCCGCATTAGTAACTTAATTTGAATTTAAATACAGTGAAATTTACGTCCCGATACGTACATTAAAGATGTCCTTAATCTGCTTAAACATGATTGTAAGATAGACAAGGTAATACATCTCAATTCATCAATGGAATTGCTTCACTCGCTTGTTAAAATCGATAATGTCCGTGTTTACAGGGTTTAGTAGAGGAACGTGTTATTTCATTTTGTGACATGTTCTAGAATTGTTTGCTTATTCAGACGAAAACTGTCCCTGTTACATCCATTTAAAAACTTCACGTTCCAGACACCCATCTTCATTCAGTAAACTCAATGAAAGTTAATAAGAAATCGCGGATTAAGCGACGAAATGCTTTCTTATTCGTATTGAAACAGCTTTACTATTGAGTTTGCCCTCTAATATTCTTTTTATGAAAATACCACAACACATCAAAGCGTTTTGCAATTTAACCGACTTGAAGTCTAATCGAAAAAAATCGAATTAAAGCATTGCAGTATTTTTCTAATTACGCTATTTCAGAGCCATAACAAAATTCAAATATAAAAACGCCATTAAAAAAAAACTAATAAATAACAAAATGGCTGTACGTAGCTATAAAATATATTATACTGGCTAGTCGAACTTTAATCGTGTTACTGTATTTCAATATAACATATAGTTTTTCAACAACAACATGTGTTTAATGTTCTTTTTCCTTTCCGAAACACATTTGTACATCGATATTATTTAGGGACATTATTCGCCCAAATTTCAACAACTCGAAAATATGATACTAATAGAAGCATAGGCAAATTCTTAAAACTATTTTAAAATGAAATTGTGAAGTATATTGTGAATATTTAAAACACACGTACTCGAATGTTTAACATGAACAGTACCTAGGTGTTATAAATGGAATGTGTTGTTTGGTGGCAACTACGTTTTGATTTCGCGAAATAGTACTGGTCAGGGAACTTTGATTAAAAGGATTGATTGATTGATTGATTGATTGAATATTTAGCGTCATTTTTATGCCATCGAGGGCTAACAGACGATCAGTTAACCTAACCACTGTTTCCTGGGATTAACCAGTACACGAGCACACCCCGTCTTCGCAAGTAACTGATAACTTTCCCACTTGAATCAGTGGTGAGAGACGAATGATAATGAGACACAATGTCATATATCAATCATCACGGAGACTGTTGCCGGGCGGGGGATTCGAACTCACGACCCCTGGATTGATAGACAGACGCGTAACCGACTGAGCTAATCGGGCCCGGCTGATTAAAAGGAAAAAAAATATTTTGGCACGCAACAGCCCCATCCCCTTTTCAACTCTTTCATACACACTTTTCTGTGAGTTTCCCCGAAATTACTTAATAATGCATGAAAAATAACAAACAAAATGATATTTTATTTGCTTTTTGTATTTTGATATTAAAATATTGTTACTCTTCAGTATTGGAAATAAGTTAGGTTTAGTATGAACCAAGAATTAAATTCAGTCTGCCATGAAAAACTACAGTAACGCCTCCTACAGCTATATGGCCCTTTTAACCAATTGGCGTTGTTACTTTCAGAATGGCCGTTCGTCCAAGTTGGAGAAAGCCGACATTTTAGAGATGACCGTCGAGTTCTTGAAGAAAAGATCATCCCGTCCACAAGGTAATATTTAGAGTCAAATAAAACACCTTCATTACGCTGATGTCATGACTGTGTAACGACAAAGAAGTATTAAAAGTCTTCGGCTGACACTAAAATACTGTATTTAGATATTTAAAAATATTTATTTTACATCGATGTGAAACAAGTCCGTACAACTTAGACGAATTACGCTGGAAGAATTACTAGACAGAATCAATACTAAGCATTTGCGGATAAAGTTATCTTGCTAAAGGACACCACACATAGCGGATCGAACCAACGCCCCCATCCTGGGTTCGATGAATAACCACTGGACTACGAACTGGGGCGGATCCTGAATTTCAGTTTATGCGGGTGGAGACGTACTAAGGGGGCGCAACACAAACTATAAACGGGCACACATATTTTTCAGTAGAAATATAGTGGATGGTATGGGGTGGAGGGGGGGGGGGGGGTGGGTGGGGGGCGGGGTGTTTGTACGCACGTTAGATCCACTATTGATGAGTATTTATACCTATATTTTTCATAGTTTAAGATACTGTAAACAAGGCAAATGTCGAAAAAAGGTCATCGCATCTTCTAATACCGATTACAAAACATGTTTAATAAAACTACTTTTTTCACGTATTTCAGTGGACGTCATCACGCCTGTCAAATCAAACGGAAACCAGCCTAATTACATGGACGGTTATTCTAAATGCATCGCAGAAATATCAAGCTTTCTAGAACAAATGAGATTTATCAACACGTCTCTTAAAAAAGATATTGTAGATCACATTGCAGCAAAATTAAAAAACAGTCATTCTCAAGTCGAATGTGACAAAGACGACGAAAAAATGGAGAAAGGTCAAATAACGCCATTAAGAAACTATTCTGGACAAAAAACAAACGAACACGAAGCGATAGACTTAAGATTAAACAATCATATATCAAGTGATAACACATCGAAAACAACAGTGTGTGAAACTTCAAATAGGACATTTACTCTCCCAAAAATGGAGCAAATCTCTTCACAAAACCAAGTTATCAACCAGCCAATGCCGGTCGGTTTACTGTGCGGAGGGCAAATGGTTCTGTTGGTTCAGTTGCCGTCTTCAATAACGCCGCAGAATGTCCCACCTCTTAGTTCATTGCCGGAAACAGAACCGCATACATTAGTGCCTTCATTACCTGTATTACCTCAAGAACACGTCACACTTTCAACCAGTCATGTCGGTCCGGGATTAATCCAGGGTTCTGATACGGTCACGAGCCAGTTTGCCACTGGATCTGTTGTTTTACCACAACTTAATACAGCACAAGCATATCCAAACGCCAACAACTGCGGAACCAGCGGGATATTAGCAGGCTTTCAAATTTTAAATGAAGCCCCTAGTTCTGCGATTAAAAATCCACCAAACCAGTCCGACCATTGGCGGCCATGGTGAAAAATTCAGTATACAATGTCAGTCTTATCTTGATTCTTTCCTATTTGACCAGAGACATGTAATTAAAGATTGTGCTTAATAACGTATATTATAGCATAAGGTGTTTATCTGTGATAGCTGTTCAGTGCATAATCCTGTATATGAGAAAAGGTATCCGATATTCTGAATTATTACAAATATGTTGTATAGCCTTATATGTGTAAACTTGTAATAAAGTTACTTATCTTTATAAATCTTGTTCATGTTTTCAATTTACACGTCTTGCTGAGAGAGAGAGAGAGAGAGAGAGAGAGAGAAAGAGAGAGAGAGAGAGAGAGAGAGAGAGAAAGAAAGAGAGAGAGAGCATGGTATGGCATTGCAGGGAAGGGCAGATGAAAAACAGATGAGACAGAGAAAAAGAAAAAGAGAGCAAATGAGATAAGAGAGAGAGAGAGAGAGAGAGAGAGAGAGAGAGGGGGGGGCAGACAGACAGACAGACAGACAGACAGACAGACAGACAGACAGACAGACAGACAGACAGACAGACAGGCAGGCAGGCAGGCAGGCAGGCAGGCAGGCAGAGAATTATGATTTGATTACCCATTCAGTATACTTATTTTTGCTACGCAAACAAGACACTTCATTCCAAAGTCTTCCGCCACGGGTAATTTGGAATGAGGAATGTTTGGGAGATAACTATTAAATTTGAGATGTATTTCTTTTGAGAAGGCATCTAATTCATAAACTGACATCACAGAAAGCATATAACATAATTATGCGTGTTTTACATAGGAAATAAATTAAGGTAGTTTGTACTCACACAAAATGTGCTAGTTTGGCCAGATCCCCGCTGAGAGTGTCGTGGAAGATAACTTAGTCAGTAATTTCTTAAATTTAAAAAGCCAGGCGGCAACGTGGAAATGGATTTTGATTTGTTTTCACGCATCGAACCAATCTTTACACCTGTGAACGGTATAGCCAAATGTAGATATTAATCTCCAAATATTACTATTTGAAACCTTATAATTAAGAAATAATCATCAGATGTTTTAAAATAGGGTTTACGCCATTTTCAACAGATTTCACGTTAGATATATATGGCATATCCATTTTTCATTGGTAGAGGAAGACCTCAAAATGAATCTGAGTAGAACCACCGTCCTTCAGCAAGTAATTGGTAAACTCTCTAACATAGTTTGTTTGGAACGAGCGAGACTCGAACCTATGGCCTTAGCGGTGAGGGTTAAGTGATCTTGAGACTGCATCTTAGACCACTCGGACACAGAGAACCCTGGTCAGTTTTATAAAACATGCTTTGACAAATTAAGATATGCACACTTATTTCTTATTTGAATAATTTCATATTTAATACAGTCAACCCTGTGTAAGCGGTCACCTCTTTAAAACAGCCACTTGTCTTAAACAGCCACATTTATTATTTCCCATGTCTACGCTTTCAGAGCAAATAAACCTTTATTAAGTGACAACCTGTCTCTAAATGCCACTGTTGCTCCTTCCCTTGGCTGGCTGCTTGACTATAATCTATAATTTTAAACTATATTTTTTTCTGATCGTGCAGTCGAATATTCTATCCAGAAGTACACTTTACGAGACCACGGAACTTGATGTCATGTTGAGGATAGTCGACATCACTGAATTATTTAAATACTCCTGATAGGACTCTTGGAGTTGACTTTGAGAGTTCTATATTAAGTAACCAATGTATATATCCTCATACAGTAAGATAATGAACACAAAACCGGCGTATCCAATAAAAATATATTTGATTTATATTTATTTTATTTCCAGCAATATTCAAAATATAAAGAATTAGAACTTAATAATAATAATAATACAATTGTTCTTCACAAAACATATATATCTAAAGTAAAATATAGCCCAAGCATCCAAATGTTCAAATATCTAAATGTTTCATTAATAACTACACATTACTGACACTATCATTTCCCTTCGGAGTGGTGTCGGAATTTTGTCAGTACAGAAATTGGCCTAGCGCAGTAAGGCCGCAATTATGCGTTATGGACATCAAGTTGGATATTCAAATACTAGTAATAAAAATGTTGTCTATCCATTACTTTTTTAATCAGGCTAATAACTGATAATTGAGTACAATCCTATACTCGAACTACCGACAGTTCGAATGCTTACCGACTCGGTTAGTAGCCGAACTAATTTCTTATTCTTACTGTATGTGGTAAGCGTGTGTTTATATATCAAGGTATAAAGTTCATGGCTGAACACAATGTTGTTAAATCTGACAATTTGCGTTACGATCATAAAATGAGATTTCTGAATGAAATAAATTGATCGTACACTTGCTTATTCGGTCATGGGTCTTCTCAAATGTTCTTGATACTTTAAAGTGTATCCACTCGAAGAGTATTAACCAGTTTATTGTACGAAGCATAACGAGCGTAAAGAGATCACAGGCGACGATGACCATTTGTGTGGCCGATGTGACGATGAATAAGTAATAGATAATTTATTTTTGGTGAAACGTTCAATGGCTTAATCAATTATTTTGTAAAATTCCTCAAATAAATGTCCGAAACTTTTGGAATGTGTACCGATTGTAGAATCACTGGACGAATACAAACGAACCTTAATCGCATTTTATTAAGTGTACGTGGTGTTAGCAAACTATGGTCATAATAATCATGCTGATGAATAAAGCTCCGTGCAAGAAATCGTAGTTCATTTAACAATATATACACAGATGTAGCTGGCATTGGACGTCGATATACCCAGATGTAGCTAGTATTGAACGTCGATATACCCAGATGTAGCTAGTATTGAACGTCGATATACCCAGATGCTGTTGGTATTCGAAGCTGTCACGTCGATATAACAAGGTGAATCTGGTATTCGACAAAGTCACGGCGATATACCGAGAGGTAGCTAGTATTCGATGTTGTCACGGCGATATACCCAGATGTACCTGGTATTCGACGTTGTCAAGACGATATACCTAGATGTACCTGGTATTCGACGTTGTCACGGTGATATGCCCAGATGTAGCTAGTATTGGACGTCGATATACGTCGATATACCCAGATGCAGCTGGATTCGACGTTCTCACGGCGATATACCCAGATGTAGCTAGTATTGGACGCCTATATACCCAGATGCAGCAGGTATTCGACTTTGTCACGGCGATATACCCAGATGAAGCTGGTATTCGACGTTATTAGGTCGACATAACAAGGTGTAGCTGGTATTCAACGTTGTCATGTTGATATATAACGAGGTGTAGCTGGTGTCCGAGATTGTCACGTTAATATAACAGCGTGTAGCTGGTATTCGACGTTGTCACTTCGATATAACAAGGTGTAGCTGGTATTCGACGTTGTCACGGCGATATAACAAAATGAAGCTGATGTTCGACGTAGTCACGGCGACATGATAAGGTGTAGCTTGTATTTGACATCGTCACGTTAATAAAACAACGTGTAGCTGGTATTCGACGTTGTCACTTCGATATAACAAGGTGTAGCTGGTATTCGACGTTGTCACGGCGATATAACAAAGTGTAGCTGGTATTTGACGTTGTCATGGCGATATAACAAGGTGTAGCTAGTGTCTGACGTTGTCACGGCAATATAACAAGGAGTAGCTGGTGTCCGACATTGTCATGGCGATATAACATGGTGAAGCTGGTATTCGACGTTGTCACGACGATATAACAAGGTGAAGCTGGTATTCGACGTTTTCACGTCGGCATAACAAGGTGAAGCTAGTATTTGACGTTGTCACATGGATATACCCAGATGTAGCTAGTATTCGACGTTGTCACGTTAATATAACAATGTGTAGATGGTATTCGACGTTGTAAGTCGATATACCTAGATGTAGCTTATAGTCGACGCTGTCACGTCGATATATAACAAAGTATAGCAGGTATTCGACGCTATCAGGTCGATATAACTAGATGTAGCTTGTATTCAACGCTTTTACGTCGACATAAAATGGTGGCCTTATCGATGTAATAATGTGTAACTGATATACGACGCGGTCACGTCGCTATAACAAGATGTAACTGGTAAACATCGCTGGCAAGTCGATATAGCATGGTGGTTACATTGATATAACAAGATGTAACTAGTATACGAAGTGGCCACGTCAATATAACAAGGTGTAACAGGTACACAGCGTTGTATCGTCAGTATAACATGATGGTCATATCGCTTTAACAAGATGTAACTAGTATAACATGTTGCCACGTCGATAAAACAAGGTGTAACAGGTACACAGCGTTGTATCGTCATTATAACATGATGGTCATATCGCTATAAAAAGATGTAACTAGTATAAAACGTTGTCACGTCGATATAAGAAATTGTAACAGGTACACAGCGTTGTATCGTCGGTATAACATGATGGTCATATCGCTATAACAAGATGTAACTAGTAAACGACGTTGTCCAATCGATATAACAAGGTGTAACAGGTATACAGCGTTGTCACGTCGGTATAACATGGTGGTCCAATCGAAATAACAAGATGTAACTAGTATACGACGTTGTCACGTCGATATAACAAGGTGAAACTGGTACACAGCGTTGTCGCGTCAATATAACAAGGTGTAACTGGTACACAGCGTTGTCACGTCAATAGAATAAGGTGTAACTGGTACACAGCGTTGTTGCGTCGATACAACAAGGTGTAACTGGTTCACAGCGTTGTTGCGTCGATATAACAAGGTGTAACTGGTACACAGCGTTGTTGCGTCGATATAACAAGGTGTAACTGGTACGAAGCGTTGTCAAGTCGATATAACAGGGTGTAACTATAAATGACGTTGTCAAGTCGATATAACAAGGTGTAACTGGTATACAGCGTTGTCAAGTCGATATAACAAGGTGTAGCTGGTATACAGCGTTGTCAAGTCGATGTAACGAAGTGTAACTGGTATATAGCGATGTCGCGTCGATATAACAAGCTGTAACTGGTATACAGCGTTGTCACGTCAGTATAACATAGTGGTCACATCAATAAAATAAGGTGTAACTAATATACGACGTTGTCACGTCGATATAACAAGGTGTAACAGGTATACAGCGTTGTCGTGTCGATATAACAAGGTGTCACTTGTATATGACGTTGTCACGTCGATAGAACAATGTGTTACTGGTACACCGCGTTGTTGCGTCGGTATAACAAGGTGTAACTGGAACACAGCGTTGTTGCGTCGATATAACAAGGTGTAACTAGTATATGACGTTGTCAACTCGATATAACAAAGTGTAACTGGTATACAGCGTTGTCGCGTCGATATAACAAGGTGTTACTGGTACACTGCGTTGTTGTGTCAATATAACAAAGTGTAACTGGTACACAGCTTTGTTGCGTTGATATAACAAGGTGTAACTAGTATACGACGTTGTCAAGTCGATATAACAAGGTGTAACTGGTACACTGCGTTGTTGTGTCGATATTACAAGGTGTAACAGGTTTACAGCGTTGTCGCGTCGATATCACAAGGTGTAACAGGTTTACAGCGTTGTCGCGTCGATATAACAAGGTGTAACTGGTAAACAGCTTTGTCACGTCGATATATCAAGGTATAACTGATATACAGTGTTGTTAAGTCGATATAACAAGGTGTAACTGGTATACAGCGTTGTCACGTCGATATATCAAGGTGTAACTGTTATACAGCGTTGTCAAGTCGATATAACAAGGTGTTACTGGTATACAGCGTTGTCACGACATTATAACATGGTGGTCACATCAATATATTAACAAGGTGTAACTAATAAACGACGTTGTCACGCCGATATTTCAAGGTGTAACAGGTTTACATCGTTGTCGCGTCAATATAACAAGGTGAAACTGGTAAACAGCGTTGTCAAGTCGATATAACAAGGTGTAACTGGTATACAGCGTTGTCACGTCGATATAACAATGTGTAACTGGTATACAGCGTTGTCGCGTCATTATAACATGGTGGTCACATTAATATAACACGGTGTAACTAATAAACGACGTTATCATGTCGATATATCAAAGTGTAACAGGTTTACAGCGTTGTCGCGTCGATATAACAAGGTGTAACTGGTATACAGCGTTGTCGCGTCGGTATAACAAGGTGTAACTGGTATACAGCGTTGTCAAGTCGATATTACAAGATGTGACAGGTTTACAGCATTGTCGGGTCGATATAGCAAGATGTAACTAGTATACGACGTTGTCACGTCGATATTACAAGGTGTAACTGGTATACAGCGTTGTCACGTCGGTATAGTATGGTGGTCACAACGATATAACATGGTGTATTTAGTATACGACGCTGTCACGTCGGTATAGCATGGTCGTCACATTGGTTTAACAATGTGAAACTGGTATACGACATTATCACGTCGAGATAGCATGGTGGTCATATCGATACAACAAGGTGTAATTGGTATACGACATTTTCATGGCAATAAAACAATGTATAAGACGCTATACGACGTTCTCATGTCGATATAACAAGGTATAACTGGTAGGTATTCGACGTCAAGTGTGTGTAAATTTATGTCAGGATCATCTGTATTTACAAGGTTTTTAAAGGCAACGCTATATATAAACTAACTGGACACCGTTTTCAACAGTTTGTGTTTTAAACAATATATTCAATATATACTTTAAATATAGATAAATATAGGTGTTTTACCCAAATTGTGTTAAAAATAAAACATCATTGTGCTAGCACCTAGTACGTATATAGTCCTTATAGCGTAATATAAACACTGTATGTACATTCATCATAATTGATCATATGCTTAACCATTAAACGCCATGTGTTATATATATAGATGACCAGGTGTGTTCACGAATCTTCGCTGCCAGATGGCCAGTCGAGCTCCAATGCGTCCTGTAGCAAAACGATCACTTGCAACAGACGTAAGGCCATTTTTTATTTGTCTGTTGATTTACCGAATACAACAAGCGGAAATAACAATTCTTTACTACAGACACATTATGCTAACATAATAGCAAGTACGAATACTGATAAATTCAATGGATCATTAAATTAACAATAAAAAACGACAACATATTTTCTACACTTTCATCTACGCCTGGAACTTTAGACAACCAAAATGAATCTTAGAATATATGATTTTGCAATGGTTTGGAGGTTCACGTGCGACAGTTTGAACTTTATATCGGTTACTAACATCGATACGAGGTTTCTGAATGACTAAAAAATGTATAAGGAATTTTGATAGTAAGCTTATTTCAGGTTAGATGAAAAATTGAAAATGTCAAACTGGCGAATGATTAATATTGAATGTAACTTTTGTTTAGTATATTTCAACTGAAAATCAACAGATTGCGATTTTGTGAACGCTCGCGTATTCACTCAAAATCGTAACATCCATCCATCTCAGGAATACAAAATTCTTTCTTTGCACAATGCAATTTTCTACTAAACGAGAGCATTCCGAGCACATTGTTTTTAAAATTGTTGAAGTACCCATGATTACAAAATATGTATGCTGCAACTGAAAATGAAATTTTACTTTAAGCTGCAATGATTTTATTTGAGATGATTTGCCTTTATAAAAAACATTATAAAACACCTACGGTTACACACAGTTTGCATTTTATGTATAAGAAATCAGTTGCCTGTGATGCCTGAAAGATTATTAAGTCCTTTTGTGCTATTTGATCAACATTTATCAGAGATTACTAGAGAGATGCACATTTCCTATCCTTCTACGTAAGTTCTTGAGGAAATCATTATATAAATAATGTACGCACATGTAATACGTTTTGTTTTACACATTATAAATGACAACTAGGACATTTTACCCCCCAAGTTATATCGGCAATACACCAAGTTATATCGGTAATACACCAAGTTATATCGGCAATACACCAAGTTATATCGGTAAAAAGTACAAATTAAGGTTATAAGGCTTTTTAACGCCAAAAATTGCTAAAGTATGGAGCATAAGTAGGTGCCTCGTATAGTGTACGCTACATAAGTCGAGGCATTATGTCATTCAGCGGTAGATAGTACTACTTCTACCCAACTATTTGAGGGTTATTATACAGTTTTTAAGTTGTATCGTTGTTTACACTACACAAATAAGAGAGTTTCCGTTTAAGAACAGTATCGTCCATCTCACTATGTTGTAAGAAATATCCATGATATCTGTTTCAGATTCGAAGACCAATACCTGTTCTACATGTAACACATTGTACTATTCGACTATTAGCACACCGAACATGAAGCATTTCAGCCAGCGATACCATACAGTCGCGACATATGCCATTTGTACAAATATTGCGACATAACGTGTAAACCCACCATTGATTTTTGTTCTTTATTCTATAGTTAAAGTTTGAAGGCTTGCCATGCAGAGAGAGGCCCAAATGAAAGAAGTGAAAGTGTGTCAACCTCTGCACTATCAAAATGTTTCATATAAGAGATTTATTGTTCAATGTGTACAATGTTCAAAATAGATCAACAATTCCATTAAAATAAAAAATGAGCATTAAAGTAAGGAATATGCATTTTATAAAAGAATAATGATTATAAATAAACGCCATTATGCGAAAACCTCACGGAAGCGCATCCTGTTCCCAATGTGGTGCTATGCAATAACGTGTTAAACGTGTGAGATTTGGCGGCAGATGGGTTTGTGACATTAACGTCTTACACCACCATTACATTTCCTATAGGGCTCAACTGTAACATTTATGTCCCGAATACAGTAAAAAGACAAAATTTGCAGCATGTGTCTGGGCTCAATTTCTTCACTAGTTCAAGATGCAATTATAAAAGAAAAACAGCTTACCCTGTCCAGGTTTTTATAATTCAATGGTTTTGTGATACCTATCAATTTGCATAAAAAATAATACTAGTATGTCAACTATTCGTCCACGATGCGGTTTAAATCAACAATTCTGAAATGACATAGAAGAGGTAGAAATAAAACTTTAGTTCTCTTTTTCTCCTTTTGTCAGGGTTTTGTACTGCAATTATTTATCATTCCTAGCATGAGTTTAATGGTCAGTATTTTAGATATCACCACTGACAATTTGGTGCTGATACCAGTTTTCTGGGCAATTCTGTGTCATTTAGAACTGATGATTCGAACTGCATCATGGGCGGGTAGTTGACATAGTATAACTCTGCAAATTGATAGTCTCACAAACGCAATTAATTAAAAAAAAACCTGGTCAGTGTATGCGTTTTCCCTTTATAATTGCACATCTTGTGCCAGTGAAGAATTTGAGCCCAGACACATGCTGCGGACTTTGTTTTTTTTCACTGTGTTTTGGATATAAATGTTACAATGGAGCCCTTAGTCACGGTCAAGGAACTCTGTCACAACGTGGACGTCTCACACCACTATTACATTTCTCCATTGTAACATTTATATCCAAAACACAGTGAAAAAAATCTGCAGCATGTGGCTGGGCTCAAATTCTTCACCGGTTCAAGAAATGCAATTAAAAAGGGAAAAACATACATTGACAAGGTTATTTATTTTAATTCAGAGCTTTTGTGAGACCAGAAACCAATTTCCAGAGTAATAATATGTCAACTATTCGCCAACGATGCGGTTCGAACCAACAATTCTGAAATGACACAGAATTGTCAAGAAAGCTGGTATCAACATAGCATTTTCAGTGCAGATTTCTATAATACTGACCATTTAACTCATGCTAGCAAAAAACAAAACATTGCAGTACAAAGCCGTGAAAAAAGAAGAAAAGGAGGACTAAAGTTTTATTTCTACCTCCTTCATCTGTCGGTCCGGAGTACTCAAGTAAGATAATAGTGGTGTTAGTTCTGGAGTGATTCGCGTCGGCAGTTTGTCACAAAGTCACGTCGATCTGATGCGCGAAAACACCGCATATATTGATGTCTATAGTCAATTATTTACTGGACACAGCTATAAATTAAAAACTTTTTTACATGATTGAGTTTCACCTAATATTAATTAATATTTTCAAAGCTCCAATCAATCATGTGTGCTTTAGTAAAGGTTTAAAACGCACGAATTAACAAATCCTCAAAAACGAAAGTAGAAGTGAAAATGTCAATAAAAATATTAATGTGTTCAGAATACCATTGATAAATATTGTACAAGTAATTTTGTTTAAAAGGGTTATAATTAATTGACTTTTTACATATAATAAGTGAGAAATACCGATTGAAAAAAAGCGTCATGTGTCACAGGTTTGTTTCGATGTTGATTTAAATGTCACGGATTCTCCCCTACAGGGTCACAGCTTCTAGTCGCCACTAATGGCAGGACTAGACATATATTCTGTTGAAGATTCTTCGTTGTATTATGATCTGGATGTACGCTTATCATTGATAACATGTTCTATTTTCATATCCAATAAAATCGATCAGAATTTTCAAAACCGAACATTCCATTTTACATAGAATGTCATGACCGTCAGTAGATATTGACTTCTTTCCTAAGCCGATGAAATCGTTCCAGAAAAGTACATCAACAACTAAGCCGGTTAGATGCTGTACATGAAATTTTCTACTAGCCAAATAATTTCTAACCTATACATTTGGTTTGGGACAAAAATTGAAATGAGACATGTTCCAGGACCGTATCAAAGAGCAATAACAGAATATATTTATGTAAACCGAGTATGGTCACCATCCCCAGTAGCAGGAATTACGGTAGGCATGTGACATGTGCACACAACGACAGAACATATTCTCGGTCAATCGTGCAACCGCAAGGTACGATACTTCGACCTGTGTAAATAGGCACATCTCCAGAACCCCACGTATACTTGCGGGTAATCACGTTACACTAACTTATCTTTCGTGTTTTCCCTGCAGGTCATCATAGTTTCATAAAAAACAAATATAACGTTACCAGATGTGTTGTTTTTAAATCCCGAAAAGTTTGAAATCCGAATCTCCAACTTGGGAAGTTGATTGAGAACAAGACATGTATCATTTGATGGGCTGGATAAATACATCACTAAAATGTAATTAGGAAAATACATAAAAAAGTGTCAAGTTGTCCCTAAAATGATTCGTTATAATTATATATAGTTTTAAACTGCCAGCGGAAGTCTTACGAAACATGACTATTGCTTTTTGGATGAAAGTACCGTGATATTGTTTTGTTTCAGTGTCGGTTCCAACCTTTCACCGACTTAGTCCGTAATGTAACGACAGCTTTCCTTTTTGATGATCTAGTATTATATGCCGGGCAGCCTCCGTGTGAGATCCAAAGTGTAAATGGCAGTATTTGCATAGGGTTGCACTATTCTACAATGTTAAAACTATCGACACTGAATTCGTGATATTGAAATAAGGATCAACAGGCCTCTGTTACCCTGTCGTCAAAAAGTTGTGACATTTGAAAAATTAGAATTTTATATAAACGGATAAATGCATGTTCTGGCATTATCAAAACTTAGTAATAAAAGTGACTACATTTATAATTTATCATGCTGGTTGTGATTTGATGTGGTAGTTGTGTCAGTTATTAACATATAGTATATAAAGCTCCAGCGACAGAGATATGCAATTAAAATGCTTTTAAACTTGAAGAAATAGTCATAATCAAATGTTCAATTTGATTGCATTTTACTAGTTATACAAAACAGTCTACCGAATGTAAAAAGAAATTCTTCATATGTTTGGATATATTTAACATATTCAAAACATCCGTGGTGATGTCCCCGCAATTGACTAGTTAGTAACTTTGACAAAATTTACAAAAAAAGTAATACTGTCGACGTGAATCTGTGACAAAGACAGAGTTCCCTGATAGTGGTGTGAGACGTTAAGCGTTGCAAACTTGCAACATATAACCACAGTGTGGGATCGTACAGTACTGAAAAGCGGAAGTTGCTAATCTGTACGGCAATGAATGGCCATTTGCTGTATGAAAACAAAAAACGTGGATTTTGTTTTTCGCTCAATTTCATTATACATGTCAGAAGAAAGACGAGATTTATAATTTGTAATAAGTAATCTTATATCGCAGTATTGTTTTTTTACGCTGATTTGTCTCAGAATCGAAACATTTTCACAATATCGATCAGAATACGTCATGGTGAACCCTGGTTTTTACACCTGTTTCGAGGATTTTGTTGCGATCAAATGAGGATAAATTAGGGTTTCCACGAATATAATTATGTAATTGTTACTTAGCTGTTGGTGCAGAAAAATTAGTTCCCTATCGAGAACTTGTAATGGTTTCTGCCTATTTTTGTGTTTTTATTAAAAACGGACAGCTTTTGTCAATGCACTCCTCACTTCAATACTGTACGCCTAGTTGCCTATTCCACTTTATCAATTTCACGGCTAGTTGACAGTTAAAAAGATCAATTATATCAACGGATTAAATGAAATTCGGTATCTGTTATATATACGTTGTTTACAGGCGCAAAGTATATCGCCTTTCCTATTGTATGACATACGGAATTTAGGCTGACTGTTTGAAATGATTTTAATAGAAATCATTTAATATGACTTAAACGTAAAATGATTAAGACACCCCTTATTTAGAGATCGACAATGAAATAATGCTCACCCGAAACCACACGGATTTCTTATGTAAGATAATAATGAACTGAACGTACATACTTGTGTGATGAGCTGGCTATATAGAAAATAAACATACTATTTCAGTACTGAGACTAGTATACTAAGAAATTGAATTATAATGCCTTAGGAAGGACGTAATCGGTTTTACAGGGTCTTTGAACATGAACATGTAAATATAAAATAGCTTCCCAGCAAGCAAAGCACAAGCGACCCATAAATATACCGTATGTGATTTCTATATCGACCCAAAATAGGCAGTGAGAAGATGACCGCTGATGTATCCCTGGTCTCAAGGAATCTACGTCGTGTGACACATATAAGAACCCTATGTGATTTCTATATGGACCCAAAATAGACAGTGAGAAGATGACCGCTGATGTGCCCCTAGTCTCAAGCAATCTTCGTGGTGTGATCCATATAGGAACCCTATGTTGATTTCAATATGGGCCGCAAATAGGCACAGAGAGGATGACAGCTGTTGTGCCCCTAGTATCAAGCAATCTTCGTGGAGTGACCGATATAGGAATCCTATGTCGATTTCTATATGTGCCCTAAATAGGCAGTGAGAGGATTGAGACTAGGGGTACATCGGCTGTCATCCTTTCGCTGCCTATTTGGGGCCCATATAGAAATCGACATAGGGTTTCTATATGGGTCACACCACGATGTACCCCTAGCATCAAGCAGTCTTCGTGGTGTGACCCATATAGAAACCCTATGTCGATTTCTATATGGGCCCCAAATAGGCAACGAAAGGATGACAGCCGATGTACCCCTAGTCTCAAGCAATCTACGTGGTGTGACCCATAAAGGAACCATATGTCGATTTCTATATGGGCCGCAAATAGACAGTGAGAGGATGACAGCTGATGTGCCCCTTGTATCAAGCAGTCTTCGTGGTGTGACCCATATAGAAACCCTATGTCGATTTCTATATGGGCCCCAAATAGGCAGCGAAAGGATGACAGCCGATGTACCCCTAGTCTCAAGCAATCTACGTGGTGTGACCCATATAGGAACCATATGTCGATTTCTATATGGGCCGCAAATAGGCAGTGAGAGGATGACAGCTGATGTGCCCCTAGTATCAAGCAGTCTTCGTGGTGTGACCCATATAGAAACCCTATGTCGATTTCAATATGGGCCCCAAATAGGCAGTGAGAGAATGACAGTTGATGTGCCCCTAATCTCACGCAATCTACATGGAGTGACCCATATAGGAACCATATGTCGATTTCTATATGGGCCGCAAATAGGCAGTGAGAGAATGACAGTTGATGTGCCCCTAATCTCAAGCAATCTACATGGAGTGACCCATATAGGAACCATATGATGGTTTCTATATGGGCCACTAATAGGCAGTGAGAGTATGACAGCTGAATTGTCCCTAGTCTTAAGAAATTTTCGTGGTGTGTCACATATACGAACCCTATGTTGATTTCTATATGGGCCCAAAATAGGCAGCGAAAGGATGACAGCCGATGTACCCCTAGTCTCAAGCAATCTACGTGGTGTGACCCATAAAGGAACCATATGTCGATTTCTATATGGGCCGCAAATAGACAGTGAGAGGATGACAGCTGATGTGCCCCTTGTATCAAGCAGTCTTCGTGGTGTGACCCATATAGAAACCCTATGTCGATTTCTATATGGGCCCCAAATAGGCAGCGAAAGGATGACAGCCGATGTACCCCTAGTCTCAAGCAATCTACGTGGTGTGACCCATATAGGAACCATATGTCGATTTCTATATGGGCCGCAAATAGGCAGTGAGAGGATGACAGCTGATGTGCCCCTAGTATCAAGCAGTCTTCGTGGTGTGACCCATATAGAAACCCTATGTCGATTTCAATATGGGCCCCAAATAGGCAGTGAGAGAATGACAGTTGATGTGCCCCTAATCTCACGCAATCTACATGGAGTGACCCATATAGGAACCATATGTCGATTTCTATATGGGCCGCAAATAGGCAGTGAGAGAATGACAGTTGATGTGCCCCTAATCTCAAGCAATCTACATGGAGTGACCCATATAGGAACCCTATGATGGTTTCTATATGGGCCACTAATAGGCAGTGAGAGTATGACAGCTGAATTGTCCCTAGTCTTAAGAAATTTTCGTGGTGTGTCACATATACGAACCCTATGTTGATTTCTATATGGGCCCAAAATAGGCAGCGAGAGGATGACAGCTGATGTATCCCTAGTATCAAGCAATCTTTGTGGTGTGACCCATATAGAAACCCTATGTCAATTTCTGTATCAAAATGGCAGTGAGAGAATGACCATGAGCATAGTTGTAATCAAATAACATGTGTATTGCTTGTAATATATATATGTTTGTATATATGTGTGCATATGCGCTTTTGGTTATACTCTAAAAAATTTCGATTGCCATTGTGGATGATATTTGAATGAAAACTCACCATCAAAATGAAAAGTGACCCCCTAAGAATTATTTATATATTTTTAATATTTTGTGGTGGTCGCAAAATGTGCCGAAAGTGTCACACGTGAAGAAAGATTGTATGAAGAAAAAGGCAGATGGATTGTTTGACGAATATGCAAAGTGTCGATTGTTGGTGCCAAACATGAAGGAATCAAGAATAATCTGGTCTGTGTTATTGATACGTATAAAATTATGTCGATTCAAAAGATCATGTGGAGCTTATGGTCATTGTTTATTGGCTTGCCTGCCTACTTAAAAATAAAATTTACTTATTGACATCGCACCTGTAAATTGACTACGTAAATGTTAATATAATACACATTGGGGGTAAAAATCTGGAAAGACGTACATAAAAAATATGTTTACAACATTATACAAATACTTGATATTTATTAGTGTCTTTCAGATAATCAAATGGAATGACTGACTGTTTAAACACACGAAAATACCACGTTTTTATTTAGCAGGTTCTCGTAAATCATTTATTTTTCATGCACGTTTAAGAAATGGTTGCAGTAACCTAAATCATGATTTATTTGTTAACTAATCAAGATTTTTTCAATTTGTGAAAAAATGTGGGCATGAAAAAGACGACACCGAACACTAATTCATGCAATGTCCTTCTTTTTTAAATGATCGATTTTGTCTCTTTCATGCTACACGTCATCTTCATCCTTTAAGTGTTAAAAACTTATTACACGGGAGTGGATATCTCAGACGGTATTATTATATTTAACAATGTCCAAACTTACATTAAAGACACTAAACGTTTTGATAAACAATAGATCTTATTAAGTTTTAGTATTTACCTCACAGTGGAGCCCCTCGTTTAAGGTCAGCATAGGAAACGTATATTCAAACAGTTTTTCCCCTTCTACCTATATGAATTTGTTTTATTGCCATCTTCATTGTTTATTTGTAAATAATATGTTGTTGGGAAGGGCCGATTTTAATATTGGATAACTTGTGGCCCAAACATGTTGCTACTATATTTATACGAAAAAGCAATGAAATATGTCAGTAATGACTGACTTAATCTCATTTAATTCCCGTAATAGGGATGAGACTAGCTCCTATACTTGCCGTTTTTTTGTAGCGGACGATCAAATAAAAAATATGAAATCGTTCGACAAATTACTTCGATATGCACTAGACTTCCACTATGACGGATGAACCTGTAGTTGACGCTATCAGTAGTATAAAGTCCTTTTCGATTTAGAGTAATTTTGACGGGAGCCGGTCATTTCGTAACCGTTTTTTTTCGGTCGTTTCGTGACCACTTTTTCGGTCATTTCGTAACCACTTTTAAATGTCGGTCATTTTGTATTAAGATAAATAAAACAATATTTTATTAAATTTTTTTGATTAAAGGGTTGTAAAACTATATATTAAAATGTAATATGTTGACTATTTTTAGCCACATTATTGGTAATTTACAATTAATCTGTTAAAGAGAACGAAGAGGCGCTATGTGATCGTCGTGTTAACTAATTAATGCAGTTAGTTGATTGATGGCGTTAAGTACACGTGTCGATGTAGTGGTAATGTCTAAACGATAAATTCTTCACTTAGCGATTATTGGTATAGAAAAAAAACACAACAACATGCAAACATTTTAAAGTTTATTTTTAAGAATGATAATCAAAATTCAAAGCAAAAATAAAGTATATTTACAGAGCACATGAGAAAATGAAAAAGCAACAGACAATTATACAAAACAAAATATACAATACAAAACAATACACCAATAAAGTAACAAACATTTATTTACGAAAAATTTGTTAGCACATAATAGAAGTATATTAATGGAGCAAAATATTTTTAAAAAATGATATTAACAGAGCACATTTAAAAGAAAAGTATTTACGCAAGAGTTGAGTGTATTAATAGAGCAAAATATTAAAAGAGTTTTACCACAATATAGAAATTTCAAAGAAAAGTATTTACGAAAAGTTCAAACACATTCAAACGTTCAATAACACTATATTTATTTACATTCACACTCCAGTCATTTGCTATAAACGCTAGACATCTTCCTGAGAAGCTTGTCAGCCGACATACCGCGGCAACTATATTCATCCCACACGCCGATAATTCTCCCTTCTATTTGCCGCGTCTTCTTCTTTTGTTTCTTGGTGAGTTTGTTGGCCGATATTTTTAGATTATTATCAACATAAAGAATTTTGATATAAATAATTAGAAACTTACCTGTATTGCCACAGCCGCGATGCTGCCAACCCTTACATGTGTCGCATTCGATATCCTGGTAGTGGTTGTAAACGCGACCAGAACAAAATAAGCACAAGTACCTAGTTGTCGAAGCCATGTTACAACAAATGTAATAATTTCGTATTATTGCAATGCATATTTATACTAGATCTATAGCTGTGTGACACGTCTCACTCTATTAAGTTGAGACAAATAAATTATAATGTTTGAACATAATAATTGCAATATTATTGTAAATTGTAATTGCAATTAAAGGATTAAATAGATCAATCACACTGTAATAACAGTTATTGGTTAAACTAATTAAAGGATATAGACCAATCACACTGTAATATTTTACTTACAATTAAAGGATAATCGGCAATTAGCTTAATAGTTAAAAGTTAATTAATTGTAATCAATCAATTACATGGGACATACTTCACTTTTAATTGCAATTATCTAGTATCTATAATTAGCAATTAACAAAATAATTAATAGTTAAAAGGACCCAATTTGTTTCTTAATACTGCAATTAATTATTGACATTTTAGCATGGAATAAAAAATATAGGCCAAATTACACCATGTCATTTTTCAATTTAATATGATTTTAATATCAAAGAAATGTCATAAAATATCGTTTTATTCTTCTTTATTTATCTTTATAAACCATTTACAAAATATGGTCAACCGGTTACGAAATGACCAAAACTTACTCCATGTATGTCATTTGTCTTTTTTATTCGTCTTATTAAACCATTTACAAAATATGTTCAACCGGTAACGAAATGATCAAAACTAACTCTATGTATGTCAGTTTTCATTTTGATATGATTATATTATCGTAGAACATTGTTTTATTCATCTTTATGAACCATTTACACATTATTTTCAACCGGTTACGAAATGACCGACATTTAAAAGTAGTTACGAAATGACCGAAAAAATGGTTACGAAACGACCGAAAAAAAACGGTTACAAAATGACTTGGTTACGAAATGACCTCAACCAATTTTGACGATCGTGTGGGTATAACGGAACACCGTAAAGTGTATAAAAATAAAAATAAACTTTTTCAAAAGAACAAACAATACTATTACGTATGGCATTTATCCACAGAGCTCAGTTTTCGTGGTTCATAGCATTAGGTTTTATAATCCTGCTTGCGTTGAAATTAGATGGAAGGATAGACGAATGGAACTGGTTCATAATCTTCGTCCCGATGTGGATATTCGACAGTGTTGTTGTCGTTTTCATTATCATAAAAATGATCATGCAATGTAAGAACGGGCACTGGGCAGGAGCTGTGACGATGAAAAGGAAGGTATGGTGCATGTCAGGAATAATTATGAAACTTTTATTCCAAGTGTTACTCTGTTTACGTCTGCAGTATATCGAGGATCTGTCACTGTTTTATGTTATGCTTCCATTTTGGATCTTCAACATTGGATGTGTCGCTGATGTGTTTACAAACTTGAAGAAGCTTGCCAAAAGACCTTTATGACATGAATTATATTGATATATTTAAACAAGAATGTGAGTCAAACATTGTCTTGTATGGAAGAACAGAAGCTGTGAAGAAAGCATTTTAACAAAATGACTACACAGAAACAACTACTTCACCAAATATTCATTATGGCTACAAAAATGAAACTTGATGTAACAAGTTATTGTGGCTGAAGGAACATCAAATCAGTGCTGAATGAGTGTTCAGCATAACATGACGATGTGTCGCGCAAAACAACGAGTCGGCTACCTCAAAGTCACATACAGGATTTTGTGTGCACACAGTTACTTCCAAATACATGAATGCAGAAGTATCCAGCATAATGTGTTACACGAAACACGCGGGTGGCTACTTCAAAGATCAAGGTCACATACTGGACATGCAAATATGGAGGCTGTGTATTTCCTGATACTGCACTAGAGTGTTCAGTATACTTTAACACGATGGCAAATAATACCTGGAGTAGGCAATTTGTCTAGCTAACTTAACTGTTCATATTTCCAGTGGCTCATTTTGAACATTTATTTACTAATACCATCAGTTCAACGTTGGAACCTTCTGTGTGTAAATCTGGAGTTGAGCTTTATAATGACCTCCTTGAAAAAACAATTCCAAATCAATGAAGATGAGTGTAAGGGAGAGTTTAGACAGTATAAACGCCTTGTAAGGGGGAACTACTCAAACAAATCTGTAGTAGAAATAACTTGTATATCACCACTTCGTACCAACACCAGCTTCCAAACTTACAAAAAATTCTGGAGTGTTGTGCTGTCATTCCAATGACAACAGCCCAGTGTGGAAGGGGGTTTTCCACCCAAAACAGAATCAAGTCCATCTTCAGAACCAGCTCAAACAGCCAAACTTTGAATGATCTAACAAGAGTTTCAGAAGACGGACCTGCCATGAACAGTTTTGACTTTAAGTACCAAGACCGTTGAACTATTGGAAAAAAACAGAAAGTTTGAAATATTTACAAACACTGTACTGACATGAAAATATAGTAGGTCAAATATGAAAAGTTAAAGTTTAGCAGTGAGTAGACTGCAGGTGGACATAACATCTAAGCATCTGAACTTTATAACTGGTTTCATGGACATATGATATTAATTTTTTGCATTTAAATAAAAGAAAGTGTTTATTTGGTATATGAGGGGTAATTTGATCTTGGTTCTTAAAGTGTGACATCAACCCTAAAATTTTAAATATTGTTTTTCACTGGGTTTTTTTTGCAGTGTATTCTACAGAGAAGCATATATGTCCTCTCATATAATTATATGGAGAAGAAAACTTTAAGAGGAGTTTTCAAGAAAATGGGGGTCGAAAATAGCCGCCCTGTATTGTTATGTTCATAACGCGGTGTCCATCGACTCTATAATTTTGGAAAATTAAATCCTTCTGCACAATTTCATATGCCTGGAATGTTTCATAATGTAGTTAATATTAATGTCATTTGAACCAGGGGACTATAAAATAAAATGAGAACAAAAATATAGAGAAACAAAAGTGGACATGGTTGTGATGAACATATGAAACCAATTTTTTTTTTAAAACTATTTTCTACCCTTTAACTGGGACATACATTTGTTTAATGGTTAAAGAATACAGTACTTTCAACAAGTTTAAAAGAAGTTTGGAAATAAAAAACATAATATTAACCTTAAAATGATGTAATTTTGTTGATTTTGTTGTGTACGTAACATGAACACCAATTAACTAATAAATAATAATAACGTAGGTATCCAACACCTTTAAATATATTTTATGTTTTTTTTTTTATAGTAGTAATGTCTCATATTAATTCAACCTCCTTTTTCCAATTTTAGAATGATAAGGAGCTGTATAAGGTTTTTACTTGTAACGTACAAGTAAATTAGTTTTTACTCACATTTATAGAAGAAAGAGCAAGGATTTGTGATGATTATTTTACGTTGATAACATAACAACTTGATCAATTAACAGCAGAATTTTTTTTATAAATAACAATGGAACATGATTAATTGACAGCTGATAACAATAAATGGATGACTACGCATAAGTTGAACAGCTATTTCTTTCCGCTTTCAGGCAGATCTGAAAAATATAACAATGGGAACTTGATAATTCACTGGTTCATCAATAATAGACAGTTGATGGTAAAATGAAAGTATTACAAAAACATTTATATTTAAAGATTGTTTTTAAATCAAAAACAATGTTTCCTTTCACAGAAGAAAAGATTTTGAAATGTAGGAAAAGATGTGCTCGTAAGACATGATGAAGTCAGGCCCGATTAGCTCAGTCCTCAGTGGTTACGTGTCTGATTATCAATCCAGGGGTCATTAGTTTGAATCCCCGCCCACGAAAGTCTGTGTGATGATGAATATATGTCATTGCGTATCATTATCATTCGTCTCTCACCGCCGATTCAAGTGGGAAGTTAATAGTTACTCGCGGAGATGGGGTGTGCTCGAGTACTGGTTAACCTTTTAAGATCCAAGGAAATAGTGGTTAGTACGGTCAGTCTGTTAGCCCTTAGTTAGAAAAATTCAAAGTATTGAATATCAATAACTTGTCCAAGAATATTTCTATCAAACTGCTGTGATGACATGCACATCTACATATGGCAATCGACATGAATGCAGTCAAAAATGATCTGATTTAAAATGCAGAGGGAGTTACACACCCAAGCTTCTGTGACAGACAGGACAAAAACATTATATCTCCCACCAAACCCCCTGCATTCATCAGTTTATCAATTTTTGTTTTCATGTTTAATATAATCAAACCAAAAAGGAATATCTTCACACCTGGAAATGAGTACAGAATCAAAGATCCAATTATATGGATATTAGGTATGTCCAATTCAATTAAGATCTCGAATGTTAAAATTGTGTGCTGTACCATATTTTTTACCCAAAGGCTGAGTGTCTTGTTCAGTTTGCGAAATGGAAAATCGTATATAGGGCCATTTCTCAACCGAAAATGAAGAACATTACTTAAAAGGTCGTCATCAATTAAGCTTATGGTTTGGGTTCCATACCAATGAATACTGGTTATCTTTTATTATATTTACAGATAATAAGAAGTTGCCATGGTTTTACACTTGTTTCATTTGTGTTATAAAAAATTAGTGATTAAATTATTTTATACACAATACTTTGTTAACAAAATTTTCATATTGTATTCCTTATTAAATTTTGACTTATACTTTTATAAGACTGTCAACAGTTACTGCAAATCAAACAAAAGTATCACTTAACTAATGCCAGATTGATGTGACAGATATAATTTTCTAATATAATACGAATATTCACCAGGAACACAATTTGTCAAGAGTTAAATTCTTTGCTACATAAAAAACTGAAATACAGTTAAACCTTTACTCCACAGAAATGCCTTTTCCCACTTCGAGCCAGACTTGCTTAGTTCAGTAGGTAGTGTATCTGACAACCAATTCAGGGGTTGGGATTTGAAAACTCATAATGTTCATAAAGGGCAGTCAGAAAAGTTCCTGCACGTCTTCCATATTATAAAAAAGTAATGAAAATGTATCATTAACCAAATAAGTGAATCTATTTTGACCTTGAATTTTGATGTCTCCACTGTAAATATGGATATGGAGTAAAGGGATAAGAAAGAGCTCAAACATGTAACTTCCATTCATAACAAAGAATCGATGAATAACACTGAACATCTCACTTACAACCGCAGGATATATTGTAAGTCCACGTTTCACAGCAATGTATGTTCCCGTGGCATATCTGATAATTACATTCAATAATAATAAATTACACAAAAATTACTTTGTGCAGAATCTAATGTTGTTATAATATAGATCTATACAAAGCTTAAGATGACAGCCAGTGGTATCAACTTACATAACAGCCTTGTTAGGTGGGACCCCAGTGATGTCTGGTACTGGAGTTGGGGGCCTTGGTGAGGGCTAATGATTTGAATGACCGCTCTATTCCTGTTGTCCTGAAAGAGTAAAATATTAAAAGATGTAATATTAAAACTTAATAAACTGAAATTATGAAAAGCAAAGTATGTAATAGTAAGAGTTCATTTAGTAAAAAATTACCAATTAAGATACCCAAAGGGAGCAACTGTAGGAAGCATTTCCACTGGTTGTCAAATGAGGTTAAACACGAAATAACTTTTAAAAAACTTGATAATACTTGTTTCTTCATAACAGACATATTTATTTAGCTAAAACATACATATCAACAGACTTGTCAGCGTCACTGAAAACTGGTGATGTTTTTCCTTCACCAAGAGCTGTAGCCTCTGATGCAGGAGACTGGGCTTCAGTAAGGGCTGATGCTGGAGACTGGGCTTCACTAATGGCTGATGCTGGAGACTGGGCTTAGTATGGGCTGATGCTGGAGACTGGGCTTCAGTAAGGGCTGATGCTGGAGACTGGGCTTCAGTAAGGGCTGATGCTGGAGACTGGGCTTCACTAAGGGCTGATGCTGGAGACTGGGCTTCAGTAAGGGCTGATGCTGGAGACTGGGCTTCAGTAAGGGCTGATGCTGGAGACTGGGCTTAGTAAGGGCTGATGCTTGAGACTGGGCTTCAGTAAGGGCTGATGCTGGAGACTGGGCTTCAGTAAGGGCTGATGCTCGAGACTTGGCTTCAGTCCGGGCTGATGCTGGAGACTGGGCTTCAGTAAGGGCTGATGCTGGAGACTGGGCTTCAGTAAGGGCTGATGCTGGAGACTGGGCTTCAGTAAGGGCTGATGCTGGAGACTGGGCTTAGTAAGGGCTGATGCTCGAGACTTGGCTTCAGTCAGGGCTGATGCTGGAGACTGTGCTTCAGTAAGGGCTGATGCTGGAGACTTGGCTTCAGTAAGGGCTGATGCTGGAGACTGGGCTTCAGTAAGGGCTGATGCTGGAGACTTGGCTTCAGTAAGGGCTGATGCTCGAGACTGGGCTTCAGTAAGGGCTGATGCTGGAGACTGGGCTTCACTAAGGCCTGATGCTGGAAACATTGCCTCAATTGGCACTAATGTTTATGGTAATGGCTTTAGTACCTTTGTCCTGTAAGAGAATAATGATATAAAAGATATATGTAGAATATTCCATTGCGGATCATGGATTATGGAATTTATCCCCTTTAGGTGGTTAAATCTAATTATTGTTTATGGATACACCTCTTGATAATTTTTTTTTTAAAAATCACAAAATAAAAATTACACAAAGAAAACACTCACATGTGTACAACAAAACTATTCTATTGTCTAAATATCTAGGTATGTGCTATAGCTGTTATTATTGTTTGATTATAGCTATATCCCTTTACTGGCAAAGTGAGCTTATTTGATATTTATCCACATAATTATATAAGAATAATTAGTGCAGGGGGAGGGTCACTTTACCATGGCCATTATAAATGATCGTTGTATAGTGACACCTCCACCCCCACCACACACCTCATCTCTCCATGTTTAGTTGCTATCACAATATAATTGTGTTATGTGACATTAATTTGTTCTAGCATTTATGATTCTAAAAGAGATTCATCATTACAGTCAAATTTTAAAAAAAAAAATTATTTCACAGAACAATTTATATAATCTCTGAGCTTTCTTCACAATCAAGCTAAAGTAAATTAGTATAAACTAAACTTACCAATCTTCATCTAAAATGGCAGAAACATCAAATGCACAGTTTGAGGGTGAGATGTCGTCAAGACTTTGGATGCCAGACATATCTAATATATCCGAGAGGTTCAGAGTACATGAATCATGGCTGCAATGAAAGTGGAAAAATATTATTCAAAAAGTATATTCTATAATCACTTTTGGTTGTGTGAGCAGCAATAAAACTGATAAATTAAAAGTTGTTATTTTTTTCTTAAAGAATCCTTCAGTTTTAAGATTCAAATAATTCATAAAAAAGAAATAAAACTGGGTTATTCTAATACATCTCCCTGAATTAGTAAATAAATGGACATACCTTTGGATTCTCTTGTTGACTAATATAAGGTCTTTCAACCTGTCTTGTCTCTTCTGACGAATCATTTGGGTGTGTACCTGCATCGTTCAATTCAAAATCGTCTACCATTTCCACTGAAGATGTGCCGGGTGATTCTGAATCATCTACCATTTCCGATGAATCTGTATCGGATAAATTACTTGATATGGCTCTACCTCTCATTCAACTTCTTGTTGCACGACCAGGTACCATTATATCGGTTCCCACTGCTCTTCCTTGTGTAGTTTCCTTGGTCACCTCTTTGTCTGACTCCGCCTTTCTGTCCTATTTTAGGTTCCACTTGTCGAGTTCCAATTCCATACAAATTCATCTCCTCCTCTGATGCATCTGCTGAATCTCTTGGTGCCACCTCTGCCTCTTCTCAAACCTCCAAGACTCCCCGCTTTCTTAAGTTTCCTCAACCTCCTATTGTTCTGACTCTGCCTCTTTGTCCTCTTTTGGGTACCACTTGTCGAGCCCAATTTCCAGACAAATCAAATTCCTCATCTGATGTGTCTGCTAAATCACTTGGTAACACCTCTGCCTCTTCTCGGACTTTGATCTTCAGGTTGGGTAAGTTTCCTAGACCTCCTCTTGTTTTGCCTCTGCCTGTTTGTCTTCTGCCCTCCGACTCATTGTCCTCTTTTAGGTACCACTTGTTGAATTTCATTTCCAGACATCCATTTCCTCTTGTTTGTCTGCAGATCCACTTGTTACCATCTCTCCCTCTTCTCTGATCTCCACAATTCCCCGGTCGACTTCCTCTTTTTCTGCCTCTAGCTCTTTGTCCTCTTCTAGGTACCACTTGTTTAGTCCCTTTTCCCACACGTCCACTCCCTCTCCTCTGACCTCCACGATTCCCTGGTGTGTTAAGGTTATGAGATATCCATTCACGTGTCATGTCTCTGTTTTGACAGTCCACATCTTCCACATTGGATATACTTAAACGACCCTACAAAAGCATGACCGTTCTCCGCTTGAATGATTTTTGTTGTTTCACTGTTGTTCATAGCTGAAGCAGTGATATGTGTGAGTACCTTTTGCAGTGCACAATGATGTTCTGTCTGGCCGATCTCTTTCAATTTCACCAACTGTCACGTATTTACTTGTCTTTAGGAAATGGGAGTGTTAACCACCTTTTGGTCGCTCCAATGAAGACTTACAGTTTTCAAAGGTATTTGCTAAAATTGATTCTTGACTATTTAAAATTGTCCCTTCCTTTGAAATGAGGGAAGGTATGGATTTACTTATAAAGTTCCTATTTTCTAGGTTGCAAAAATATTTTGTTACTTTTTCTCCTTCATCTAACCATTTGGCTGTTGATCTTATTTTTATTCCTTCTAATTGATTTTGTCTTAGTTCAAACAATGATTTCGTTTTATTGTCTAATATTGTTAAATCTGTGTCTAATTGTTTTTCAAGTTTCCCTATTTCCTCTAAAAGTTTATTTCTGTTTTATCTACTTGTTTTTTTTCTTCAGAAAGGATGAATATGATATGGTTTTTTTCCCCTTATCTCCGTCAACAGCATATCAAAAAAAAGTTGATAATTAATATGAAAAATCAAATCTGTGCATGGTATATCATTTGTTTGTAAATTTATGTTTTGGTTTTTAGTTGCATAATGAACTTTTGTATTTTCACTTATCTTTTTTTATTTCATCAACATATTTTTTGTCTTTTGTGAGTTATTAAATTTCCAGTAGGAAAATCCTTTGTTAAATTTGTCAAATGCAAATGTTATAGTTATCAATGAATGGTCTGTTCGATAGCCCCGTAGGATGTCAGTGCTATCAAAATTGGTATACAATTGTTCGGAAATAAGAAAAAAATCTAGTCTTGCCATTTTATTTGTATTTGCCCACCTCCATGTAAAACCTCTTTTTTTCAAAATTAAGGTCCCTCCAGCAGTCAACCAAGCTACATTCATTTATATTTTTTTAACCTTATCCCTAGCTTTAGGATTGTTTATATTAATATAGTTACAAGTATCTTTTTGAGGCTCAATGACCAGGCTAAAATCACCAGCCAAGATGGTTTGATTTCCATATCTTTCAATATCTTGTTCTATCTCTGAATAAAAATCAGGTTTGTTTTTATTTGGACCATAAATATTAATAAGTGTTATCCTCTTTCCATTAATTGCAATATCTAAAATAAGCTTGTTACCATGTATATCTCCTTCAATTTTGTGAAGTTTATATTCGAAATTGTTATTGAATAATATTGTAACTCCTCTAGACTGACTATTAAAATTATTAAAATAACATTCATAGCCCCATTGTGCTCGTATGTAATTTTCATCTTTTTTAATAAAATGTGTATCTTGTAGAAAATATATTGAACATGATTTTTGTTTTAAAAAAATGGAAGGCATCTTTAAGTTTGTTTCTGTCACCAAGGCCTTGGACATTCATTTAGATGAAAGTTACATTTTCATTCATATTTAAGGAAGCTACCTTTAAAAACAGACTGTCTGGTCAGGTACACAATGTATAACTGTATGCATTGTTGATAAAAGGATTACATTTTCTTGAGTTTGACATCTTTAATGTTGTTCCCCTGTTCCTACCGGAAATAGAAAATGTGAAGTACATACATTAGAAAAAAAAGAAAGGAAGAACAATAAACGATGAACAGAATTTACATAATGAAAAAATGAGTAGATTATCAAGTAATTTTACTGAACAATACATATTAAGGGTATGGTGAACATGGTGAATGTATATCTTTAGTATAAAATATGCAGAACATATCCATTATGTTTATAATGAGAATCATTACGGGGTTAACTTTCTTTACACGTGACACATGTAAGTTCATATCTCATGAATGTTTGAGATATACAATAAAATCACCAAGTAATTATACAGTCAACAGACCAAAAACAACCAAAAATAACATCTGAAATTCAATAATCTTGCATATACAGTGGAAACACAAATCTATATTGTGGATGCATATCATCGAACCATTACTTAGTAGTATGAAATAAATATCAATTATTATTAACACGTTTCAAAATATATTAAATGTATAGCTATACATGTACATAGACAGTACCTGTTGCATCACGCATGTGACAGTCTTTAAAGTTGGAAGATTATTGCCATTACTTCATATATATATATAACAATCGTGTCATCAAGTTCCAGTGACTGTGGTAATAGACATACACAAAACATAGAAAGTTACACAATATAATTCATTACCACTATACATGAATATGGCATTGAACAAATCTGCATATAGTTAGAATTGTATTAGAATAAATATGATAAAATAAACCTTCTCAATACTCGGTTATGTATTTTTCGTAAGTAGAGGCATCGGGTCCTTATTAGATATCAACACTTTCAAACACTTTAAAACTGCCTAGCGTTTTCATAAACGTTTTCACAAATGTCAAGTTGACGAATACAAAATATGATCAAAAATATACGAATGTAGCGCCATTATAAAACATATCACCCTGAATATGCACTCAAATCATTTCAGTTTAAATATGCAAATGTACAACCATTATAGCATATCTCAACCTGAATATGCACTCAAAACATTTCAATTTAAATATGTAAATGTACAACCATTATAGCATATCTCAACCTGAATATGCACTCAAAACATTTCAATTTAAATATGTAAATGTACAACCATTATAGCATATCTCAACCTCAATATGCACTCAAACCATTTCAATTTAAATATGTAAATGTACAACCATTATAGCATATCTCAACCTCAATATGCACTCAAAACATTTCAATTTAAATATGCAAATGTACAACCATTATAGCATATCTCAACCTGAATATGCACTCAAAACATTTCAATTTAAATATGTTAATGTACAACCATTATAGCATATCTCAACCTGAATATGCACTCAAAACATTTCAATTTAAATATGTAAATGTACAACCATTATAGCATATCTCAACCTGAATATGCACTCAAAACATTTCAATTTAAATATGTAAATGTACAACCATTATAGCATATCTCAACCTCAGTATGCACTCAAAACATCTCAATAAATTATGTAGATACATCTGAGCAATTATCATTTAGCGATGATGAGAATCTCCATCATTTTAGTTTTTATCACTCATCGCTTGGCATTATCTCGCCGATTTGGTCCCTTAGCAAGGAATATCCTCTTTTACTTGAAAAATGTAGGAGCACTATAAAAATATTAAGTTTTACCTACTCTCATGCTTACCGGTATGTGTCATAAGTGCAGACTTAGTACAAATGATCAATCTCTCCATTTAGTTTTTTTTTTTACTGTGCGGTTAATGAAACTAACAGACAAATGCTTTGGAATCATATTCAGTATTTGGATTCGAGTGTTTTCTAGGATTTATATCTACCGATATGCAATCCCAAATAACTCATCTTTGCTATGAAAACTGAGCAAGACTTATGTCTGAAAATAGTCGTTAATTCATTTCACAATATGCTTATGAATTAATCTTCTAATGAGCGAGATATCATCAGTGAATGCATATTAAGTGTTTTATATTCATACTGGTGTAACTTTCATTTTATATTTACAAATATGATTAAAACTCTTCAGTTTTTTCCCTGTTTATTCTGTGAAAAGATTGTACAAGAAATAACCATTATAATATGCCTGTGTTTATTTACCGGTACTTTATTTTGTAAAGTGATTAAACAACTCTGAGTTGACGCTAAAACTGTGGATGTATGTATTCATGTTTGTGTTCAAATTCATGTGTCTGTGAAGGCGTTAGTATATGTGCATGTTTCCTTTTCAGTCTGTATGTGTTTCTGCTTGTACCTCATCACGCTTGATTCATGTATGTCTGCGAGTGTTAGTGCAGGGGTGTAGCGTTTCGCAATTCAAATGCTAAGTCTCCTATGCTTTACTCTATTTAATATTGATATACTTTGTGTATGTTTTTTTGATACTCATGTTCACGTTTGATATGTTTTTTATGTAATAACATATATGTCGTTCTCCGTTAATGGAGGAAATAAAGAATATATATATGTGTTGATTACAGTCAAACCGGCCACAATTCAAACCAGCCATAAGTCAATCCGGCCACACATTTTTTTTAGCATGACCAAACCGGCCACATTATTGGACAAACTGGCCACGATATTGGTAAAACCGGCCACAATATTAGTCAAAACGGCCGCAGTTATATATTTTATTTGTTGACGATGCTTTTTATTACTCATTATTTACATAATCACGCCATGTGTAAATTAAAAAAATTGGATTTGTCGCAAATTCATATGTTTGTTTTTGTCATTTTAAGATAAAAAGCAATTTACCTAACCAAATGATGCGCTAAATAAAAGATTTGAATTTGTCACACTGTTTTCATGTTTTATAGTTTTATACGTCGGAATGTTTAAAATACGTTGTTTTTTTTTTGTTAGCTGACAATTTTATATGTTTGTTTGTAGTAATTCTACGATAATTAGTCATTTACATAATAAATCATTGTGCTAATTAAAAGAAATTGGATTTGTCACAAATCTAATCAAGCAAAGTACTAATTAACTTATGATCTATCGGTTGCACTGCATGGAAATTATTAAAAGGAAAAAACAAAAATAAAATTAATGCTAGCCTAAATGACTTATATAAATATTTTAAGAAAATAAATAGCAATGATTGTAATGATAATACATTAAACAGTGACAATGTGCCAAAGGATATTAATGATCATTTAAATATTCCTATAACACTAAAAGTATAGAATCAAAGTACTAACAGTACTGCAATGCAGATGAACATGATAGTACATGCAGGGACACAAGATAGGTTTCAGAAAATGCAAAGGTTCAACTTTCTGAGAAATGGAATTATGTTTCATTTTAACTGATAATATGTACGTTTTACTTCAAATCGTGACGAATATACATGTAAGCAAGGTACTTGTTTATCCGTTCATCGTTACCAAATAACAACATGAAGCCTTAAACATTGAACATATTGGTGAACTGAGATGGTGTTGTTGGTAAATGCTATCGCATCTAGTGCTATTGATAATAAAATGACAGGCAGTGTACATAAACATATTTTTATTTCAAATATAATACATCAAGAGTTATATGATAATGCCAAATGTCTCAAATGATATAAAAACCGCCACAACATAAGCTGTCCTGGCAATTCATGTCAGTAGACATAAAAACATGTCATGATGTATCTTAAATGTATTCATATATTTACAATGGAACTGAAACCTATCCAAAATATTGAAAATGAAATCAATAGTGAAACACTAAAGTCCCTAGTACACCTGAACCAGTAAAATCGCATATCACATAAAACGAATAAGTATATGATAGAAATCAATGGGTAACTCACATGAAGAGCCCTAAACTAGTGATGTGCCGATTAATGATCAATAATCAAACTACTCATCCGATTCTTCTAACAATAATGAAATTGTAATTGATTATAATCCAAAATGTTGGTTTTTAGTACATTTGGCTTATAATGTGATTTTAGACTAAATGGTTTTATTTTCAGATTATTCTAAGAGGTCAGAACAGTGACGCGTTAAGTTTTATAACGCATTTCTATAGTAGGGGTCATCTCAAAGTATATATGTAGACAAACTACATCTTAAATATTTCATTAAAAAAGTAAAACGTAAACGTTATATGCAAATTGAATTGCATTATGAAACATCACCAAGGTACTTTTTGCACAATAAGAAGTTAATTAATACATAGTTCATGTAATGACTATTTATGCGTAATGGTGAACTGCTCCTTGAAAAAAATCTGTAAGGTGTTACACCAGATCTTCACACAAAAATGTATCTGGCAAATCGTTTCTAATATGCAGCTGTTACTATGTCCCATCCGCATAAAAAGCAGTAAAAAAATGAAGAGTAATAAGTCCAGTGGAGTAGATGATATTGTAAATGAACATATAAAAATGTCTTTTAATGTAATCTTTGTTAAATTATATATTAATGTAATTTTTGGGGGCGGTGCTTTAGCAGCCGCTCTCAGAGCTAACATGATTTTATTTTCAATACCGCAAATCTACAACTGTGTTTCGTGTTAATGCAAACCTACAAACCACTTATCAAATAGTTCCATCCCCTAATAAGCGCTCGAACTCACTTTAAACAGTAGATTCGCCTATTTCAACGAAAACATTAATATTATAACAAACAGCGACGATTTATACCTATAAACAATTACGTATTGTATAAATTTCAAGTTTATATTCTGTAGCATTAATCAGCACAAAGGAATTAAAGCGTATGAATACAGACGCGCTGAACTACGGTCACGTGACCAAAAGATCACGCCATATTGTAAATTAAATTCCAGGTCACGAACTATATCGCCAACATGCACATTGAAAGAGTTGTATATTTCTGCAAGGATTTCAGATAATAAGTACTTGATTCGGGAGTCTGATTTCGCTTTTTTTCTATCATTTTAAAAATGTGTAGGGTAACGAAACTTTTCTAGATCTGTCCCTTATGCCAAGGAACTATACTCCTTGCTTATGTCAATAAACAATCAATACTAGTTCTAAAAATAGAGATATGCTAATGTCGATCATATGACTTGCAGTTTCTCCCAAATGTTTAAAAATAGACTTGTATTCCTAAAAAGAATTCGAGATTGATAGAGTTATGAATAATGTCAGTGCTGTTTTTTTTTTATTTAGTAAATATCTCACATATTTCCAATAATTGGAACGGTAGATAATTTCTACTTAAACATATAAGAGTTAAAGCATTTGTGTTTCCGTAGCGAAAATACGCAAACATCCAGATGTGTTTAAAAATCGGCGCCATAACATTTTGGCTAGTGCGGTTCAGTTTACGGGGTGATATTGCGCCCAATAAAATATAAATGTAAGAATCAATTATTAATGTCGACATACACATTTCTACTTTTCGTCTTTTAAACGAATTGTTTCACCGTTGCGCTAGAGAAATCAATAAAGAAAATAGTAAATGAATATACTCAAAATGGAATTCATCATGCTAGATTCAGAGCACTTTGATATTTTATATATGATAGAAAGCTTGGCATTTCTGAAAATAGTACGAGTTGAGTTGAAGATACAAATCTCATATCACTGAGTTGAACTAATATCTTGAAGTTGGACATTTGCCAAATTTAAGAGTTAATATTCTTACTATAGCAGAAATACACTTTCAAAGGCAAAACATTCAGTTACGTTTCTGACATATTCGAGAAAATAGTCAACGTTAAGCATAGAACATGTAGATTCTGTACCATGTATAAGAATCAAAGGTAATGGGTATTATTCTACTTCAACGTATGCAAACTGACCGGTTTGTCTAGAACAATAGCGACATTTTACATCTTATATGCTCCGCCCCCATCAGCACTGCAGTGCTTTGATTGTATCAGGAATAATACCAAACGCTTTTACAATTGGTGATATAAATCCTGTTTTTAGAAACAAAGGTGACTCTACCGATCCTTTGAATTATAGACCAATAACTTCTGAGCTGTTTGGGGAAATTATTTACTGCTATTCTATACTCACGTCTTGAAAAGTGTGCGACAGATCAAAATGTTATTTATAATTACCAATCAGGCTTTAGAAATGGCTTCTCCATGGTAGACAATATGTTTGTATAAAGTACACTGACTGACGTTTTGAGAACAAACAAGAAACAATTATTCTGTGCATTTCTAGATCTAAAAGGAGTTTTTAATACGGTGTGGAGATGTTGTCTTTGGCATAAACTCATAAACAGTAATGTCAACGGAAATTTTCTTAATATTGTGCGTAATATGTATCAAAATGCTAAATCCTGTGTATTTGCCAATTCTAAGCATTCAGACTATTTTAAATGTATTGTTGGAGTAAGACAAGGAGAAAATTTATCTCCTCTATTGTTTTCATTTTATTTAAATGATCTTCATGAATACTTCCAAAACATAAATTTGGTTATTGGCATAAATTGCAATAAACATGAATTTGATAATTCTGTGATGGGCTTTGTCAAACTGTTCGTACTACTTTATGCTGATGACACTGTCAGTCTGCAGATGACCTTTAGCATGCTTTAAAATACATACGAAACATATTGGGATACCTGGAAATTGACCCTCAATACTATGAAAACAAAAATAGTTATGTTTAGCGGTGGTAGGCAAAGAAATAATAACTTATATAGATATATATAAAAAATACATATAAAAACGAAAATATTGAAATTGTCAAATATTACATGTACCTTGGAATCTTGTTCAGCAGAAGTTGTTCTTTTTCTAACAGTCAAGACACATATATCTGAAGAAGCCAGAAAGCTTTGTTTAATAAAAAGGTCTAAATCTTTGTATTTACCCCTCGACTTACAAATAGAATTGTTTACCAAAACTGTTAAACCCATTTCATTGTACGGATGTGAAATATGGGGTTATGGAAATATTGACATTATTGTTGTATGGTGTTTAGCATCACTTTCAACAATTTTTCAGTCATATCGCGACGGTGTCTACTTGAGACAGTATTCTAAGCGCTGACACACTTGAGTATCATGCCACAGACACATGGTATGAATGATACCCCACCCAGTCACATTATACCGACACCGGGCCGACCAGACCTAGAATTCTCCTCTAAATGCTGAGCGCCAAGCGAGGAAGCTTCTAATACCATTTTTATAGTCTTTGGTATGACCCGGCCAGGGACTGAACCCACAACCTTCAGCATGCGAGGCAGACGTTCTACCACTAAACCACACGCGATCCTCAACATAATTGAAAGGGTTCAATTGAAATTGAAATCCAGTACACCAAACTGTATGGTATATGGAAAAACCGGTGTCAAACCAATTCTGATGACATAGAAACAAGAATGATCTCGTTTTGGTCAAAACTAGTTATCCCACAACAGTAAAAACTTACAAGTACGTTATATGGTATATATCTTAGCCATTTTAACTATACCAATCACATTCCTAGAACCCGTTTTATGTGGATAAAAATATGAAAGATATACACTGAAAGGAAAAAGAAACTATACATTTTGGTTTTTAAAATTATTTCATTATTGGCTAAGTTTATTCATGTGATGGAAAATGAACTGTTTTTTTCTTATTGTTTTGCTTTGAAATGAATTAAATGTTTGTTTTTTGATTCAACAATATGATGAAATATAAATATACAAAATTTATATGCAATATATTCATTGTTCCTTGACCTGTCAACGTTTATAGGTATGTATACTTTCTTTTTCCTTTCACTGTACTTATTAAATGCGGTATGAATAACGTTTGGGAATATCAGGATTTTCCTAACTATAAGTGGCTTAATGCTTCAATAAAACAAGCTGACAGATCTATTTTTGAATGGCTGGTATGAAGATGTACAAAATTCAAGCAAATGTAAAATCTATAGACTATTTAAACATAAATTCGAATTTGAAAAATATTTGATTTCAACACACACAAAAATGTAATAAAGTTTAGAATACATACAATCACAGATTGCCCATTCAAACTGGTTGTTGGAACGGTATCGAACTACATATGCGTAAATGTCCATTGTGTGATTTTAGTGTTGGTGATGAATCATTATTTATTTGAATGTCAATACTTTTGCTTTAGTAGAAAACATCTTCTAAGAGAAAAATACTACATTCGACACAATACTAATAATTTTGATAAAGTAATGAACATAAAAACAACAAACATTATAGAATACAGAAAATTGTGTAAATTTATTAATGAAATCCTTGTACAATTCAACTGATATTGGAATTATTATTGATTTTTTTGTTTTGTTTTTTTTTCGTTAAGAAAGTAATAATAACATACTCAACAGCTGGCATATAACAATGTTGTTGAATTCTATTATTATGCCAGATTCATAATATAATTTAATAACGTCTGGATTATTTCATTTTATACATAGTTTCTTTAAATGTAGGGTACTCTCCCATTGGCAAAACAAACAAAAACACCAAACAGCAACAACAAAAATTATCGGAAATTCCTTTTAAGTATAATAACTATAGTATTTTTGCAATATTCCAGTTCTGATCATATGTAATTAGCCTTTACTGTGTTTTGTATGTATTTTTGTTATTACTCATATTGTCATGTATACCATGAATTGAGTGAATTGAATTGAATTGATAAACATAGCAGTTAATCAAAGGTGTTGTTTTTTTTACGGTCCTTTAATTTCCTTTATCGGATTCCAATTGTTTTTGAAAAGTGATAATTTACTTAAATTATCCATGAACACAAACTGACCACAAACTTAGTAAACATTTCAAATATAAATATGATGCGCTGGTTGCACTATCCACAAAACATTCTTTATGTTGATAACGTATTGTGTTATTGATACTCGGTGTCTTGTCTTTTAATATATCAAGATTAAATTGGACTAAATTATTAGTGTTCGTTGGACTGTGTCAATGTTGTGGAATTAATAGTGTAACTTTGATTGTGATTGTATCAATGCTGTGTTTTTGTGTATGTGTGTTGTGCGTTGAAAATGTCGGATTGTTGTAATGAGTGTGGCTCTTTGGTTCGTGAAAGACAGCAGGCTGTCATGTGTGATTCCTGTGATAGATGGCAGCACCGCACGTGCGATACATGTATGTTATATCTTATTTCAAATTTAAAGTTAAATGTAAATGTTCTTTAAGGATGTTGGCTCGTTAGTTTTCATATTTTCATGTTTTTTTGGCACTTTTGCATTATCAAGAAAAATTGGGGGTAGTGGCTATATGCACTATTAAAAATTATTTGACAAAGATTAAAATTGTTGTTATCCATTTTTATTATGATGCTCATTTTTTAGTTCAGTTTTACAAGTAAAATATAATTTCTTTCATTTTGATGAGCCAACATGTAGGTGTTAACAGATTATCTTTATACTTTAATTGCATCATACATTATAAAGGATTATTTTTCATTTAATTAATTTCATAATAAACAACTGTTGCGTGGTTTGGCCTTAAATATTATATTTTTCAGCATCCCCTACGATGTTTTTATTGTTTCAGGCATATCCCAGTCCCAGTATAGGCGTGCTCTCCGTTGCAAAGAGGAACTGCATTTCTTATGCCGCAGTTGTGATGTTTTTATTGTTTCAGGCATATCCCAGTCCCAGTATAGGCGTGCTCTCCGTTGCAAAGAGGAACTGCATTTCTTATGCCGCAGTTGTGATGTTTTTATTGTTTCAGGCATATCCCAGTCCCAGTATAGGCGTGCTCTCCGTTGCAAAGAGGAACTGCAATTCTTATGCCGCAGTTGTGATGTTTTTATTGTTTCAGGCATATCCCAGTCCCAGTATAGGCGTGCTCTCCGTTGCAAAGAGGAACTGCATTTCTTATGCCGCAGTTGTGATGTTTTTATTGTTTCAGGCATATCCCAGTCCCAGTATAGGCGTGCTCTCCGTTGCAAAGAGGAACTGCATTTCTTATGCCGCAGTTGTGATGTTTTTATTGTTTCAGGCATATCCCAGTCCCAGTATAGGCGTGCTCTCCGTTGCAAAGAGGAACTGCAATTCTTATGCCGCAGTTGTGATGTTTTTATTGTTTCAGGCATATCCCAGTCCCAGTATAGGCGTGCTCTCCGTTGCAAAGAGGAACTGCATTTCTTATGCCGCAGTTGTGATGTTTTTATTGTTTCAGGCATATCCCAGTCCCAGTATAGGCGTGCTCTCCGTTGCAAAGAGGAACTGCAATTCTTATGCCGCAGTTGTGATGTTTTTATTGTTTCAGGCATATCCCAGTCCCAGTATAGGCGTGCTCTCCGTTGCAAAGAGGAACTGCATTTCTTATGCCGCAGTTGTGATGTTTTTATTGTTTCAGGCATATCCCAGTCCCAGTATAGGCGTGCTCTCCGTTGCAAAGAGGAACTGCAATTCTTATGCCGCAGTTGTGATGTTTTTATTGTTTCAGGCATATCCCAGTCCCAGTATAGGCGTGCTCTCCGTTGCAAAGAGGAACTGCATTTCTTATGCCGCAGTTGTGATGTTTTTATTGTTTCAGGCATATCCCAGTCCCAGTATAGGCGTGCTCTCCGTTGCAAAGAGGAACTGCAATTCTTATGCCGCAGTTGTGATGTTTTTATTGTTTCAGGCATATCCCAGTCCCAGTATAGGCGTGCTCTCCGTTGCAAAGAGGAACTGCAATTCTTATGCCGCAGTTGTGATGTTTTTATTGTTTCAGGCATATCCCAGTCCCAGTATAGGCGTGCTCTCCGTTGCAAAGAGGAACTGCAATTCTTATGCCGCAGTTGTGATGTTTTTATTGTTTCAGGCATATCCCAGTCCCAGTATAGGCGTGCTCTCCGTTGCAAAGAGGAACTGCAATTCTTATGCCGCAGTTGTGATGTTTTTATATATAGCCTATGCTAACATAACATTTTGAAACATTAAAAGCCGATTTCAAGTCATTCAGACAAAAATGATGTGTTTTATTAGCTCATTTCGTGTAATAAACGGTCCTTTTCGTAGCACCATCTCCAGTAGAAATAAGATTTATTTAATTTGAACATGGAATATATAGTAAATATAATAAAAAAAAAATGAGGTGAAAAAACGTGGCCAGTTTGACTTTTTCGGGGCCGGTTTGACTTGTGGCCGGATCGACTTTGACTTGCTCCCGTATGTGTGTTTAATGTATGTTTCAGGAACTTATGATGATGTTTTGCATTTAGATAAAAGAAAGTGTTTATTTGGTATATATACATGTATGTGTGTTTAATGTATGTTTCATGAACTTCTGATGATGTTTTGCATTGAAATAAAAAGAGTGTTTATTTGATAAAAAATAAAAATGAAATGTGAACAGAGAAATATCTTATTTGTTACTCTTTATGAAATGAATAGCATTTATCTTCTGCTTTCCCAGGCACTAGTGTTCCATGCTTTGCCCAATTTTTAAAAAAACATTAATGAGTGGCATGAAAACACTCCTACCATGAAATAGCAGATTATAAGTGCATTTAGCTGTAACTTTATTCAGAAAATTAAACTCCCTGTTCTTTAGCAATATATGACAAATAAAATATTTCCTTTTAATATAAATCAAGATCAATATAAAAAAAAACAGTATAAAACAAAAACTCACACAATGATATTGCATTTGATGAAACTAAGCCCTGCTCAAAAACAAAATTAAAGTGTTCTATCTATTTGATTAATTCCTATTACTTCAGGTTGTCATAAAGTGTTCTATTTGATTAATTCCTATTACTTCAGGTTGTCATAAAGTGTTCTATTTGATTAATTCCTATTTCTTCAGGTTGTCATAAAGTGTTCTATTTGATTAATTCCTATTTCTTCAGGTTGTCATAAAGTGTTCTATCTGTTTAATTCCTATTACTACAGGTCGTCATAAAGTTTTCTATCTGTAAATTTCATTTTAAGTCAAAACTTGTAGAAATGAATAATTATACTGCACTTATCTCCGACGAACAGCTCATTTGTGGTATACACATAATCACTATTGAAATTTTTCAAGATAGACCCCTGTTGGATTTGTTATTCTCACTATAACTGAAGTTTGTTTTATTTGAAATTGTGATAATGAAATACATGTCCGAATTTGGTTTGATACCAAATTAAATACATTTTATAAATTAAGTGAAAAGTTAAGTGAATATATTTATACATACCCTGGTCCAAATTGGTTTCTATCTAGTACTGATATATATATATATATAAAAGAATTAAAATGTATCTACCGATATTAAAAAAAATCTTTGCTGGACAGAGCAAACAGGCACTTTTTAAAGGCAAGTATATGAGATATAAAACTCTATAAATGTCTTTAAAAAATAAAAAAAATTATTAAAATGAAAAAAAAACAAACATTTCATTATCTTATATTATTAAATAAAATCTGAATCGATTTGGTATGTAAAATCCACCAAAACCTGACAAAATTGATATTAAAATTGGAGTTGTAAACTTAAAACAAAATCCCCATTCTTTTAATAGACAGTTCTTAAATACTGCTTGACAACATTCAGACCCTTTCTTAGATCATCAAAGAATGTGAATGACATCAAGCAGTATTTAAGTTTTCATCCAATGAAACGACTTTAACAATATGTAAGCATGTATCAATGGCGGATGATCTGATCTACTCATTAAAACGGCGTATAACCTCACATTAACAATCTGGGGTGATGAATACCCCCAGATGGCGCCCTGACACAGTTATTGTACCCTTTTGCTTCCCGCCTTGACACAGTGCACCAATTAGGATATCCAATCAATTTTGTGAAGTATCATTGAATTCCAGTTAATGGTTGACTAGAAACACCGACCACAGAAAAATGTCTGAAAAATTCAAGGGGCTATAACTCATTGAAAAATTATTTGGGTGCAACATGCCGACAAAATGCACAACTAGGCTTGGTGCAAATCACTTTTGTGAAGTGTCATTGAATTCAAGCCGATGGTTGCCGAGAAATATTGACCACCAACAAATGTCTGAAAAATTCAAAGAGATATAACTAATTGAACAAGAGGCCCAAGAGGGCCTGAGGACGCTCTACTGACTCATAGTGGCCATAGCACTTTTTGAAATTCCACTATGCAATAGAAACATCGGCCATCTTGAATTTTAGATAGAAAAAATAAATCTTTTGTATAGTCTCCTATGCAATAGAAACATCCATGTGAAGTTTCAGTTTAATTGGCCTAGTGGTTTCAGAATAAATGGGAAAAAAAAGAGAATTTTCTGTTTTCCCATAGTATCCCTATGTAAAATTCTAAGTCCCCTTACAGGGCCCCTATATATTATGGCCCCTAAATTCTTATCTGCAATCAAACCCCTACACTTAGGGATAATTTATATCAAATATGTACAAATCTGACATACCGGTTCTTAAGAAAACAATTTTACTAATTCCCAATTTGTACTCTTTTGGGGCCCCTCCTGACCCCTTAAGACATAGGAACCCAGTCATTTGACAAATCTAAACCTCTTTCACCTAACAATGCTTTAGTGAAAATATAGGCAAAATAATTTTCATTTAAAAAAAAATAATAAAAAAATTATATTGACATGTGTCCCCTAATTGAACTCTCGGGGCAGGGTCATTTTTTAGTGGTCATCATTACTACATAAACATTTTGAAAATCTGTTGAGCCGTTCATGAGAAGAAGATTTTTTAAGTTTTGGACTATTTTTAGTAACGACAGCCATCTTGAATTTCAGATCGAAAAAAAAAGTCTTCTGTATAGTCTCCTATGCAAGAGAAACATACACGTGAAGTTTCAGTTTAACTGGCCTAGTCGTTTCGGAACAGATGAAAGAAAAAGAGAATTTTTTGTTTTCCCATAGCATCCCGATGTAAAATTCTAAGTCCCCTTACAGGGCCCCTATAAATATTAGCCCCTAAATTCTTATCTGCAATCAAACCCCTACACATAGGGATAATTTATGCATAATATGAACAAATCTGACATACCAGTTCTTAAGAAAACAAATTTAGTAATTCCCAATTTGTACCCTTTTGGGGCCCCTCCTGACCCCTTAAGACAGTGGAACCCAGTCATTTTTACAAATCTGAACCTCCTTCACCAAACAATGCTTCTGTGAAGATATAGGCAAAATCATTTCCATTTAAAAAAAAAAAAATTATATTATAATGACATGTGTCCTCTAATTGAACCCTCGGGATGTGGTCATATTTAACCCTAGGGACACCATTTGAACAAATCTAACAAAACTATAGTTGGTCATCATTACTACATAAACATTTTGAAAATTTGTTGGGCCGTTCATGAGAAGAAGATTTTTTAAGTTTTGGACAGTAGAGCTAAAAATTATTCATGTGCAACATGCCAACAATATGCACAACTAGGCTTGGTGCAAATCACTTTTGTGAAGTGTCAATGAATTCAAGCCAATGGTTGCCGAGAAATAGCGACCACCAACAAATGTCTGAAAAAGTCAAAGAGCTATAACTAATTGAAAAATTATTCTGGTGCAACATGCCCACAATATGCACAACTAGGCTTGGTGCAAATCACTTTTGTGAAGTGTCATTGAATTCAAGCCAATGGTTGCCGAGAAATAGCAACCACCAACAAATGTCTGAAAAATTCAAAGAGCTATAACTAACTGAAAAATTATTCCGGTACAACAAGCCCACAATATGCACAACTAAGCTTGGTGCAAATCACTTTTGTGAAATGTCATTGAATTCCAGCCAATGGTTGCCGTGAAATAGCGACCACCAACAAATGTCTGAAAAATTCAAAAGGCTATAACTAATTGAAAAATTAATCTGGTGCAACATGCCCACAATATGCACAACTATGCATCATCATCATCAACTGATAAGCCAAATATGTACATATTTAAGTATAAATTGGCTCAATCCAAGGGGCTTGCAGTTTAACATTATCAACTGACAAGCCAAATATGTACATATTTAAGTATAAATTGGCCCAATCCAAGGGGCTTACAGTTTAACATCATCAACTGATAAGTCAAATATGTACATATTTAAGAAAATTGGCCCAATCCAAGGGGCTTACAGTTTAACATCATCAACTGACAAGTCAAATATGTACATATTTAAGTATAAATTGGCCCAATCCAAGGGGCTTACAGTTTAACATCATCAACTGACAAGTCAAATATGTACATATTTAAGTATAAATTGGCCCAATCCAAGGGGCTTGCAGTTTAACATCATCAACTGACAAGTCAAATATGTACATATTTAAGTATAAATTGGCTCAATCCAAGGGGCTTACAGTTTAACATCATCAACTGACAAGCCAAATATGTACATATTTAAGTATAAAGTGGTCCAATCCAAGGGGCTTACAGTTTAACATCATCAATTGACAAGTCAAATAAGTACATATTTAAGTATAAAGTGGCCCAATCCAAGGGGCTTACAGTTTAACATCATCAATTGACAAGTCAAATATGTACATATTTAAGTATAAAGTGGCCCAATCCAAGGGGCTTAGTTTAACATCATCAATTGATAAGTCAAATATGTACATATTTTAGTATAAATTATCCTATAAGTTGGAATTTGGAGTTTTGTTTAAAAAGAAGTTCATTGGGGCCCAGTTGGGGAATGAATTTTGATTTTTACATACTAGGAACACTGGGAAAACAGGAAATTCTCTTTTCTCAGATATAATTTATCATCTTTAGGTCTAAAAGCAGCTCTTGTTTAGCCCAGTCTGCCCTGTTGTAGGATCAAATCGGATCCCAAGGTCACAACTTGAACAAATGTGTTCACAAATTTGTGAGATTGGGGTTTACTCAATTGATTTAATAGCCACACCTCAAAAACCAAATTCGGCTAGGTTTGAGTAAAAGGTCAATGTTGTATGGCTATAGAACTAATGTGTTACTCTAGTTAACCAATGCGAGTGCTAGAGAGTGGAATTAGTGGAATTGATGTGGGAATTACGAAAATTTATCTGCTTGGATGAGTTACCTGTAGTAAATGGTGGGTGACAACAAAAATAATGCATTACGAAACACTCTGAGTAATTATTTTATTTTGGAATGATGAATAGATGTGAAATAGAAGTGTATACAAAACTGAACAACAATAACTACAATACAGCTTTAGAGAGTGATGAAGAAACTTGTATACTTCTTTTATTTTCAGGTGTACAATAACTTGTATTCTTCTGATGTAAAATAACTTGTATTTTCCAGATGCCCTGTACTGTATATACTTCAGTTATCATCAGATACACAGTCAACAGTGGTATTTTTTTGCCATTTTTGTAGCTGTTATTCGGTCATATTCCTAATGGCAAATATTATCTTTTTTCCCAAATGAGTGGTAAAAATTCCCAAAAGAAAGCTTCATTAATTGTAAATTAAATCTTGCCATAATTCCTTGATAAAATAAACTAAGCTTCCCCCACCCCCATTCTGAATTGAGTATGACGGTGATTCTTTAATTAAATGGCCAGAGAAGCAAGTGTACATATTTTTATGAAGATGAACATATATATTTTAATGCAAACATTTTCCCAATGTTATTGAAAATGCTGCTAAATTCCTAATGGCAAGGGTATGGGTCATCTTCCCAAAATGGTGAGAAAAAAAACACTGGTCAATAATCTTGGCTAAAACAAATGTTTTGTATTTATTAGGAAATATAGCTCAACTCTACATGGCTTAGATTAACCTTTGGGTGAACAACACACTGTACACTCATTCTCAATACCAAAGAATAACTATCTTGAGTCTGCTTCACTAACAATATCAAGTTGAGATTTTCCTCAACTCAAAATTCTCAATTTCTGTCAAGTCTTTCTTCATCTCATTATACATTAAAAGACAAATCAGAATTACCGTAATATAGGAACACATCTTTACTCCTTGGTAAATTATACCAAGCACTATTATCAGTGTAAATGAGGTTATAATATTTCAAATATTTGAGTTGAGGAAAATCTCAAGTTGAGATGTTTAGTGAAACTGGAGCTTGGTGCTAAACGTCCTATACAGAAGAAATCATGACGTAGACCCATAAAATGTAATTTGACTCTTGGATCTAAATATCATGCGTAAACTTTTCCTTCAACTTTCCTTATTTTTCAACTTCATTTTTTATTGAGAGAAGTCATTTTTTCCTATAATTCAGACCCAGTTTGAGCCCTGGTAAAACAATTCTAAATTCATGTACGGTAGTATGCACTATTAACTTGCCAGTTTGCATGTACGTCAGGGGAAATCATACATTTGTTCTGTTTCTCTACCAATACAAAATTTGAATAAATAGCATTAATTTTAAGCTCTACTAGCCAAAGGCCAGAAGGATGGTGCGTTGTCTGTCTGTCGTCCGTTAGCAGCACTTCCTCTGAAACCACAAGGCCAATTAAACTCAAACTTCACATGGATGTTTCTATTGCATAGGAGACTATACAGACTTGGAGATTAGGAGACTTTTCAGTTACTAAAAATAGTCCAAAACTTAAAAATGACCCCGCCCTGACGGTTCAATTAAAAAAAAAAAGGAACTGATTTTGCCTATATTTTCACAGAAGCATTGTTTGGTCAAGGAGGTTCAAATTTGTAAAAATGATGGGGTTCCACTGTCTTAAGGGCCAGGAGGGGCCCCAAAAGGGTAAAAATTGGGAATTACAAAAAATGTTTTCTGAAGAACTGGTAAGTCAGATTTGTTCATATTTGACATAAATTATCCCTATGTAGGGGTTTGAATGAAGATAAGAATTAAGGGGCTAATATTTATAAGGGCCCTGTAAGGGGACTTAGAATTGTACATAGGGATATTAAGGGAAAATTCTCATTTATTCATCCATTTAGGCAAATTTATCATTCAATTTGAGTTCTGGAGTATCATCTAGACATAGGAAATACCATTTGGTTCAATAAGGTCGGTCAAATTTGTTCATATTTGATATAGATTATCCCAATGAGTTTGGGTAAAAGTTTGTACAAATCAAGGGCCTTGTATTTATAGGGGCTGTAAGGGGACTTTGAGTTTTATATAGGAATACTCGGAATATTCTCTTTTTTTTTCATCCATTTGGGCAAAATAATTATTCAATTTGAGTCCTAAAGCATTGTCTAGTCATAGAAAATAAGATATGGTTCAATAAGGAGAACTGACTTTCCATAACGGACCAGGGTGGGTCAAAATAGGGTTAAAATGGAAAATATTTTCAAAAATCTTTTTCTAAACAATTGGACATAAATATAAATATAAATTATCCCATTGAGTATGGGTTTAAAGTTTGTACAAATCAAGAGGCTTGTATTTATAGGGACCCTGTAAGGGGACTTTGGATTGTGTATAGGAATACTATAGGAAAATGGAAAATGCTAATTTTTCATCCATTTATGTTTTTTCTTTTATTCAATTTGAGTTTTGAAGCATCTTCTAGTTATAACTAGTTTTGTTTAATATGAAGGATTGACTTCTAAAAGGGGCCAAGTGGGGTCACAAAATGGTTAAAATTGAACATTGTCATAAATCTTATTCTCAACAAATGGTCAGTCAGACAGGTAACAACTGTTCTAATTATTCAGCAGATGTTAAACAAAAATATGTTTAAATAATGGGGCACAATTCATATAAATTTAATATGTACAACGCTGAACTTCAATCCCATGCAAGATGTAGTAACTACTAACCTTGTGTACAAAATTAGAAAAAAATTAAGATATGTTTGTTTCGGTCTATTGAGGGGATGTTAATATGCAATTTTATGGTAAATAAAGGGGCACAACTCTTTATTTAAATTAGAAAGGTGAGTCTGAAATACAATCCAATGCAAGGAAATTTGACAATTAACCTTCTGTACATATCTAGAATGAATTCGGTAATATGTGGTGCAATAGTTATTCTAAAGTGACTTTAGCTTATCTTAAGAATAGTTGTAGGTACCCTCAAATGTTGCTATCTAATGATTATAAAATAGTATCACTGGCCAATGTCACTGCCCTGATATTAACCACATACCTGCTGTCTATTATAAGGATGGCAATGTAATTTATGGTAATTCCTGCTGTCTGTACTATCAACTCCACAAAATATTATTGTAATTGGATGTATATTGGAACATTTACACTGAATATTGATTGAATATTCAGCACAATTTTAATGCTAACAGACATCAGTTAACTCAACCACTGCTTCCTGGGATCCTGGAAGGTTAACCAGTACTCAAGCACACCCCATCTCCGCAAGTAACTGATAACTTTCCTAAGTTATTCCTTAACTGATTAATGATGGCTTTAAGCTATTAACTGTCTTCTGAACTTGACAAGAGCACCTTGACAGAAGTACCTTGACAGGAGTAACTTAACAGAAGTAACTTGACAGGAGTACCTTGACAGGAGTTAGTAGGCAGGAGTACCTTAACAGGAGTACCTTGACAAGAGTAACTTAACAAGGGTAACTTTACGAAAGTATCTAATGTCAAGTCGAGATATTTCTCACCCTAGGGCTCAGATGATATTTACATGACCGCATAATTCTAGTACAACATATTATTGTGAGATAATGTTAAATTTACAGGGTTGTTTACAGAACAATTTGGTATAAGGTATACAAACAAGAATCAAGTATATTCAAACTTGAGGTAGCACCGTCTTTGTAGGAAGTTTGGCACAGCCTCACTTCCAATAGTCAAACCTTCAGTCAGAATATGCTTGTCTCAGTCTGATACCCGGGAAACATCAACATACCTAACTATGCTATGTATGCATATACCTGTTCTTGATACTGTTAATGGACAAAGTGAAATAAAACAACAGTTTGCACAGCCTCACTGTTGTTTCTTTCCTTTCAACAAATTTAATACCTAAAGTTAATAATCTGTTTATCTCAATAGTTTCAGCACAGAATTAATCTCATCTGATTTTATCTCAACAGAACTAATTTCATCTGAGATACACATCATTACAGACTCCGAGCTTTGTCCATAATGCAAATTACTTAAATAAAATCCTAAATTTGTTTTTCATCACTTCCATTGCTTGCTTAGGGCTTTTCGTCCAGCAAGTTTTTGTGTTATAAACGATGCCACCATCATTGAAAGTACAACCCCAGCTATTAACCAGTGTTCAAAATCCTCCTTCAGAACATCAAACATCTTGGAAGGATGTACCCGAGTATGGAATAAATCTGGAAATGGAAAATTAGACATATGTGTATTAGTTGTAATTCAACTTTTGAAGGCAAAATTTCTAAACAAATATATGTCTTATATACAACATTTTGCATACTTGTGTATTACAATCCGTAAACCCCCTATTCTTTCTGATCCAATACATGTGCATTGGAATGTATGCATGTATTACCGGTAGTAATAATATGTGCATTGGTAAGTATGTATGCATATAATTAGTGTGTATGTGTGTGCATGTGTATGCATGACAAGTATGAAGAGCCAACATCCTACCCACTACACCATCACTCTGCTCCAATTAACAATATTTATCCACAAGTGATTTATCGTAAATAATTTAACAACGTAAAAGTCTTAAAGTATTATAATGATCTTTGTAACTAATACAATATAGACTAAGCTGAAACATCCCCCCAACCACCCCACCAATATAAAACTATACAATAAGTTGAAACATTTCCCCAACCATCCCACCAATAACCAAAGGCCTCAAAGGCCTGAGGGAAGGCTCACTGCTTGTGTTAATTCATTTGTAGCAAGTATCATTAAAATTCATCTATGCATGACAAAGTTACAAGCCAGAAACGAAATCTCACATAAACTCAAAATGTTGTCAAACAAACTCAAATTGTGACCTTGACCTTTGAGGTAAGGATGTGGGTCTTACTCGCAACATGTCGTCATGTTCTGTTGATCATTTGTTGCAAATATCAACAAAATCCATCTATGCATGACAAAGTTACAGGCTGGAAACGAAATACCGGACGGAAGGACGGACAGGCGCTTCGATTACTATATGCCACCCAAAAAAGGGGGCATAAAAATAAGCTGAAACATCCCTCCAACTACTACCTATATAAAACTATAAAATAAGCTGAAACATCTCCCCAACCACCCCACCAATATAAAAATCAAAAATAAGCTGAAACATCCCCTCAACTACCCCACCTATATTAAACTTTAAAATAAGCTGAAACATCCCTCCAACCAACCCACTTATATTAAACTATAAAATAAGCTGAAACATCCCTCCAACCACCCCACCTATTTAAAACTATAAAATAAGCTGAAACATCCCTCCAACCACCACCTATATAAAACTATAAAATAAGCCGAAACATCTCCCCAACCACTCCACCAATATAAAACTTAAAAATAACCTGAAACATCCCTCTAACTACCACCTATATAAAACTATAAAATAAGCTGAAACATCTCCCCAACCACCCAACCAATATAAAACTTAAAAATAAGCTGAAACATCCCTCCAACTACCCCACCTATATTAAACTATAAAATAAGCTAAAACATCCCTCCAACCACCCCACCTATATTAAACTACAAAATAAGCTGAAACATCCCTCCAACCACCCCACCTATATCAAACTACAAAATAAGCTGAAACATCCCTCCAACCACCACCTATATAAAACTATAAAATAAGCAGAAACATCCCTCCAACCACCCCACCTATATTAAACTATAAAACAAGCTGAAACATCCCTCCAACCGCCCCACCTATATTAAACTACAAAATAAGCTGAAACATCCCTCGGACCACCACCTATATAAAACTATAAAATAAGCTAAAACATCCCTCCAACCAACCCACCTATATTAAACTACAAAATAAGCTGAAACATCCCTCCAACCACCACCTATATAAAACTATAAAACAAGCTAAAACATCCCTCCAACCACCCCACCTATATCAAATTACAAAATAAACTGAAACATCCCTCCAACCACCACCTATATAAAACTATAAAATAAGCAGAAACATCCCATTAACTACCCCACCTATATTAAACTATAAAATAAGCTAAAACATCCCTCCAACCACCCCACCTATATTAAACTACAAAATAAGCTGAAACATCCCTCCAACCACCACTTATATAAAACTATAAAATAAGCAGAAACATCCCTCCAACCACCCAACCTATATCAAACTATAAAATAAGCTCAAACATCAACCATCCCACCAATATAAAACTTAAAAATAAGCTCAAACATCCCCCCAACCATCCCACCTATATAAAACTATAAAATAAGCTGAAGCATCCCTCCAACTACCACCTATATAAAACTATAAAATAAGCTGAAACATCACTCCGACCCCCCTCCCTATATCAAACTATAAAATAAGCTGAAACATCAACCACCCTACCAATATAAAACTTAAAAATAAGCTGAAACATCCCTCCAACCACCCCACCTATATAAAATTATAAAATAAGCTGAAACATCCCTCCAACCACCACCTATATAAAACTATAAAATAAGCTGAAACATCCCTCCAACCACCCCACCTATATAAAACTATAAAATAAGCTTGAAAATCCCTCTAACCACCACCTATATCCAACTTAAAAATAAGCTGAAACATCCCTCCAACTACCACCTATATAAAACTAGACCTATCACTGTAGTGATGAATACCCCCGACGAACGCCGCCATGATAGAAAATGGTTAACCATTGTATGAAGTTTTATTAAATTATATCGAATAGTTTTAAAGTAATGATCCAGACATAAGAAATTCTTAATAAAAGAGAATGTTATGGATTGAGTTGTTTGTATTGTTAATTTTTTTATGGTTTTGTTAAAATTAAAAACGGTATTTTTAATTATTGTGCAGTGTACAAGCTTTCATGGCAATCAATAAATGTTATACTTTTTCGAGTTATGTTGAGGGACAACAATTTTATGGATAAGAAACAAACAAGAGCACTAGGAATACAATATCGAACCTGCTTTGCTCGAACTCCATGTATTCATCAACTTGGTTCTTTCATGAACTTTATTAAACTGTTATCACTGATGGCTTTAAAAGTACTTTAAAAGTACTGCACCAGACAAGGGAAATATATCAAAGGGCAATAACTCTGTAATTAGCAAGAATAGAGTTATGTTTCTTGTACACTGCACTTCCTGTCATTATATTCTACCATTGTATGAAGTTTGATGAAATTCCATCCAGTACTTTAAAAGTAATGCTCTGGACAAGAGAAATATATCAAAGGGCAATAACTCTGTAATTAGCAAGAATAGAGTTATGTTTCCTGTACACTGCACTTCCTGTCATTATATTGTACCATTGTATGAAGTTTGATGAAATTCCATCCAGTACTTTAAAAGTAATGCTCCGGACAAGGGAAATATATCAAAGGGCAATAACTCTGTAATTAGCAAGAATAGAGTTATGTTTCTTGTACACTGCACTTCCTTTCATTATATTCTACCATTGTATGAAGCTTGATGAAATTCCATCAGGTACTTTTCAAGTTATGCTCCGGACAAGAAAAAATATCAAAGGGCAATAACTCTGTAATTAATAAAAATAATAAAGTTATGTTTCTTGTACACTGCACTTCCTCTCATTATATTCTACCATTGTATGAAGTTTGATGAAATTCCATCCAGTACTTTAAAAGTAATGCTCCGGACAAGGGAAATATATCAAAGGGCAATAACTCTGTAATTAGCAAGAATAGAGTTATGTTTCTTGTACACTGCACTTCCTGTCATTATATTCTACCATTGTATGAAGTTTGATGAAATCCATCCAGTACTTTAAAAGTAATGCTCCGGACAAGGGAAATATATCAAAGGGCAATAACTCTGTAATTAGCAAGAATAGAGTTATGTTTCCTGTACACTGCACTTCCTCTCATTATATTGCACCATTGTATGAAGCTTGATGAAATTCCATCTGGTACTTTTCAAGTTATGCTCCGGACAAGAAAAAATATCAAAGGGAAATATATCAAAGGGCAATAACTCTGTAATTAGCAAGAATAGAGTTATGTTTCCTGTACACTGCACTTCCTCTCATTATATTTTAGCATTGTATGAAGCTTGATGAAATTCCATCCGGTACTTTTCAAGTTATGCTCCGGACAAGAAAAAATATCAAAGGGCAATAACTCTGTAATTAGCAAGAATAGAGTTATGTTTCTTGTACACTGCACTTCCTCTCATTATATTCTACCATTGTATGACGTTTGATGAAATTCCATCCAGTACTTTTCAAGTTATGCTCCGGACAAGGAAAATTGCGGACAGACCGACCGACCGACCTCAGGGTGACTCCAGTATACCCCCTCAAAACTTCGTTTGTCGGGGGTATAACTATAAAATAAGATGAAACAACCCTCCAACCACCCCACCTATATAAAACTATAAAATAAGCTGAAACATCCCTCCAATTACCTCACCTATATAAAACTATAAAATAAGCTGAAAAATCCCTCCAACCATCACCTATATCAAACTATAAAACAAGCTGAAACATCCCCCAACCATCCCACCTATATAAAACTAAAAAATAAGCTATAATATCCCTCCAACCACCACCTATATAAAACTAAAAAATAAGCTGAAACATCCCTCCAACCTTCCCCACCTATATAAAACTATAAAATAACCTGAAACACCCCTCCAACCACCCCACCTATATAAAATAAGCTGAAACATTCCCCCAACCACAACATATATAAAACTATAAAATAAGCTGAAACATCCCTCCAACTACCCCACCTATATTAAACTATAAAATAAGCTGACCCCCCCCCCCCCCCCAACCACCACCTATATAAAACTTTAAAATAAGCTGAAACATCCCTCCAACCACCTCACCTATATAAAACTTTAATATAAGCTAAAACATCCCTCCAACCACCACCTATATTAAACTATAAAATAAGCTGAAACATCCCTTCAACCACCCCACATATATCAAACTATAAAACAACCTGAAACATCCCTCCAACCACCCCACCTATATAAAACTATAAAATAAGCTGAAACATCCCCCCAACCACCACCTATATAAAACTATAAAATAAGCTGAAACATCCCTCCAACCACCCCACCAATTTAAAACTATAAAATAAGCTGACCCCCCCCCCCCCCCCCAACAACCACCACCTTTATAAAACTTTAAAATAAGCTGTAACATCTCCTAACCACCCCACCAATATAAAACTATAAAATAAGCTGAGACATCCCTCAAACCACCACCTATATTAAACTTTAAAATAAGCTAAAACATTCCTCCAACCATCACCTATTTAAAATTATAAAAAAAGTTGAAACATCCCTTCAACCACCCCACCTAAAATAAAACTTTAAAATAAGCTGAAACATCCCCCAACCACTCCACCTATATAAAACTATAAAATAAGCTGAAACATCCTTCCAACCAACACCTATATAAAACTATAAAATAAGCTTGAAAATCCCTCCAACCACCACCTATATAAAACTACAAAATAAACTGAAACATCCCCCAACCACCCCATGTATATAAAATTATAAAATAAGTTAAAACATCCCTCCAACCACCCCACTGATATAAAACTATAAAATAAGCTGAATCATCCCCCAATCCACCCCACCCATATAAAACTATAAAATAAGCTGAAATATCCCTCCAACTACCATCTATATAAAACTTTAAAATAAGCTGAAACATCAACCACCCCACCAATATAAAATTATAAAATAAGCTGAAACATCCCTCCAACTACCACCTATATAAAACTATAAACTGTATACCTAAACCATATGATAAAACGAGTGAGGTAGACTCGAGACCAGTAGGTGACGTGTGTATGGCACGGACATTGAACACAGACTGGTTGTAGTTTATAATGGCCTCAGTGTGGACTGGCAACTCTGGTATATAAGGTAATGTCCCTTCCTCCCTGGAAAACACAGCAACATTGGTAATGTCATTTACATCAAATATTTATAATCATTACAAAGATAAAATAAAACCAATAAAACATTATGAAAATAAGAAGATTCAGATCACTTTCAATCTAATGCAAAATGAACTTGTTTTTATTCCTTACATCTACTAGTTCACTCCATTAGCACTTGTAGGATGAAAATATCATTTACTTACGCTGTCTCAGCAGTTGGTATTAATGGCCGACGTGGATCTAAAAATGCTTTGGGTAAAGTAAATATCCCTCCAGTTTTCAAAGCAACTGAAAAAATAATGTAAGATTGATTCATTTATTGTTTCACTGTGTAATATATATAAACAAGAGGGCCAAGATGACCCTATATCGCTCACCTGACTGACCTTGAGTCACCCAACTTAAGTAGATTATATAATACATGTACACTCAAAATTCCAGAAAAACGAGATGGGCAAGTAGTTAGAAATTTGATTTGTTTTGAAGATGTAACAGATGCGTAGAAGAGTTCAAACTTGGTAGAGGTTCACCCATGGTAAATGTCAGTGAAATTACATCAAAATCAGGTCAGTAGATTCTGACAAGAAGGCTTCAGAAGTTTTTACTATAGATGCTAAGTCTTCAAACTAAGATAAATATCCAGTTCCAGCACAAAACTAACCTGTTATGTTTGAGAACGGTTTCAAACTAAAGCATCAGATTAAACTATTGTGCATGAAATAATCCGCAGTTCCAGCACAATAAATATTCCTGTGAGTTTCAAACACAAGCCTTCCCAAAGCCTATCGCTTGAAAGAATCTTTCTTGCAGGGCACTCTCCCCCAAAAACAATTAAGCTCCTCCTCCAAGATTTCAGTTACACTTTGACACTGAAAATCTCAAGCAGACTTCTTGCTGTGATGAAACTAGCTAAAAATATGGTACTGCTTTATTATGAAGCAGTAAACCATCTATGTCTGAACCATAAAAACTCTGACTGTTATATTCAGAAAAACACCTATTTTAAAATGGTTCATGATATATGAATAATATTCAATCATTGATTATAATTGTATCATTCATCTTTTTATGATGAATTATCTTTTAAAACTTATATCTGGTATAATATTGTATAATAATAGCAAAAAAAAGTTTATTTAAAGAGTTTATTACCTCTTCTTATAATAATTGCTATATACAGACATTTATGCTATAAAACAGGGGAAGTAATTTGACATAAAACTAACCCCACCCACTGGCTGCCATGTTTTTTGACGAATCAAGATGGCTTGAACAAACTTGGTAGAGAGTCACCCAAGGAACATTTCTATGAAATTATTTTAAAATCGAGCAAGTAGTTTCTGACAAGAACATTTTTTAAGTTTTTACTATAGCTTATATAGTAAACTAACCCCACCCCTGGCCGCCATGTTTTTTGACAAATCAAGATGGCTTGAACAAATTTTGTAGAGGGTCACCCAAAGAACATTTCTGTGAAATTATATCAAAATTGGCCCAGTGGTTTCAGAGTAGAAGTTGTTAAAAGCTTAAAGTTAACGACGGACGAAGGACGACAGACGACGGACACCAGGCGATTACAAAAGCTCACCTTTGAGCCTTTGGCTCAGGTGAGCTCATAAAAATGGCATAACAATCTTATGTCAATTTTTCAATGCACACTGGACAGACTACTGGGTGTGTCAAATTTGAGATTTAAACTTATAATTATCTTATTTCTTCTTAAACTATTTCTGCATTTACAAACAACTTCAAAATAATTATCTGAACAGTAAACCTGTGTGTAATGGTCACCACTCTGTAGTGGTCAAGTTGTTATTTCCTTCAGTGACCACTATAGGCAGGTTTGACTGTACAGGTATATTGAAACAGAACTGTCTGAACCTATTGCATATATTTTAAGGATAAACTTCATGCTTTCCTGTCATACCAATTAACCAGTAAACTAACTCAATGCTTTACAGTTATACCAGTAAACTAACTCAATGCTTTACAGTTATACTGGTAAACTAACTCAATGGTTTACAATAATACAGGTAAACTAATTCAATGGTTTACAATAATACAGGTAAACTAACTCCATGCTTTACAGTTATACAGGTAAACTAACTCAATGGTTTACAATAATATAGGTAAACTAACTCAATGCTTTACAGTAATACCGATAAACTAACTCAATGGTTTACAGTTATACAGGTAAACTAACTCCATGCTTTACAGTTATACTGATAAACAAACTCAATGGTTTATAGTAATACAGGTAAACTAACTCAATGCTTTACAGTTATACCGGTAAACTAACTCAATGCTTTACACTAACTCCATGCTTTACAGTTATACAGGTAAACTAACTCAATGGTTTACAGTTATACCGGTAAACTTACTCCATGCTTTACAGTTATACAGGTAAACTAACTCAATGGTTTACAGTTATACCAGTAAACTAACTCAATGCTTTACACTAACTCCATGCTTACACTTATACAGGTAAACTAACTCAATGGTTAACAGTAATACCGGTAAACTTACTCCATGCTTTACAGTTATACAGGTAAACTAACTCAATGGTTTACAGTTATACAGGTTAACTAACTCAATGGTTTACAGTAATACAGGTAAACTAACTCAATGGTTTACAATAATACAGGTAAAGTAACTCAATGATTTACAGTTATACATGTAAACTAACTCAATGCTTTACAGTTATATCGGTAAATTAACTAAATGGTTTACAATAATACAGGTAAACTAACTCAATGCGTTACAATAATACAGGTAAACTAACTCCATGCTTTACAGTTATACAGGTAAACTAACTCAATGGTTTACAATAATACAGGTAAATTAATTCAATGCTTAACATTTATACTGGTAAATTAACTCAATGCTTTACAGTTACACCAGTAAACTAACTCAATGCTTTACAGTAATTCAGGTAAACTAACTCCATGCTTTACCAATTTTTCACTGTAATACAGGTAAACTAACTCAATGCTTTATTGTAATACTGGTAAACTAACTCCATGCCTTGCAGTAATACTTGTAAACTAACTCCATGCTTTACAGTCATACCTGTAAACTAACTCCATCCTTGACAGTAATACTGGTAAACTAACTCCATGCTTTACAGCAATACCGGTAAACTAACACAATGCTTTACAGTAATACTGGAAAACTAGCTCCATGCTTTACAGTTATACTGGTAAACTAACTCAATGCTTTACAGTAATACAGGTAAACTAACTCCATACTTTACTGTAATACAGGTGAACTTACTCCATGCTTTACAGTAATACTGGTAAACTTACTCAATGCTTTACAGTTATACCTGTAAACTAACTCAATGCTTTACAGTAATACTGGTAAACTTACTCAATACTTTACTGTATTACAGGTAAACTGACTTAATGCTTTTTTGTAATACAGGTAAACTAACTCAATGCTTTACAGTAATACTGGTAAATTAACTCCATGCTTTACAGTAATACAGGTAAACTAATTCCATGCTTTATTGTAATATTTGTAAACTAACTCTATGCTTTATAAATATACAGGTTAACTAACTCCATTCTTTATTGTAATACAGGTAAACCAACTCAATACTTTACAGTAATACTGGAAAACTAACTCCTCACTTTATTGGGATACAGGTAAACTAACTCCATGCCTTACTGTAGTACTGGTAAACTAACTCCATGCTTTACTGTAATACTGGTAAACTTACTCCATGCTTTACTGTAATACTAGTAAACTTACTCAATGTTTTACAGTAATACCTGTAAAGTAACTCAATGCATTATTGTAATACTGATAAACTAACTCAATGCTTTACTGTATAACAGGTAAACTGACTTAATTCTTTTTTGTGATACAAGTTAATTAACTGAATGCTTTACAGTAATACTGGTAAATTAACTCCATGCTTTACAGTTATACAGGTGAACTAATTCCATGCTTTATTGTAATACTGGTAAACTAACTCTATGCTTTATATATATACCGGTTAACTAACTCCATTCTTTATTGTAATACAGGTAAACCAACTCAATGCTTTACAGTAATACTGGAAAACTAACTCCTCACTTTATTGTAATACAGGTAAACTAACTCCATGCATTACTGTAGTACTGGTTAAATAACTCCATACTTTACTGTAACACTGGTAAACTTACTCCATGCTTAACTGTAATATCAGTAAACTTACTCAATGTTTTACAGTAATACCTGTAAAGTAACTCAATGCTTTACAGTAATACTGGTAAAGTAACTCCATGCATTATTGTAATACTGATAAACTAAGTCAATGCTTTACTGTATTACAGGTAAACTGATTTAATGCTTTTTTGTAATACAAGTTAACTAACTGAATGCTTTACAGTAATACTGGTAAATTAACTCCATGCTTTACAGTAATACAGGTAAACTAATTCCATGCTTTATTGTAATACTGGTAAACTAACTCTATGCTTTATATATATACCGGTTAACTAACTCCATTCTTTATTGTAATACAGGTAAACCAACTCAATGCTTTACCGTAATATTGGAAAACTAACTCCTCGCTTTATTGTAATACAGGTAAACTAACTACATGCTTTACTGTAATACAGGTAAACTAACTTAATTTTTCACTGTAATACATGTAAACTAACTCCATGATTTACTGTAATACTGGTAAACTTACTCTCTGCTTTACTGTTATACTGGTTAACTAACTCCATGCTTTACTGTAATACTTGTATTTAAACTTACTCCATGCTATACTGTTATACTGGTAAACTAACTCAATTTTTCACTGTAATACAGGTAAACTAACTCCATGCTTTACAGTAATACTGGTAAACTAACTCCATGCTTTACTGTTATACCTGTAAACCAACTCCATGCTTTACAGTAATACTGGTAAACTAACTCCATGCTTTACAGTAATACTGGTAAACTAGCTCCATGCTTTACAGTTATACTGGTAAACTAACTCAATGCTTTACAGTAATACAGGTAAACTTACTCCATGCTTTACTGTAATACAGGTAAACTTACTCCATGCTTTACAGTAATACTGGTAAACTTACTCCATGCTTTACAGTTATACCTGTAAACTAACTCAATGCTTTACAGTAATACTGGTAAACTTACTCAATGCTTTACTATATTACAGGTAAACTGACTTAATTCTTTTTTGTAATACAGGTAAACTAACTCAATGCTTTACAGTAATACTGGTAAATTAACTCCATGCTTTACAGTAATACAGGTAAACTAATTCCATGCTCTATTGTAATACTGGTAAACTAACTCTATGCTTTATATATATACCGGTTAACTAACTCCATTCTTTATTGTAATACAGGTAAACCAACTCAATGCTTTACAGTAATACTGGAAAACTAACTCCTCACTTTATTGTGATACAGGTAAACTAACTCCATGCATTACTGTAGTACTGGTAAACTAACTCCATGCTTTACTGTTATACTGGTAAACTTACTCCATGCTTTACTGTAATACTAGTAAACTTACTCAATGTTTTACAGTAATACCTGTAAAGTTACTCAATGCTTTACAGTTATACTGGTAAATTAACTCCATGCATTATTGTAATACTGATAAACTAACTCAATGCTTTACTGAATAACAGGTACACTGACTTAATGCTTTTTTGTAATACAAGTTAACTAACTGAATGCTTTACAGTAATACTGGTAAATTAACTCCATGCTTTACAGTAATACAGGTAAACTAATTCCATGCTTTATTGTAATACTGGTAAACTAACTCTATGCTTTATATATATACCAGTTAACTAACTCCATTCTTTATTGCAATACAGGTAAACCAACTCAATGCTTTACTGTAATATTGGAAAACTAACTCCTCGCTTTATTGTAATACAGGTAAACTAACTACATGCTTTACTGTAATACAGGTAAACTAACTTAATTTTTCACTGTAATACATGTAAACTAACTCCATGCTTTACTGTAATACTGGTAAACTTACTCTCTGCTTTACTGTTATACTGGTTAACTAACTCCATGCTTTACAGTAATACTGGTATTTAAACTTACTCCATGCTTTACTGTAATACTTGTAAACTAACTCAATTTTTCACTGTAATACAGGTAAACTAACTCAATGCTTTACAGTAATACTGGAAAACTAACTCCTCACTTTTTTGTAATACAGGTAAACTAACTCCATGCCTTACAGTAATACTTGTAAACTAACTCCATGCTTTACAGTCATACCAGTTAACTAACTCCATGCTTTACAGCTATACCTGTAAACTCCATGCTTTACAGTAATATTGGTAAACTAACTCCATGCTTTACAGTAATACTGGTAAACGTACTCCATGCTTTACTGTAATACCTGTAAACTAACTCCATGCTTTACAGTAATACTGGTAAACTTACTCCATGCTTTACTGTTATACAGATAAACTTACTCCATGCTTTACTGTTTTACAGGTAAACTTACTCCATGCTTTACTGTTATACAGATAAACTTACTCCATGCTTTACTGTTTTACAGGTAAACTTACTCCATGCTTTACTGTTATACAGATAAACTTACTCCATGCTTTACTGTTATACAGATAAACTTACTCCATGCTTTACAGTAATTCTGGTAAACTTACTCCATGCTTTACTGTTATACAGATAAACTTACTCCATGCTTTACTGTTTTACAGGTAAACTTACTCCATGCTTTACAGTAATACTGGTAAACTTACTCCATGCTTTACTGTTATACAGATAAACTTACTCCATGCTTTACTGTTTTACAGGTAAACTTACTCCATGCTTTACTGTTATACAGATAAACTTACTCCATGCTTTACTGTTTTACAGGTAAACTTACTCCATGCTTTACAGTAATACTGGTAAACTTACTCCATGCTTTACTGTTATACAGATAAACTTACTCCATGCTTTACAGTAATACTGGTAAACTTACTCCATGCTTTACAGTTATACCTGTAAACTAACTCAATGCTTGACAGTAATACTGGTTAACTTACTCCATGCTTTACTGTTTTACAGGTAAACTTTACTGTAATACCGACTAACCGGTAAACTAATTCAATGCTTTTTTTCATTATTGGAAACCAGTAAACATTCTGAAGCTGCAACAAAGTATAAAGAAAAAAAATCTCACTTATTATATCTTTATTTGTTATTCCCTTCTCTGTTATAGTGGTAGTCATGCAGTACATGGGCATGGAGAAAATGAAACTCTGTCTCATCATGAGGGGCTGTGGTGGCGAGGAAAACGATGAAAATGCTGTAGTGTTACTCTGCTCTTTTCCTTCAAACATCTCCAGGGCAGCCATTTCATGACGACGCTGCTTTGTGTTAAAGTAACTATACTGAAACCATGACAGGAAGTTTTATAGTGATACAAACATGTGGCATAACAATGTTTTGAGTTTCTACAAAATTTTGTGAACAAAATTGTGTGAGTAAACAATAAAATAAAATACGAATAGTTTTATTTTTTATCTGACTAATTTTCATCTAATTTTAAAATACATGTAGATAAAAGATTTCTTCGAAGTCCAGAAAATTTACTTTATCAACAAGTGGCATCTAACTACTTGATGTGAAGCCTGAATTACAATATAAATCAAACTGTGGGCACTCAATTACAATCTATAATGGTATATCAAATCGTGTGCTGGCATATTCTTAAAAAAAAAAATTTAAGGTTGCAAGTGACCCATACAAGTAGACACAATAAAATCGTCTTGATGCTATGACTAATCATTCAGACTAAGCATACAAACACTGATTGAATATTGGAGGTGCTGCAGTGTTTATGAGGCAAAAATCAGATCATGCCATAAAACTGTCCATTCTGGTCTAACTTGGCAGATTTAAGAATTCAATCTCAAATTTCATGTTTTACTTTAGGGATGTTTAGTCTGAATTGGACAATCATTAAAAATGATACAGTACATGTAGTTACAAATCATTGATACCCTTCTGGTATCTGGACAATACAGCTAAAATGATGTTTAAAACTTGTTGGTCTCAATAACCTACCAATAAGAAAATGCCATGTCTTGCTTTAAATCTGACTTTTCAATAGCTGTGCCGCTATACTGACTACGTCAAATATGTACTTCTGCAATCATTGTTCTCAGTGATTTAAGAGATGAAATGTTCAATGAATGAATGAATAGGGTTTTACGGTGTACCAACACATTAAAGGTTATTCGACGCCAACAGGAATGAAGATTCCAGGTTCACTCTACATGTACAAAAACAACAAATCAACATACAGATTTAAAAAAAAATACACCAACAAATGAATATTCAGAATGAACCTTGAACTTTGATACCTGCAGAACTGCAGAATTTCAGCAAATTCTATCGTATTACTGAATTAAGCGCTTCTTACAACATGCATAAGCCACAGAGATCCTATTCTTGCCATCACTCATGGTTCCCTGCAACCACACAGGGGTTGATAATTCAACCGCAATAGTGAACATGACAAAAAATGATAAAATGAACATGACAGCCATTCGGAGGATTCCTACCCCTCTGCAGAAATCGACAGTGATTCTATTGTTAGCCGGAACCACATGGGCTGTTTTATGTTCAAATGGCATAATTGACCCGACGCAAGAATGACTATCGCTCTGCCCACAGGTCACGTGGCATTGTTTGTTCAAGTAAATACAATGTAGTGTTAACTTAGACATAGTTTGTATGTATAAGGAAAATGGCGACTTAGCAACCAATATCGATCACTGATTGGATAATCAAATTGTTTGATTGACAGTCCAAGTCAGGTCAATTTTTCTTTTGTTACAATTGAATCTTAGTACAATTCATCATTTACATGTCTTGAAACATGAAGTTACACTGTAGGTCTAGAGGCAATAAATTTTATATTTGTATCTCTTACCACAACCCAGTTTTCTGAATGTACAACATGTACAGGTCCTTCAGCCTTTCTATGGTTACCATGGAATATCATGTGACCAGTTACCATGTCAACTATGTAAACATTGACAAATGGATATGCTGTGAATAGAATAATTATCAAACAATTCAACATTATGATATTAATCAACTGTTGATCAAATGTTTCAAGAAACTTCCACACAAATATCTCTATCAAAGCTTACCAGTATGTGAGCCATACATGAGAAACAATATTTTACTTATGGAATTAATATAAAAATGTAAACTGATTGAACAAATTTGTTCTAAATGTTGTTAAAACAATATCATTGCATTGTTGTTGTATGTGTTTAGAGTCCCTTCAACCACTGTTCAGCCATATTATACCATTGCATTGTTGTTGTATGTGTTTATAGTCCCTTCAACCACTGTTCAGCCATATTATACCATTGCATTGTTGTTGTTGTGTTTAGAGTCCCTTCAACCACTGTTCAGCCATATTATACCATTGCATTGTTGTTGTTGTGTTTAGAGTCCCTTCAACCACTGTTCAGCCATATTATACCATTGCATTGTTGTTGTATGTGTTTAGAGTCCCTTCAACCACTGTTCAGCCATATTATACCATTGCATTGTAGTTGTATGTGTTTAGAGTCCCTTCAACCACTGTTCAGCCATATTATACCATTGCATTGTTGTTGTTGTTGTGTTTAGAGTCCCTTCAACCACTGTTCAGCAATATTATACCATTGCATTGTTGTTGTATGTGTTTAGAGTCCCTTCAACCACTGTTCAGCCATATTATACCATTGCATTGTAGTTGTATGTGTTTAAAGTCCCTTCAACCACTGTTCAGCCATATTATACCATTGCATTGTTGTTGTATGTGTTTAAAGTCCCTTCAACCACTGTTCAGCCATATTATAACATTGCATTGTTGTTGTATGTGTTTAAAGTCCCTTCAACCACTGTTCAGCCATATTATACAGACACCATGACAACCAGACCTAGAATTATCATCTAAATACCGAGCACCAAGCAAGGTAACTTCTATTACCATTTTTTACGTGTTCGGTATGACCTGGCTGGGAATAGAACTCACAACATTCTGCATGCAAGATGGATGCTTTACCACTAGACCACTGTTGCAGTACAATATCATTGTGTAAATGGTTTACGGTATTTCCATTTGAAAGGGAAATGGAATTAACTATTACAAGCCAGTTTTCCTTACTGTATATAATATGTCCTGTAGCCATATGACAAAATAACTAAAGTTTTAACTTATACACCATTAATGTTTTACCATTCACTTTTGAAATATGAAAGTTGGAATACATATGCCTTTTTAATCAGTCCAAACAATGACTATTATAATTTTCCATGCACTGAACAGTTTTTGGCACTTTTAATCAGATTTTCCTTAAACATAGAAATTCTGTACAATTGAATGTCTCGCCTAAATTGCTGTATCACTCACAAAATGAGACTATGAAGAAGGCTGCCTGGGCATGGAGGACCTCCAAGCTTATAATACTATTGTGTGTTCATACCCAACTGACATCAGATTAAACCAACCAATGGTAGCCTGGCTTTATTGTCATATGATGTTTTATAACCTCATGACCTACACAATAATAATTATGAAATTCAATGCACAGTACGACTAGTGGTTACTGAGAACAAGCTTTAAATTTTTTACCAAATTTGACAATAACAATATATTTTCATAATTAGGCCACTGGCCAATAATACAGTAAATATGTATACAATATATAGTTATACAACAACACATTTTGTAAATCATCAATCATTATAATCAGCACATTTCATAATAACATGAAATTCATCCTTAATTTCATCAGAATTATTAAGATGGCATATTCTTTCCTTGTATGAAATATTGCTATGACTTTCGATTTCAACTAAAAATGAATGAGCTGAAAATTTTAATTTATAGAGTGCTATTTCAAAATTGATTGTAAGTATTAAAGTGAGATACAGTTCTACATCTAGATTAGTTTTATTATACGCCAAACCTGTGTTAGTAGTCACCTCTATTAAGCAGCCACTTGTTTTAAACAGCCACATTTTCTATTGACCAATTTTATAATTTTAGTTTTAATCAACCTGTATTAAACAACCACCCGCTTTAAGGGTAATCTTTACTCTTTCCATTGAGTGGCTGCTTAAGACGGTTGACTGTACTTATGGATATTTCAAGATGTAACCAATAATTCATACATTTGCAAAACGTAATGATAAAAGGAAACTAGCCACATTCACCATGTGAAACAGAAACAATATGGAAATTTGTTTTTTAAATCTTTCTGTCTTTAATATGAAAGTATCTATGTAACACATTATTTTCAGTTAAATTATCATGAAGATCAAACAGTTTACTAAATACCATGGAAACTTGGGTGTGTCTGGGAGGACACAGTGTAGGTCCATGTACTTATTCAATAATGTGTAATTATTTACCTACCTTTTTGTTGTGCTGTTGCGGGCTCCTCCCCTTCTGCTGTGATCACTACAACATTGGGGTTGATGTATTTGTATAATACACTTCTGTCACCAAGGACACGACCCTGAGAGTGGACATGCTCTGCAACAAATAAACTTGTATAATACACTCCTGACTCCTGTCTTCAATGAACTAACATCTTGTATATAGAGACAAAGTAGAGCTGTTTCAATGAACTAGCATCTTGTATATAAAGACAGAGCACATCTGTTTCAATGAACTAGCATCTTGTATACAGAGACAGAGCACATCTGCTTCAATCAACTAACATCTTGTATACAGAGACAGAGCACATCTGCTTCAATCAACTAACATCTTGTATACAGAGACAGAGCACATCTGATTCAATGAACTAACATCTTGTATACAAAGACAGAGCAAATCTGCTTCAATGAACTAACATCTTGTATACAGAGACAGAGCACATCTGCTTTGATGAACTAGCATCTTGTATACAAAGACAGAGCATCTATGTTTCAATGAATTAGAATCTTGTATACAAAGACAGAGCACATCTGCTTCAATGAACAAGCATCTTGTATGGAGAGACAGAGCACATCTGCTTTAATGAACTAACATCTTGTATACAGAGACAGAGCACATCTGCTTCAATGTACTAACATCTTGTATACAAAGACAGAGCACATCTGTTTCAATGAACTAGAGCACATCTGCTTCAACGAACTAGCATCTTGTATACAGAGACAGAGCACATCTGCTTCAATGAACTAACATCTTGTGTACAGAGACAGAGCACATCTGCTTCAATGAACTAGCATTTGTATACAGAGCACATCTGCTTCAATGAACTAACATCTTGTATACAGACAGAACACATCGCTTCAATGAACTAAAATCTTGTATACAGAGATGGAGCACAGCTGCTTCTATGAACTTACATCTTGTATACAGAGCACAGCTGCTTCAACGAACTAACATATTGTATAAAGAGATGGAGCACAGCTGCTTCAATGAACTAGAATCTCATATACAGAGATGTAGCACAGCTGCTTCAATAAACTAACATATTGTATAAGAGACAGAGCATAGCTGTTTCAGTGAATTAACATCTTGTATACAGAGACAGAGCACACTTGTTAAAAAACCTAACATCTTGTATACAGAGACAGAGCACAGTTGCTTCAATGAACTAACATCTTGTATACAAAGACAGAGCACAGTATCTTCAATGAACTAACATCTTGTATACAGAGACAGAGCACAGCTGCTTCAATGAACTAACATCTTGTATACAGAGACAGAGCACAGTATCTTCAATGAACTAACATCTTGTATACAGAGACAGAGCAAATCTGCTTCAATGAACTAACATCTTGTATACAGAGACAGAGCACAGTTGCTTCAATGAACTAACATCTTGTATACAGAGACAGAGCACACTGCTTCAATGAACTAACATCTTGTATACAGAGACAGAGCACATCTGCTTCATTGAATTAAAATCTTGTATACAGAGACACAGTACATCTGCTTCAATGAACTAACATCTTGTATACAGAGACAGAGCACATCTGCTTCATTGAATTAACATCTTGTATATAGAGCACGGCTGATTCATTAAAAATATCTTAAAGACAGAGCACAGCTGCTTGAATGAACTTATTTAATGAATACAAAGACAGAGCACAGCTGCTTGAATGAACTTACATTTTGTAAACAGAGACAGTACACAGCTGCTTGAATGAACTAACCTCTTGTATACATGGACAGCTATTTAAATGAACTAACTTCTTGTTTTCAGAGACAGCTGTTTCAATGAACTAACATCTTGCATACATGGTAAGCTGTTTCGATGAACTAACATCTTTTATACACAGACAGCTGTTTCAATGAACTAACATCTTGTATACAGAGACAGGTGTTTCAATGAACTAACATCTTGTATTCAGAGACAGCTGTTCCAATGAACTAAGATCTTGCAAACAGAGACAGCTGTTTCAATGAACTAACATCTTACTTGTAAACAGAGACAGCTGTTTCATTGAAATAACATCTTGTATACAGAGACAGCTGTTTCAAGGAACTAACATCTTGTCTACAGCTCAGCTGTTTCAATGAACTAACATCTTGTATACAGAGCACAGCTATTTCAATGAAATTACATCTCTTGTACACAGAAACAGAAGAATACATTTATTTCAAAGAAATAACATCTTGTACAGCAAGTTTAATGAGCTAACAGAGAACAGCTGCTTTAATGAACTAACATCATGCAAACTGAGATTGAATACTGCTACTTTCATAAACTAACATCTTGCGTACAGAGACAGCGTATGAACAAGACCTGAAAACATCAATTGTGACTTAATTTTCACATTGTGATAATACATGATCACTATTCTAGAAACATCTAAAACTCAAACTCAAAAGTTCACAAGGAATTTTGTTTAACATTTTTTTTTCAAAATCAAGGAAGAACCATGAAACTTAGACATTTTACATTTTAAGGACATCTTTAACAATTGTGTGAAGTTTCTCCATACTCCCATTAACTGTCACTGAGATACTCACCGACTTAAACGAAATGTCTGTCTCCAAGAGTGTGAATCTGTTTAAAACTAAAAAGAGTTATATTTGCAATTGGTTTAAAACTATTTATTTTATATTGTGTAATACATTCATTTTTTTATAATGTATGTGATTTCAATGATTTACATAGGATTGTAAACTTGTATATATAGAGAATAGCATGGACAGGGTTTAAACCCAGATACAAACGTACCATTAGAACTCTTTGCCACAATGTTTGTTACTTTGAGATTTTGTCGCTGGTTTTGTATGTTCATTGTCCAAACATTATCTGCCACAATCTGTAATACACAAACACTTGAAATAAACAAACATAAAATCTTCTGGAGTCAAGTGAAAACTTTCCCATTTATTTGTTATCATTGGTCTTGAATTTTGCAGAAATGATAACAAGCTCATCCTAAATTAGCTCTAAATGCTGTGACAGTACATTTTTATACCTTAAAATACCAAATAAGTCTTCATTATATTACAGTAAGTGTTTAAAACATGGTACCTTGTAAAGTTTGAGAATTTTCACCATCGTAAAAAACTCGTATAAACAGATCAGTAAACTGTTTCTTAAAAAGTTTACATGATTTAAGCATGATTAAGTGATTCATGTAGAATTATATGGCTATAAATATCGTTGCTAAGAGCAATTTTTTTTAATGTTTATTTCCAGTCTCGGAATATATCAGCTCCAAACAGCAAAACAACTCGAAAGGTCATAAATACAGGTTTGAAAATTACACAAAACACATGATCAGGACATACTTGCTGGTCATATAAGTGGTTTAGCAGGTGTCTGTATTACTGGAGCTAAACAACTAATTAGTGGAAAAAATATATTGTTTGAAATTCCCTCATTTTATCCTAATTTTAGAAACAGTGACCATCTTAGATTATGGATGGTGATGAAAACACGAATCTGAAAGAACACTAAGCAAGGCACATGGTAACAAAGCTTCAATAAAATCTATTACAAAATAGACTATATTTCCCCACAGTGAACTACCGCAGCTAACTTAAATATTAACTCTTTAATGGTTGATGGCAGTGATCTAGGACATACAATCTGAAGATGTCTCAGTGTAGTAATTTAGAGAGGAATTTAAGTGTTTTTTTCTGACAATCTAATTTAACAGACGCAATCTCTTGATACTAATCATTGTAGAAACACCAAATTTCACTGTGATCCCATTTTAACACGGTGTGAAAAAACATCAAATAACTGCAACTGTCACTTTTTTAAAATAACATAAAATTTTCATTACTAAAGGCAATGAATTATGATACAATGTAGCAATACACAATAGATGTGTGATGTGTATATTGATCCAGACTCACTGTCTATTCACATAGGCAGATTATTAACAGCTGACTTACCATGTTATCTTTACATATAATTCTATAACCATTGATTGAGCCCTGACTTGTGTCTGCTGTATACAGGTATAGGGCTGAGCTGTGAGCCTCAACAAACCCTTTCAAATTTGTTGGGTAGGTATGAACCTGTAATATATAGTTATCAGCATCATTTACAAATATGTAAGTTTGGTTAAAATCAAGTGAAAACTGGAAGTGCTACGAAGTGTACAATGAGAAAAAAATCATCATTTACTGTCATTTGGAGGCAATAACTCTATATAAGTCTACTCTGGTCTGATACAGCCATTTCAAAATGATGTCTAAGATTTAACGGACATACACAATCTAACCAAGTCTGGTCAGGATCAGATGACACTTGAAGGCGCTACAGTGTTTACAAAATAAAATAACTGACGGGCGACAGACTGAAGGATGAATGAAGGACAAATTACCATTTTTTTCTATCCCATGCACATGACAGAGAGTAATTTTTACCAATTAAAAATAAATAGACCAACCTTTGTTCAAGTTAGTGAGTAGATGTTTATATCGGACACCGATGTTGATTAAAAGTGGTATTACAAAAGTTCACCTATTAATACAGTTGCTGAGCTTAAAAAGGGTCATAACTCATGTAAATTTATACATGCAAAACTGAATTTCAATCACAATAGAAAGTCTAGTGATAGGCAACCTTATGTATTTATTTAAAAAGAATCATGAAAAGACTACTCAAGTTATTGAGCAGAAAAAATAAAACTGAATGGGGTTTAACATCATTTTTAACACAAGAAATGTTATATGTGGCACATCCAGTTATTATTGGTGGAGGAAGACCTCAAAATGAATCTAAGCAGAACCACCATCCAACAATTGAACCACCATCCTTCTGCAAGTAACCGGCAAACTTTCTCACATAATGTTTTTGGAGCAAGCACGGCTTGAACCATGACCTCAGTAGTGAGAGCTAAGCAGCCTTTGATAAAAATGGCCATTAACTCATATAAAATTTGAGATGAGGAGTTGAGTTTCAATCCTATGGAAGTTCTTGTGACAAGGCGTAATGTGTATCAATTTCAAATGAAAAGGGCAGCGTTTGTTTTGTAAGTTATTTAGTGACTGTTACATACGAGACGCTGATGCCAATAAATAGGCTATTACCAAAACTCACCTATTCATTGGAAGGCTGAGCTTAAAAACATTTAAAACTTACCATGAAGCTGTCATCCATCATAACAATTCCTTTAATAAAGTGTTCATCCATCTCACCAAGTAGAAAAGCCTGCACAACATTGTATGTAAGATGGATTCCTGTGGATGGCATCTGGTCGACATAATGTCCAGTAATCGGGTCAAAGGCATACACGTGACCACGCCCTGATCTCTACGTGGGAAAATACAGTAATTATCTGTTATTGATAAATATGTACAAAGGCTAGGATAGTTTTTCCTAAATTTAAATAATATTAAATATAGTATGTTTAAATATTTATAAAATTATGAAACAGAATTGTCCAACAACTACTGCATGTAGTATATAAAAGTAAAAGTCCCCCTCCCTATAGATCCAAACCCCTTCATTAGGAAAATCTTCAATCTCTTGCAGTCTAATCCCTTTATATCATTGAACAAATGGATGAGAAAATGGAACATTTTCATTTTTCCATAGTATTCCTATGCAAAACTCAGTCCCCTTACAGGTCCTTTTGAACTGCAAAAACTTCAAACCCCTACTCAAAGGAATATATTATATAAATTACAGGACATATTTGACAGTCAGACTGGAAATCTCACTTTTAACTCTTTTGTGGTCACCTCCTGGCCTTAAACGTCCTTATTTAACCAAACCTAATTTGCTTTCACTACGCAGTGTTTTATATCTCATATTGAACATCACTATTACACATATTAACAAAGTGGAAATCAGTGTGCTAGGCTATGCAAATACTCATGATATTAGCATGTGAAGATATTTTTTTTTCAAAACACTGAACTTTTTTATAACAGTCTAATACATGTATGTATTTTCATACTGACCCTGTTTTTACCAACAATGACACACTGTGGCTGGTGAGGAAAATGAGCTGTCGTCCTCTGTGTGTGTAACAAGAACTTCTCTTTACCAAATCTATCAAATGGTGCCAAGTCTGGGATGAAGTGTTGCCAAACAATGTGTCCATTCATACTTCGCATTCCAATGATCTTAAAACAAAATATTTAAGTTGTGCTGAACAACTGCATCATTTATTTAATTTAAACATATTTTATTTCTGAATATATATAAACAATGTGTAAACAAATCATTGGTGAACAATAATCATTTTGGGGGAAAACCTCAGAATGGATCCGAGTAGAACCACTGTCCTTCTGCAACTGGCAAACTTTCCAAAAGTTTTTGGAGCTAAAAGATTCTTCTGAAGATGCCAATTAAATTTCAACTAAATCCCAAAAGTATTTTCTAGAATATTAGCATTCTAAAATACCATAATCAAGTTGGAAGTATAAACGAGCCATTCATTGTGCCTATAACAGAATAACCCCACTTGTACCCATAATGATGAAAACAGTGTGATATTTCAGTGATGTTTTAAAGAGTAATTACTTAGATGAAGTAAGAATAGCAGTAAATAAAACTGCTACTGATGTATCAGGATAAAACTGACTTTTACCTCTCCTATTATATGACAGGAATAGCAGTAAGATAAAACTGTCCCCTACCTTTCCCGGTGAAGTGACAAGAATTATCATTTTGTGTAAGTTGAATTCATCGCGTAACAAGTCATCTTCATCTTCAATTTCATCCTCAGCCTCAATAATGGAAGAATGATGCTTCACACCTTGTAGACGGTGTATTTGTTGCAGAGTAAATGTCTAAAATAATGAAATACTGGCAATTTTTAAATTGAAATCTTACTTTATAAAAGATTGTATCTTAAATTTGCATTCATTACAACTACTTACAGTGTACAAAAACCTGGCATTCAAATTATCAACTAAAATTAATGTTTCAACTATACTGCCTTATAGATTACGTATGGGATTCAATTTTATTGGTAGTAGAGGACACCTCAGATGTACCATCAGATACATGTATATTTATCCAAGAAACTAACTGTCTTACTTAAAAAATATTTGTACTGAGTTAGCAACTGAAGACACTTGAATCACTAGATTCTTGTTATAAAACACAAAACAAAAGAAACAACTACTTTACCTGAAACTGTGACAGTTGTGTAGTAATTCTTTTTACAAACATTGTCATAATATTATCTGAAATTAGACATAAATTCTCTGTAGTAAAGCAACTGTCCCACAAGGTATCATTAATATCTCTAAGAAATGTCCCTATCAGTAAAATTGAGGTTAGGTTCTAAGCTTATGGTTTCACTTACTGCCTCTAAGTGACAATTTTTGCACACAGAAATTAGAGCTCTGTGAATTGGGTGGTCTTTTTTTTGTTTTGAAAATGCTTAAAATGGTGATGTTTTTTTCTACAGGCGAGATTATAGGAACATTTTCATGTGTTCTGCCAAGTTTGGATGACGCTGGATGCAGTCAGATGACAGTATGATGACATGACAGTTTGAAGGTGTATAGTGGTACACTACAACACATGGACAGAATTACCCAAACTGAATTGATGTCATTAAACAATTCAAAATTGTGAAAATGAATTTGACTTTGATGTTATAAAACTTTTTTTCATTCTCAACTCAAATTAAAACACAAATGAAAGTGCAAACACCTGACTTGGTAATAAATCTAAATGTATAACTGCAGATATGTACTAGAGAAAGATATGTATTTATAATTTGTTATAAAGAGTCCATTCATTTTTGAGTTGTACATGCAAAATCTTGAGCCCTGGTCAACACCAAATTTTTGACTGCATTTTTTAGTATCATATTATGGAAACAAGATGCTTTAAGAACCATTGGTCATGACTTCAATAATCTAGAAGTACATTTCTTGATATGCTGAACTGTGCAAAATTAACTGATCTGCGAGACACGCAGCTCCTATGCATATGTATGGTGACCGCGGCGTGGTCTAGTGGTAGAGCGCCCGCCTTGCATGTGGAAGGTCGTTGGTTCAATCCACGGCCGGGTCATACCAAAGACTTTAATCAAAGGCCTGAAGGGCCTGAGGGAAGGCTCGCTGCTCGTGTTAATTCAAAAATGTAAGGTTCGGAAAATTGAAAAACTTAGTTAGATTTCTGATATGTAAAAAGGCAATTCATTGGGATTTAGAAAAGAATGTGTTGTGTTTAATATTTCTTTTGTGTATCTGTATAAATAATCTCCTGCATACAATACAGAGTCCTTTTCAATACTTTTCCAACTGTAGCTATCCAACGCTTTTATTAATGCATTTGAAAAAATGCAAACACCATGGTACACACCGTCTTCCATGTGAAAATTGACTGAATATTTGATGACCCTGGTGAAAATATCCATTTCAGGACATTTTGTAAACTGGTAACGTGGTGGTACAGGATTCCTTTCCACATCTCCACATAAAAGTTATCAACATGAACAACCTATATGAAAGCTTCACAAACAAACCTCCATATTCTGACGTTTCTCCAAAATCGAAAGAATTGAGTAGTGATGTACAACTCCAGTCAATTTTAATATCTCCAGTTCAATAGTTATGATTAATGGATAGCGAAACGCATTCAGCACAAAATGTTCCTGATTGTCCGAGAATATACAACACATATCCATAACTCTTTGTCTAAACCAAAACAAACATGACCTACTTATAGATTTACACGTATAAACCGATTCAGCTATTTTGAAACTATGTCATTCTATTTTTATGGAACCTTCCGTATTAGGGGTGTTGTAGTATGATAGCAGATTTATCGATAACATAAACAATAAAATAAACTAAATATCAATATTAAGTGTGTTGTACTACTGTCTGTTCCAATAGCGTAGTGGTAATGGTTTGAACTCTCAACCCAAATGTCGTGAGTACAAGCCTTATTTATGTTGATTTTTTTTAAAAATTTATTTTCCATAAAAGTATCCGGGTGTACTGTTTCTTTGTGTTTTTTTAATTTGGTAAGTGTTGGTAGCAACCTCTTCTATATATACATTGCCTGTATACAGGTCTCATTTAAGAATTACCCCCCTTACATTATTACATGACGGTATCAAGGTTTTTACGCCAAAGAAATTACAGCTGTGTAAAGCGGTTTGGAATTTTCTTTTGTTAAACTATATAAAATGTCATTTGTGCATATAAAAACAATTTTATTATTTCTGCCAAGTTTGGATGACATTGAGAACTGTTTGGTAAAACCATCGAAATTGTGAAAAAGCAACCTGGTCAACCTCAAGTGTTTCCCCGCATAATTAATCCAACAGAGGACAATCTATGGGAACAATGCACTTAATGAGCCATTGATAATGTACCCAGTGTTCAAGAAGAGCATGTCTCTATATGTAGAACAGTATAAAATCAATTGTTGTGCAAGACTTATAGTGTAGCGTCTCACCACACCAAGTCAAAATCATCTAAAATGTGACTTCCAAGGAGCCTACGATGCCGGTGCCAACTTGCTACTGCTTTTCTCCGCAAACGTTGATTTTAACAAAAAATTGCTGCATTTTATTAATTTTGTAGTTGTTTTAACAGACAATAGTATAACACAGTTAATACTATATATCAAGGCACTCTGTTACTGTTATGGCAAATAAAAATTCAATATAGGTACGTCTCGAACTTGCGACATTTTGGTTGACAGTTAAAACTGATACCACTACGCTATAGTAACAGACAGTGGTACAAACACTTAATAGTGATATCTAATTTATTTTATAGTAACAAATAAATCTGCTATCATACTACAAACAGCCCTAACAATAGAATGACGTAGTTTCAAAATAGCTGAATTGGTTTATACTGTACCAAATTAAATACAGCATGTATGTCGCTATATTATCCGGCAGATGTTTGTCAGCCCTGACATGTTTATATACAAATGGTGAGATTGAAAGTAATGTGAGTTTAAAGTGTCGTTAGCTCGCCGGGATGAAGTACATGTGCATATGAATAAAACATTTCTCCGCGAACGTTGATTTTAACAAAAAAAATCATTGCATTTTATTAATTTTGTAGTTGTTTTAACAGATAATAGTATAACACAGTTAATATAATATATCAAGGCACTTTGATACTTTTATGGCAAATAAAAATGCAAATAAAAATATAAAACAGATACACAACAAACATAACAGTCGGATGACCTAATTAACCGTTATACACTGCTTGCATAAGATGACAGATTGGCGCGTTTTTCTATAAACAACAAATGTTGCCCCGAACCTAATTTTGTTATTTTACTATCAAAATTAAAAGAGGACAATCTGTAGTGAATAAAATTTAACTAACAATCACTATTTACTCAAACTACGAGTTATTATATCGAAAACATGTCAATATTTCACCCCATTAATGATTACATATCGAATGTGTTAGAGATTATATCCCTCCACCAGATGACGTCACTATGCATAGTAGTATTCTTCCGCATTTCCATGCAAATTGCATGCTTCCCGTACCGTTTTGAAACTTTTGTAAAAAAAAAACATCCACAATAAATAAGAAATTTTGAAATTCTTGATGTATAATACGTCCTCTGCTAAGGTAAATGAGTGTTGAAAGTTGTGAACTACTTTATCGGTCGGATGAATATGGCGGTTCCTGCCATGCGTAGTTTGTATTAACAGATTGCTGGAGCTGCACGACAGCTAAGGAAGTCAGAGCTTTGCTCGCCTTCCAAAAATGGTACTAGAAGCTTCCTCGCTTGATGCTCAGCATTTAGAGGAGAGTTCTAGGTCTGGTTGGCCCGGTGTCAGTATAATGTGACTGGGTAGGGTATCATACCATGTGTCTGTGGCATGATACTCCAGTGTGACAGCGCTTAGAATATTGTCTCAAGTAGACACTGTCGCGATATGACTGAAAATTTTTTAAAGCGACGCTAAACACCATACAACAACAACAACAACATATGTATAGTGTATTGAGGAAGAGGTTGCCACTAATGTGGTCATATCCCCCGCCACCTCGTTAACCCTTAGAGGCATTTCCAGAGAAGTGGATTTAAATGATGCAAAATGAAAAAGTCCCGGAGCACAGATATCACATGTAAATGCCACAAACTGAAATACGTTGCCGACTGTAATAAAACACATTGTCTTGTCCCAGTGAGCATTTAATCGAACCATAAATATGTAAGATATAACCCCAAAACAAAAGAAAAACTATCTTTGACGAACAGACCAAACTCATTCGCATGTCACATCATCTTGGGCTGGTTAGCATTTGTGCCAATTTATATAAAAATCCAATCACTACTAAAGATAGTTCTGGACAGATGGATGGAGCTGTGACCTTTGAAGAACAGACCCAAGTCATTTGCATGACATCTTGTCCTTGTAAGTATCTGTGCCAAGTTATTTAAAAATCCAATAACAACTAAGGAAGATAAGGTCCAGACAACAGTGGACAGACTGACAGAGCTGTGTCCTTGACCACTGATGAATAGACCTAAGTTGGTCGCATGACACACCCTCTTGTTACAGTGAACATTTGTGCCAAGTTATTTAACAAGAGGGACATGATGGCCCTATATCGCTCACCTGACTGACCTTGAGTCACCCAACTTAAGTAGATTATATAATATTATGTACACTCAAAATTCCAGAAAGACGAGATGGGCAAGTAGTTAGAATTTTGATTTGTTTTGAAGATGTTAGATGGTAGAGGTTCACCCATGGTAAATGTCAGTGAAATTACATCAAAATCAGGTCAGTAGATTCTGACAAGAAGGCTTTTGAAGTTTTTACTATAGCTGGCTATATGTTTGAAGACTGTTCCAAACCTAAGTCTTCGAACTAAGATAAAAATCCAGTTCCAGCACAAAACTAACCTGTTATGTTTGAGAACCGTTTCAAACTAAAGCATCAGACTAAAGTATTGTGCATGAAACAATCCACAGTTCCAGCACAATAAATATTCCTGAGTTTCAAACAAGCCTTCCCAAAGCCTATCGCTTGAGAAAATCTTTGCCGTAGTGCACACTCCCTCAAAAATAATTAAGCTCCTCCTCAGAGATTTCAAGTACACTTTGACACTGAAAATCTCAAGCAGACTTCTTGCTGTGGAGAAACTAGCTAAAAATATGGTATTGATTTATTATGAAGCAGAAAACCATCCCTGTCTGAACCATAAAAACTCTGACGTTTATATTCAGCAAAAACACCTACCGTATATTCCCTAATTAACGCCCCAAGGGGCGTTACATTTTACAAGGTGGGGCGTTTATAAAAGATAAAAAAAGCAAATTTAACAACAGTAAACCAATAAAACCATGGAAAAAAACCTTAAATCCGGTTTAAATCCCCGAAAAAGTGGTTCAGAATTATTTTAGAGTGAATGAAATAATCGACATAGCTGAAAATCTGTATGAAATTACTAGCCTGCGTACTGGAATATCCGAATTTATGGTCATTGTACTCTTCACTTTAAATCACTTGGACGCTTGCTCTTATCAACGTGAAACAATGAGCTTTCAGCGTACACAGACTAACCGCATTTTCCGACGTTTTGGAATGTTTTAATCGGCAGACGGCATTTTACTTGTATTAAACAGCAAATATGAGGAAGTATTTGTTCAACCAAAAGTGGTTAAGTGGTCACCCAAGATATAAACAATGGGTTAAAGAGTCCAAAGGTAATAAACACTTCGCTAATTGTTGACTGTGTAACAAAATAATCGATCAGGGAAAGATGGGCGAATACGCACTCAAATCGCATATATGTTTTGTTTTTTAATTTTCCAGAAAAGTAGGTGGGGGGCGTTTATTAGAGTGGGGGCGTTTATAAGGGAATATACGGTATTTTAAAATGGTTCATGATTTATAAGTAATATTTCAATCATTGCTTATAATTGTATCATTCATCTTATTATGATGAATTATCTTTTAAAACTTATATATTGTATAATAATAACAAAAAAAAGAGTTTATTTAAGAGTTTATTGCCTCTTCTTATAATAATTGCTATATACAGACATTTATGCTATAAAACAAGGACAATAATTTGACATAAAACTAACCCCACCCCCTGGCTGCCATGTTTTTTGACTAATCAAGATGGCTTGAACAAACTTGGTAGAGAGTCACCCAAGGAACATCTGTGAAATTATTTTAAAATTGAGCCAATAGTTTCTGACAATAAGATTTTTTAAGTTTATACTATATCTTATATAGTAAACTAACCCCACCCCCTGGCCGAAATGTTTTTGACGAATCAAGATGACTTGAACAAACTTGGTAGAGGATCACCCAAGGACCGTTTCTGTGAAATAATTTTAATTTTGAGCCAGTAGTTTCTGACAAGAAGATTTTTTAAGTTTTTACTATAGCTTATATAGTAAACTAACCCCACCCCCTGGTCGCCATGTTTTTTGACAAATCAAGATGACTTGAACAAACTTGGTAGAGGATCACCCAATGACCATTTCTGTGATATTATTTTAAAATCAAGCCAGTAGTTTCTGACAAGAAGATTAAGTTTTTACTAATTAGCTTATATAACAAGAGGCCCAAGAGGCCTTAGGACGCTCTACTGACTCATAGTGGACATAGCACTTTTTGAAATTCTACTATGCAATAGAAACATCGGGGCAGGGTCATTTTTAACTCTAGGGACACCATTTAAACAAATCTAACAAAACTATAGTTGGTCATCATTACTACATAAACATTTTGAAAATCTGTTGGACCCTTCATGAGAAGATTTTTGAAGTTTTGGACTATTTTTAGTAACGGTGGCCACCTTGAATTTTAGATAGAAAAAATAAATCTTTTGTATAGTCTCCTATGCAATAGAAACATTCATGTGAAGTTTCAGTTTAATTGGCCTAGTGGTTTCAGAATAAATGGAGAAAAAAAAGAAGAATTTTCTGTTTTCCAACAGTATCCCTATGTAAAATTTTAAGTCCCCTTACAGGGCTCCTATATATTTTAGCCCCTAAATTCTTATCTGCAATCAAACCCCTACACTTAGGAATAACTTATATCAAATATGTACAAATCTGACACACCAGTTCTTAAGAAAACAATTTAATTAATTCCCAATTTGTACCCTTTTGGGCCCCTCCTGAACCATTAAGACATAGGAATCCAGTCATTTTTACAAATCTTAACCTCCTTTACCTTACAATGCTTTAGTGAAGATATAGGCAAAATTATTTCCATTTAAAAAAAAAATTAAAAAAAAATATTATCATGAGAAGAAGATTTTTTAAGTTTTGGACTAGTTTTGGTAACGGCGGCCATCTTGAATTTCAGATAGAAAAAAAAACAAACCCCAACCCCTGGCTGCCATGTTTTTTTACCAATCAAGATGGGTTGAACAAACTTGGTAGAGGGTCACCCAAGGATCATTTCTGTGAAATTATTTTAAAATCGAGCCAGTAGTTCCTGACAAGAAGATTTTATAAGTTTATACTAATTAAACTTGCCCCGCCCCCTGGCAGCCATGTTTTTTGAGGAATCAAGATGGCTTGAACAAACTTGGTAGAGGGTCACCCAAGGAACATTTCTGTTAAGTTATACTGATTAGTTATGGTCTAAAAGCAACAGTTTCATATGTGTTGTTTAGAATAGATATATTTGCAGACCTGTTTAAGGTGAAAACTGGCTTGTCCGAATTTTTTAAAAATTAGAAATTTTCCAAAATAAAATTTGTTTCAGTCTGTGCTTTTTTCTTGGGTCGGTCACGCAATGGGTAACAAACACTATTTTTATTTCAGCCTTATTGATGCTTCATGTTTTATAACCATCATTTATTTCCTTATTTTGCTATACAATACCTTCTTGGGAACCAAACTCATCCTCAAACTTGGCCTGGTTCTCAGACACAGGAAGGTCAACCATCTCCACAGCAGCAGTGTAGGCTACCGCTTCTTCCCTTCTCCATGCAATTTTACCTACAGTAGAAAACATGATATTGTTAGAGGTAAGTGTTACAACAGCTTCTTCCCTTCTCCATGCAAATTTACCTACAGTAGAAAACACGATATTGTTAGAGGTAAGTGTTACAACAGCTTCTTCCCTTCTCCATGTAAAATTTACCTACAGTAGAAAAACATGAATTGTTAGAGGTAAGTGTTACAACAGCTTCTTCCCTTCTCCATGCAATTTTACCTACAGTAGAAAACATGATATTGTTAGAGGTAAGTCTTACAACAGCTTCTTCCCTTCTCTATGTAAAATTTACCTACAGTAGAAAAACATGATATTGTTAGAGGTAAGTCTTACAACAGCTTCTTCCCTTCTCCATGTAAAATTTACCTACAGTAGAAAACATGATATTGTCAGAGGTAAGTGTTACAACAGCTTCTTCCCTTCTCCATGCAATTTTACCTACAGTAGAAAACATGATATTGTTAGAGGTAAGTGTTACAACAGCTTCTTCCCTTCTCCATGCATATTTACCTACAGTAGAAAACACGATATTGTTAGAGGTAAGTCTTACAACAGCTTCTTCCCTTCTCCATGCAAATTTACCTACAGTATAAAACATGATATTGTCAGAGGTAAGTGTTACAACAGCTTCTTCCCTTCTCCATGCAAATTTACCTACAGTAGAAAACATGATATTGTCAGAGGTTAGTGTTACAACAGCTTCTTCCCTTCTCCATGCAAATTTACCTACAGTAGAAAACATAATATTGTCAGAGGTAAGTGTTACAACATCTTCTTCCCTTCTCCATGCATATTTACCTACAGTAGAAAACATGATATTGTCAGAGGTAAGTGTTACAACAGCTTCTTCCCTTCTCCATGCAATTTTACCTACAGTAGAAAACATGATATTGTTTAAAGTGTTACAGGCCCTAAACTGCTCAAGTGCCCCAATTACACTCAAAAGGAGTGCACTCAGAGCATAAACGGAGTGTGAACAGAGCGCGGACGTAGCACAGTGAGACTTAAAGAGTGAGCGAAAGCTGGATTTTGAAAAATAAACGCGCTCTTGAACGCAAGAAATAGACTGAGTGCACTCAGCATGTCTTTGAGAGTTCAGTCGTTAACTGAAATAAGATGAAAAACGGAATTCTATTTTTAAATACATGTAATTATAAACCATGTAGTATTTATTAATGTATTTTGGTGTAATGCATTATAAAACTGTGAATTCAGTCATCAATTCGGCAATTATATCATTTTAGTGCTTAACTACGGCTTTGATTAGAAAAGATGTTATATGACTTCACTATTTGCCTTGCTATTTATCTATATATTAGTTATAGAACATACAAAACATATATTTTATTTCAATTTAAGGTATACAGCACATCATACAAAATAATAAAAATCAACGCATGCGTGAAACAGTCAAAACATACAACAAATATATTACAATAAATGTGAATACAGTATACTCGTGCACATCTTAATTAATTATTCAAATAATAGATCCAAATTAATTGTATTCCTGAATATAAAGTAGGTCATTAGTGCAGTGAATCGAGTGTTGGCGTCTGATGCCAGAGGTCGCAAGTTTGACCCCAAACTCTACCCGATGACCTTTCAATACACAATTCAGTACCAGATCTAACAAGGGAATGCACTCAAGAATGATTAACATAAGATCCAAGCTTACTACACAATCAAGCCAAAATAAATTTATGTAAACTAACTATACATATATTAGGCCAAAATAACATGAGACACAAGACATATAAACTAGTAAACGTAAATTTCTACCTGCCTTTTCATCATTTTGTTATTTGAGGTCCTGATTTTGTGTTGACTAAAGATCTTTAGAATAAGAAAAGCTTTTGAATGATCATGCGTAAAATGGAAATAAATAAAACAGAATATGTATTTACTGCCTAAGTAAATGTATTGTGTTCCTATAACAAAATCGACACCACTGACCACGTGCAAGAAAGCATGTAACAATTTATCCAATATAAAAGCTGTGACAAGGGGCAAGATTGACTGAATATTAAGCATTTCTATGCTATCGAGGGCTAACAGATGATCAGTTAACCTAACCACTGTTTCCTGGGATCCTGGAAGGTTAACCAGTACTCGAGCACACCCCATCTCCGCAAGTAACTAATAACTTCCCCACTTGAATCAGCAATAAGAGAAGAATGATAATGAAATGCAATGTCGTATATCAACTATCACGGAGATTGTGGCCGTGCGGGGATTCAAACTCAAGACTCATGGATTGATAGTCAGATGCGCTAACGACCAAGCTAACTGGGCTCGGCAAGTGGCAAGAAAAAAGAAATGGCAACACTTCTACTACTACTACTACTATTACTACTACTACTACTACTACTACTACTTATACTGCTTATACTAATCATAATAATAGTAATAATAATAAAAGTCATAAAAATAATAATTATAAATTTAAAATAATATTAATACTTACACTAATACTACTAATAAAACTAATAATAATAATAATAATGAAAATTATAATAATTATGATAATAATACATAAGTTGTTTTCCAGTTGTGAACGACTGACCACTTACACGCACATAACAATTTATCCAATATAAAACCTGTGACAAATCAAGCAGTAAAAAAAGACAATATATATATGATATACAAAATAATATTTAACAAGCGGTTGCCACTAATGTTGTCATTTCCCCCTCCACCTCTTAACCCTTAGAGGCATTTCCAGAGAAGTGGATTTAAATTCTGCACAATTAAAAAGTCACCGAGCACAGAAATCATATGTAAATGCTGCAAACTGAAATATGGAGCTGACTGTAATCAGACATGTGAACTCTCCCAGTCTCCCAGAGTCAAAGAGAAAACCTGTGACTCCAGGACCGGAGTCAAAATCTCCCGCAATTACTATATCCTGTTTATTGTATTTTTACTCCCCCTGCAATTGTTGTAAAAACAAACTAATTGACACTGCAAATGTCAATCTTTGTACTTAACGTTGACCAAGATACATAAAACTCCACCTTTATCGGTTGTAAGCCAATCAGATTGCAGATGATATCAGAAACTTGCAACGTGATTACACACAAGAGTTGTTTCAATTAAATTCGACACAGCACGACTAATTGGCGTATATCTCGTAGTCTTATCGGTTTTCATATAGTTTACCGCCGAAACAACGATAAAGAAAATCAATATATAAAACTGTATACCAAATACGATCTTTAATACGTCTGAATTTTTTAGAAAAGTGTGGCTTGAAATTCGAAGCACAACTGTGCCACAAGACCAAAAATAAACAATCTGAAAAACTGCGAAAAAGAAATGACACAAAATCGTTTCTGAAATAGTTACAGTATTTATTCTTTCTACATACCAACGCAATTATAGCGAACGAATATAAGGCAAATGTGCGGCGAAGCCGTACATTCGCACGTATGCGAGCTCTTATGGTATCACGTAAGATTGAAAAAAAAGATATATTTACAAACATATACTAACGTTGAAAAATTGAAATGACACTCTGATTTTTTTCATGCGTAATTTGGAACACTCGGCTACGTAGGTTGTTTTTAATTTGATTACATAAAATATAGGAATTCTATACGAAAATCTGAGTTTACAAAATCACTTTTTTATCTTGAATCATGAATAGTTATTTCAAATCTCTCCTTATAATTACGTACAAAATATAATATATTTATAAACACTAAAATATACACATAACGTACATTAGAATAATTTATTTATTTCACAAATAAATTTCTGCTATATGGAAATTTACCAGATGACGTAGTTAAATAGAACGTTAGTCTGGTTCCCTGACCTCCAAAATAAATAGTCGATTTATCGAGTAGGTCAGGAAACCACACAAAATTGAACGTATGCAAATGAGTATGACCAGAAGTGAGCCAATCGAAACGAAGCGGAATTTGACACTGCATAATTAGCAAAAAACGCCGTCTACATTGTTTGTTTTTAGTTAAAGAACAACGCAACTGTTTGGAGGGTATTTCACTCCATATTCTGCAGGTTATTAATGCTTTAGCCACCACTATTTCCCATAAAATTGAACATAATGTAAATCTAAAACAATAAATTTAAGTAAAACTACAAGTTGCAAAATGATTCTTCTTTTTTCTTTTTTTCTTTCTTTCTTTTAGCTTTCCAAACAAAAATAATGAGATATCTATTTATGCAGATGTGTGTCAATTCAATTTAAGTGTTAAAAAAAAAATGAATAATTTGAGTCACATTCAATGCATGAATATTTACAACAATAAATTTGTTGTAAAAAATGTACCTGGTGATGGAAATTGTTTTTTTCACTGTCTAGGTTAAATATAGAGTCTACAGTGGTGATGTTTCCCTCTGAGTCGCAAGGCAGCACAGACATGCAATCTGCAGCAATATATACATTAACTGGAACAGTGGGAGAAAAAGCAAGACTTTTTAATAGTCTGGCAATAACCATAAGATCCTATTGGGCCTCAATGTTGAAACTGAATGAATGGGCCACAGCTTTTGAAATTGAGGCGGCACCACATCTGTACAACTGCAAAATTAAAGTTTGGCTGAAAGTTGCAAGAGAAACTTTTACACTTTGTACATATGAACCACCACAAATTGAAAATGAAGAAATATTGCCAATTAATCTGTTGCTTGACAATTGTCATTTTCAAATTTTGTTACCAATGCCCATAGCAAACGAACTAAACCAATCAGAGACATAGACGCATGTCTCTGAACCAATCAACCAAAAGTTTAACTGAACAAGAAAAATCGGCCTCAAGTGCTTATCAAAATGTTAATGCATCTAACATTCACTTTGAATCAATAAACACACACACAAATATTTTAATTACCAGGTAGCATGTCAGTTGTATCAAAAGCATAATCATAATTTCTTTTCTTTTTTTATTCATTTACAGCATGAATCACCATATAATTATTGGAACAGATTCGAGAGGGAGGTATCTGCATTAACACATAAACAAATTTCATCCATTTCGGATTTTCCTGATCACTATCATGTATCTTTGATTGTCATTTCTGGTGGTAAAATATCACAGGTCTATCATGCTGTTCAAAATAAAATGGCTTCTTATCCTGATGAGCAAACAGTCATTTTGATAGCAGCTGGCCTTTGTAATTTGACAGAAAAAGTGACCTGCAGTAATGGAACATACATTACATATAATTCAACAAATAAACTCCAAACATTTATAACAGAATTACATGAAATTTCCAGGAAACTGAGACATGCCAGAACAACACTTTTTCTTGCAACAATTCCAAGTGCCTCTATTAAAAAATATGGATCTTTTCAAATTCTTAAACACAGACTTACAGAAACAGACTTAACAACTGTGTAAATATACTAGCGGAAAAAAGAAACTGTGCACAGGTATAATATGCTATAACTTAGGAGATATATAAGAAATCGCAAAAAAACTTTCAACAGGGTTTTATCTGACCTTTATTTAACACCAGTTCAATTGATATGGTTATTGCATCAGCAGCGTCTTAGACAGAGATCAGTTTTCAGAGATGTTCTCTATACAAAGTTCATCTCATCAATGCCGTGTATGTTCACCATTGGAATCGATGCATGCTTGGCAACAACGCCTCCTTGATGCGACAAGTGTGCTGAAAAATGCCTGGGGAATACCATTTCAGATTCTCACAAGTGCACGTGACAGGTCAGGTAACGTCAACGGCTGGTTTTGGAGACGGCATAAGCGTCGCTGCATCTCATCCCACACGTGTTCTATAGGCGACATATCCGGTGACATTGCAGGCCAGGGCAGCACATTCACATTGTTCTTGATCAAGAAGTCTGTTCTGCCACAGGATGACATGCCACCTCACACCATGACACTACCTTCGCCGAATGGACGTCGTTGAATCACACAACTGTCATGGAAACGTTCACCAACACGACGGTACACTCTAGAACGACCGTAGCTGCTGTCGAGATGAAACCTGGACTCATCCGTAAAAAGAACATGTGCCCAGTCCTGTTGCGTGAAGTGTATGTGCTGTTTACACCAGGCAAAATGTGCTACACGATGACGTTGCTGGAGAACAGGACATATGGCTGGACGCCATGGACGTAGGCCTCGTTCAAGCAATTGATTACGTACCGTTCGGGGACTAATTCTTCTTAGGCCAGGAATACTTCTAGCCGTCAAAGTAGCAGTTCTGAGTTGTTCACGGAGATGAACGACCCGGATGTACGTATCCTGGCGATTTGACGTATGCGTGAACGTCCTGACCAAGGCCGGTCTCTGGTGGTCCTAAACTGTTGGTACCGTCTCTACAAGGCGTTTACAGTATTTCGGTGCACACCAAATTGTCTGGCAACGTCAGTATGATGTACACCAGCTTCAATCATGCCTACGGCGCGGCATCTGTCAGTTTCATTCAACCTTGGCATGGCGTATCAAAGACGTTTTTCAAAATTATGCTGGTTTTGTGTCTTACAGGTATTAACACTATGCTTTTACACAGGTTTAGGCGACAAACGTGTTTGCGATTGACTGCTGGCAGAAAAAACCGTCAAAACGAAGACGTTGGCCAGACAGACAAACTACCCGTGCAACTAATGCACTGACCAGTGTAAATGACCGAGAGGGATACACAACTTACCTGTGTAAAGTTTCAAGCTTTAATTTATAAAATTGAGCGATACATGAACATTTTACACATGCAGTTTCTTTTTTCCGCTAGTATACAACAGATAATTTTAGAAAAAGACATTATGACTATAAATAAAAAAATATGTAAAATTAATACAGAGCATTGTGTTAAGACTGTCAGACTCCATAGGGACATAATGAAAACATCAGTTAAAAAAGAGTAAAACATGGTCAAAATAAAAGAAAATAACCAAATTTTGCTACTCCAACATGTATGATGGAGTACATGCAAAACAAGAGTTGAATACAAAGTGGTATAACATTATATGTTGCACAATTGTTTCAAAAATTGCAGATTGTGAAATTACACTTACAGACTTGGACCATGAAGACAATGATGATATGTCTGCTGACACATGGGCTTTTAAAAGGATGTGATAACTTTGTTTACTGGTATCAATAACTTTGTGAAGTGCGTGCATATGTCAAAAGCAAACTTGTATTGTTAGTTTAGGTGGGTGATATGACAATGGCTAACCTTTCAACTAACAGTATGATATATGTTTTAAACCATAGAATAAGGCTTTTCCAGAATTAAATGTATGGGGGGGTCGGACGGCAGTATAATTAAAATTTTATGCCTGGTGGGTGTTTTCATAAAAAAAAAATGATGCCTTGTGGGGTAAAAGTTTATTAAAATTTTATGCCCTGCCGGTATTTCCGTCTCTGAACCAAATTTTTTCTTCAACACCGTTTTTCTTCTCGAAAGTTTATACATTTTCTGCCCAGATATTTCCTCCCGTCGTATACAAAAACATAAAATTGTCCTTCCCCATGTACCGCAGCGAGTCAATATCCCACAGCGTCAAGATTTCGGCGAGCGTCTTATCTTTATCGCTGCAGAAACTGCAGGTCTTTTAAATTTACCTTGATCTGACCTACATGTTTGCCACTACACGCGTGTTGTAACGATTGTAGTACACAACCTCCAGACATCAGGACCAAGTGAACGTTTTACCGACTACACAGTTTGACACTCGATACACTGGTGTTGTTTATGTTAGGGATTGTCTTCAGTTAACTTTTTCATCTCAAACTGATTGATCTTTTTTTGTTAAGACCGCTTTAGTATAATTACATCACCCGACAACAACAATTTGAAACAAAGTATAATTATCTACCTTCGGACTTCCCGAAAAGTGACAAGAAACATACTCTTGGTCATGAATAAATTATTAACAAATAAATGTACGAGCTAATCAGATGGCGGAATATACTCGTAGCAGGCCGTAACCCCGTCTACTTTATTAAATTGATGCCAAGATGCTGTATCACAAAGTTATCTCCTCAAGTAAATTTCACGAATTATATATCAATATTTGACATATCGGATATGTTTACAAGTACTCCAATACGGATATGAATATACAGATGTGTATAATGTTAAATTCTGCAAAAACTACATTTCAACTCTACGGCGGCATTGCTATAATTGTATGCGTATCCGCGCTGTTTGTCATGCCCTACGCCTCATTCTTACCCCCAGCGTCTTAAAAAATCATGGGGAAAAGCAGATATTTCTTACCGGTCATACAAAACATAAATTGGACTGTGAAATTGTCTTTGAGCATCCATAACTGGTTTGATTGCAATCGGGTGTGCGAAATGAGGGGCGTTAAGGAAAGGGACAGCGTGTTCATTTTGTGCATAAATTTAGGCATGTGTAGTTATAAACATAACTCTCTTTACGGATTGTATCAATTTAATAGTAATTCTTTTTTAAGAAATAAATATACTGAACAATAAACATTTTAGAAGACAACTAGTTTCAAACAAACATTAACCTTTAATTAGTATTATGTTGTTTTTTTTTCGTTTGTTATCTGTAGTGCCCCTTTATTTAATTCTCGACCTGAGGAGAATTGTGACGTAATCACTTGCATATCGGCATTAGATCAAAAGTGTAACGTCGGCGTACTTCAAATAAAGTAGGCAACCGTTCAGACTAGTAGTTTTGCAAGCGTTACAATGAGAAAACATTAGAAAGGGGATTTTAGCCTTTTTTCTAATTTTGTGCATGGTGGTATTTTATTAAATTAAAATTTTATGCATGGTGGTATATATCACAATTAAATTTTATGCCCTGTGGGTAAAAAAAAATAAGTGCCGTCCGACTCCCCCATACATTTAATTCTGGAAAAGCCCTTACTTAAATGTACGCCTTAGTATAACCTATGCACATATACAGAGGATTTTTGCTCTTTCGATCCGACAACTCCTGTTATGTGCAGGAATCCTAATGTCAAACTGCTCATTCTTATTATTAATAAGGCTAATATTTATATAAACATATACTTTAATAACTATGCATTATCTGACTGTTTTAATTACATACAACACTTTTTATGATACGCCAATACAAACACTCATGAACAATATACCCAATGTAAGAGCATGATGTTTTGACCCTCATTTGTAAACCAAGAACTGCCAGCAATGTAAGTATTATTCTTAATTATTACCCTGGTAATAGCAATATCTTTTCCCCTTATTTTTATTCTCTCTTTTTTTTTTAATAACCAGCAACTAATGGAAAATTGTGCTTGACATCTACCTATTCACTTGCCACTTAGGTTTTAACTATTTCATATTAATTATTAAATCATTTGCAAAGTAGACATTGAACGTTCCTCGGCAATAAGTTATAATAGACGAAATTCTTGTTGAATCTCCAAGGAATCTATTCATCGCGAATCGTTCGCCATTTTCTTGTATAAGGTATCGAGGCGCGCATGCGCGACTTTCTAATATCAGTTTAAACATCAGACCATTTTCCGGCATTTGCCGTGTTTTTTTATTTGACGGGATAACCCCAGGATCAAAGTGGATATTGTTTATACAGCAGATATATACATAAGCGCTTGATAATAAAGTTAAAAAAAAAAGTTTCTACCCCCCACAATCACAAACTTTTATATGCTTAAATGAAGAAACGAAAATTTTAATAAAAAAATCATGATTCTATATTATTCTTGTTATTAATGTATATTCTCTATATTATGACAAACACTATCTTTTATTGTTTAATTTACTTGAATTATTAAGATTATGTCAAATTGTACCGAAATGACAATATTTTAAAATGTTATGGCGCGAACAAAAAAATCTCCCTCATTTGCATCCAATCTCCCTCATTTCAAAACCCAATCTCCCGCATTGCTTTCCAAAAAGGTTCACATGTATGTGTAATATGACACTTTGTCTTATCCCAGTGAGCACTGGTGTGATGTTCTAAATCAAACCATAAATATGTAATTTATAACCCCAAATCAAAAGAAAAACTATCTTTGACAAACAGACCCAACTCATTCGCATGACACATCGTCTTGGGCTGGTTAGCATTTGTGCCAATTTATTTTAAAATCCAATAACAACTAAAGAAGATAAGGTCCAGACAGCAGCAGACGGACGGACTGAGCTGTCACCTTGACCTTTGATGAACAGACCCAAGTCAGTCATATGACATATCGTCTTGTGATAGTGAACATTTGTGCCAAGTTATTTAAATATGCAATCCCAACTAAAGAAGATACGGTCTGGAAAGGACAAAACACAGTGTATACATTGGATTTTCAAACATTTGATCTTGAGCTATGACCTTGACCTTTGACTAACAGACCCAAGTCATTCGCATTACACATCGTCTTGTCCTGGTGAATGCAATCACAACTAAAGAAGATACGGTCCAGACAGGACTAAACAGAGTATAAATTGGATTTTCAAACACTTGACCTTGAGCTATGACCTTGACCTTTGACAAACAGACTCAAGTCATTCGCTAGACACAACGTCTTGTCCTAGTGAACATTTGTGCCAAGTTATTTAAAGTTCCAATCACAACTTAAGAAGATGTGGTCGGGACAAGAGGAAACAAAGTGTATAGATTGGATTTTCAAACACTTGACCTTGAGCTATGGCTTTGACCATCATCTTGTCACAGTGAACATTTGTGCCAAGTTATTTAAAATTCAAATCACAACTTAAGAAGATATGGTCCGGACAAGAAACACAGTGTACACATTAGATTTTTTAAACACTTGACCTTTGACCTTGACCTTTGATGAACAGACCCCAAGTCATTTGCATGACACATCGTCTTGTCCTAGTGAACATTTGTGCCAAGTTATCTAAAATTCCAATCACAAATGAAGGAGATATGGTGCAGACAGCAGGGGACGCACAGACACGGATGCAGCCCATTTTTATATTCCCTGCTGGTGGGGGATAAAAAAAATAACAATAATAATAAATAGTAATAAAAATGATAATAACAAAATTTTGATAAAATACATCATTTTTTTAGTTTTAATTTTAACTTATATATTTTATATTTAATGTCATGCCGCGGGTTAAATTAAGATTCATTCGCCTGGCACAAGTTATAATCAATTAAATTTGCACACCCACAGGGTTATTTCCTGGTCACTGGATTGATAAATCACCAATTAATGATTTATTCAATTGACACACATCAGTTCACACCATGGGGGTCTGTTTTGCTGATTATGCCAATCAGTGTCAGTATAACACACTGTGTATATTGTCAATCATCTTTGATATCTTTGTCATTTTACATGAAATAAAACCATAAATCATACTATCAGTGAAAAGGTTTTGTTAGTTTAATAAAGACACATGTAAACCCCATTTAAGAAACAAACTGAAAAAATATATATCATTCAAAAGTAACTCCTGGTGCATATATCACGTTGTCAACTATTTTATTTCATCTATGCAAAACACTTGTAACACAATGATAATGAAACATTTTAAATAATATATCAGATTTTTTTTGTAAATTTAGTGAAGCCACGTTCGATCCCAAATTGAGAAATACTGCAAAATTATTTTTTTATTCAAAATCATTTGTCAACCTTTCAGCACACGGGTCATAATAAAATTAGGTGCTCTCTCCCAATGCGTATTATTGATTATAAAGTCGATTTTTTGTCGACTAAATATCTTTAGAGACAATACATATGATAAAAAAACAAAACAATGATATTTAAAAAACAAAATAATAATAAAATCAAAGGCCTGAAGGGCCCGAGGGAAGGCTCACTATTGTGCTAATTCGAAAATGTAAGTTTGGAAAATTGGAAAACTAAGTTAGATTTCTGATATGTTAAAAGGTAATTCATTGAGATTGAGAAAAGAATGTATTGTGTTTAATATTTCGTTTGTGTATCTGTATAAATAATCTCCTGCATACAATACAGAGTCCATATCAATACTTTTCCAACAGTAGCTATCAAACGGTTTTAACAATGCATTTGAAAAAATGCAAACACCATGGTACACACCGTCTTCCATGTGAAAATTGACTGAATATTTTGACCCTGGTGAAAATATCCATTTCAGGACATTTTGTAAACTGGTAACATGGTGGCCCAGGATTCCTTTCCACATCTCCACATAAAAGTTATCAACATGAACAACCTATATAAAAGCTTCACTAACAATTGAGAAGTGATGTACAACTCCAGTCAATTTTAATATCTCCAGTTCAATAGTTATGATTTATGGATAACGAAACGCATTCAGCACAAAATGTTCCTGATTGTCCGAGAACATACAACACATATCCATAACTCTTTGTCTAGACCAAAACAAACATGACCTACTTATAGATTTATGCGTATATTGACTTGAGTTATGTTCGATTATCATATAGCTTTCAATCAACAATACAAATAATCAATAAATAGCATTATAAAAGGTGTTGCATGACCTAGATTTAATCAATCTAAAAAATACAACACAGAAACACAACAAACATAACAGTCAGATGACCTAATTAACCGTTAATACACTGCTTGCATAAGATGACAGATTGGCGCTTTTTTCTATAAACAACAAATGTAGCCCCGAACCTAATTTCATTATTTTACTATCAAAATTAAAAGAGGACAATCCGTAGTGAATAAAATTTCACTACCATCACTATTTACTCAAACTACGAGTTATTATATCGAGAACTTGTCAATATTTCACCCCATTAATGATTACATGTCGAATGGTGTTAGAGATTATATCACTCCCACCAGATGACGTCACTATGCATAGTAGTAAATGCTTAAAACATGTTTTTATCAATGAAAATTGCCGTGTTTTTAGAGCACAGCGAGATAAGGGTATTCTTCCGCATTTCCATGGAAATTATATGCTTCCCGTATCATATTTTTGAACTTTTGTAAAGAAAAATATCCGCAATAAATAAAAAAACTTTGAAACTCTTGTTGTATAATACTTCCTCTGCTACGGCAAATGCGTGTTTGAATTTGTGAACTACTTTATCGGTCAGATGAATATGGCGGTTCCTGCCATACATAGTTTGTATAACAGATTGCCAGGGCTGCACGACAGCTGAGGAAGTCAGAGCTTCGCTCGCCTTCCATAAATAATAATACATTTTCATTACTTTTAAAATTGTAGGAATGATTTTCTCTAGTGAAATTAACAATTTTGATTTTTAGTTTTATTATCTGCTTTTTTATACGAAATCGCTCTTACATCTACGTTTTTGTAATGCGGTGTGACATAACCGGCAAATATCGAAAGAAGAAAGTTGCACATTTAAACAATTAAGTCACTGGGTATATCATAGAAGTTACTGATGCAAACACATTTCGGTCTTAACAATAGAAGACGGTTGAACGTGCGATATTCTTTGATCACATAGGCCACTGATCACACATCAACTCTTCTGTTAAACTTCCCTACTATTGGTAATGGTTTATTCAAAATTGACTTCCTTTCACCCATCGGGCAACACTATTGCAGAAAATCAATCAGATTATAAATAAAATGACCTTGAATAATTCCTATCAATTAATTCATGCATGCTCCAAAGGAACAGCTTAATTTAAAAAATCAATATAGAATCATTTTAAAAGTTGAGATGTTGTGATTTGTTATGCGCCGAATACCAAACTGGGGGACTGAACATTGAACGAACGCTGAACGAACAAAGTGAGCACGGAGCACTAAGATATGCAGTTTACATCACTCATGAGCGATGCTTGCGTTTGTGAGTGCATTAAATTAACTTCACTTAATTGAGCGCACGCAAACAGAGTACAAATTGAGTGCAAATACAGGGTACTAGAGCCCTTTAGGGCCTGTTCAACAGCTTCTTCCCTTCTCCATATAACTTTACCTACAGTAGAAAATATGATATTGTTAGAGGTTAGTGTTACAACTGCTTCTTTCCTTCTCCATGCAACTTTACATACAGCAGAAAACATTTGTGTGACCTTTACATCTGATGTACAGGCCTGGGTATTGCATTTGACATGTAGAAATCCCTTCTTGTAAGATAAAGTTAAAGACCATATATGATATCACAAACAAACTGAAAGGGTGACCTTGACCTTTGAGGTACAGTTCTGAATCTTTCAAGCCAAGTGTTTTTGAAATACATCCAAAGTTAAACAATGGACACGAAACTTCAAACAGACTCAAAGTTTGACCTTGACCTTGGAGGTACAGGTCTGTGTCTTGCTTGAAACACATCATCATGTCATGTTGATCATTTTGTGCAAAAAAAATTTTTTTAAATCGATCAATGTATGACAATGTCACAGACCAGACATGAAATCGCTGTCGAATGAACTACAGTTTCTATTTGCCATCCCAAGGGGACACGAAGGGAGCTATTTACATCAAAATCATTATCAAATGAGAAACTGATATTTTATATTTCCTGTATCAGAGTGTAATTATCCTTTAAATTGTACATACCATTTTTATGTATCACCTGTAAAGATACATCGTCTGACACCAGTGCTATCTTGTACAACAGTCGACCATCCTTAATCCGCTTCGCAACCAATCCACTCATCTAAATAATTATACACAAACAATCATAACACAACTATTTTATTACAGAACAAATATAACAGTATTACTTCACTACAGGACTAGTATCATACATAACAATTCTTCTTTTATTACAAAAAAAAATATAACATTGATGACACTGACTTTACTACAGAGCAATTGTTACAGGCAATTTTTACAGGACTACATTATTACAAAACAAATATTATAAGACTACATTATTTTATTACAAAGCAATTGTTAAAAACAATTATTACAGGTCAACTTTACTACAGTACAGTTATTACAGGACAACTTCTCTACTATTTAGTTTATTACAGAGCAATAAGTACAGGACTACATTATTACAGAGCAATTATCACATCACTGTATTTATTTTATTACAAAGCAATTGCAACAGACAATTATTACAGGACTACATTATTACAAAACAATTATTACAGGACAACATTTTTACAGAACAAGTATTACAGGACAACTTCACTACTAAGTTAGATTATAACAGATAATTATTGCATGACTACATTAACTTTATTACAAAGCAATTGTTACAGCCAATTATTACAGGAATATATTATTACAGAACAATTATTACAGGACTACTTCATTAAAGAACAATTATAACAGGACAACTTCACTACTAGGTTAGCTAAATAATGAGCAATTATATCAGAACTACATTATTACAGAGCAATTATCACATGACTACATTTACTTTATTACAAAGCAATTGTTACAAGACTACTTTATTACAGAACAATTATTACAGGACAACTTCACTACTAGGTTAGTTTATTACAGGACTACATTATTACAGAGCATTTATCAGAGGAATACATAACTTTATTACAAAGTACATGTTATAGACAATTATTACAGGACTTCTTTATTGCAAAACAATTATTATAGGATAACATAATTACAGAACAATTATTTCAGGACTATATTACTTTATGTTTACAAAGCAATTATTACAGGACTACATTATTACAGAACAATTATTAGAGGACAACACTATTGCGGAACAATTATTACAGGACTACTTTACTACAGTACAGTTATTACAGGACAACTTCACTACTAGGTAAGTTTATTACAGAGCATTTATCAGAGGAATACATACTTTTATTATAAAGCAAGTGTTATAGACAATTATTACAGGACTTCTTTATTGCAAAACAATTATTACAGGACTACATAATTACAGAACAATTATTAGAGGACAACACTATTGCGGAACAATTATTACAGGACTACTTAACTACAGTACAGTTATTACAGGACAACTTCACTACTAGGTAAGTTTATTACAGAGCATTTATCAGAGGAATACATAACTTTATTACAAAGCAAGTGTTATAGACAATTATTACAGGACTTCTTTATTGCAAAACAATTATTACAGGACTACATAATTACAGAACAATTATTTCAGGACTATATTACTTTATGTTTACAAAGCAATTATTACAGGACTATATTATTACAGAACAATTATTAGAGGACAACACTATTGCAGAACAATTATTACAGGACTACTTTACTACAGTACAGTTATTACAGGACAACTTCACTACTAGGTAAGTTTATTACAGAGCATTTATCAGAGGAATACATACGTTTATTATAAAGCAAGTGTTATAGACAATTATTACAGGACTTCTTTATTGCAAAACAATTATTACAGGACTACATAATTACAGAACAATTATTAGAGGACAACGCTATTGCGGAACAATTATTACAGGACTACTTTACTACAGTACAGTTATTAGAGGACAACTTCACTACTAGGTAAGTTTATTACAGAGCATTTATCAGAGGAATACATAACTTTATTACAAAGCAAGTGTTATAGACAATTATTACAGGATTTCTTTATTGCAAAACAATTATTACAGGACTACATAATTACAGAACAATTATTTCAGGACTATATTACTTTATGTTTAAAAAGCAATTATTACAGGACTATATTATTACAGAACAATTATTAGAGGACAACACTATTGCAGAACAATTATTACAGGACTACTTTACTACAGTACAATTATTTCAGGACTATATTACTTTATATTTACAAAGCAATTATTAAAGGACTATATTATTACAGAACAATTATTAGAGGACAACATTATTGCAGAACAATTATTACAGGACTACTTTACTACAGTACAGTTATTACAGGACTTCACTTCTAGGTTAGTTTATTACAGAGCAATTATTACAGGACTACATTATCATAGAGCAATAATCAGAGGACTATATTTACTTTATTTATTACAAAACAATTATTACAGGACTATATTATTACAGAACAATTATTAGAGGACAATATTACTGCAGAACAATTATAACAGGACTACTTTACTACAGTACAGTTATTACAGGACAACTTTACTACTAGGTTAGTTTATTACAGAGTAATTATTACAGGACTTTGTTATCACAAAACAATTATCAGAGGACTACATTTACTTTAATTATTACAAAGCAATTATTACAGGACTATATCATTACAGAACAATTATTAAAGGACAATATTATTGCAGAATAATTTTTACAGGACTACTTTATTACAGAACAATTATTACAGGACTACTTTATTACAAAACAATTATTATATGACAACTTTGTTACAAAACACTTATTATAGGACTACTTTATTACAGTATAATCATAACAAGACTTCTTTATTACAGAACAAGTATTACATAACTACTTTATTACATAACAATTATTATAGGACTACTTAATCACAGTATAATCATAACAAGACTTCTTTATTCCAGAACAATTATTACATGACAACATTATTGCAGAACAATTATTACAGGACAACTTTATTACAGTATAGTTATTACAGGACAACTTCACTACTAGGTTAGTTTATTACAGAGCAATTATTACAGGACTACATTATCACAGAGCAATTATCAGAGGACTACATTTGTTTATTTATTACAAAGCAATTGTTAGACAATTATTAGAGCTACATTATTACAGAACAATTATTACAGGACTACTTAATTACAAAACAATTATTACATGACTACTTTATTAAAAATCAATTATCATAGGACTACTTTATTACAGTATAATCATAACAGACTTCTTTATTACAGAACAATTATTACATGACTACTTTATTAAACAAGAGGCCCAAGAGGGCCTGAGGATGCTCTACTGACTCATAGTGGCTATAGCACTTTTTGAAATTCTACTATGCAATAGAAACATCAGCCATCTTGATTTTTAGATAGAAAAAATAAGTTTTTTGTATAGTCTCCTATGCAATAGAAACATCCATGTGAAGTTTCAGTTTAATTGGCCTAGTGGTTTCAGAATAAATGAAAAAAAAGAGAATTTTCTGTTTTCCCACAGTATCCCTATGTAAAATTCTAAGTCCCCTTACAGGGCCCCTATATATTTTAGCCCCTAAATTCTTATCTGCAATCAAACCCCTACACATAGGGATAATTTATATCAAATATGTACAAATCTGATATACCGGTTCTTAAGAAAACAATTTTACTAATTCCCAATTTGTACCCTTTTGGGGCCCCTCCTGACCCCTTAAGACATAGGAACCCAGACATTTTTACAAATCTTACCCTCCTTCACTTAACAATGCTTTAGTGCTTTTTTCAAGTTTTGGACTATTTTTAGAAAAGGGGGCCATGTTGAATTTCAGATCGAAAAAAAAATCTTCGGTACAGTCTCCTATGCAATAGAAACACCTATGTGAAGTTTCAGTTTAACTGGCCTAGTGGTTTCAGAACAGATGAAAGAAAAAGAGAATTTTCTGTTTTCCCATAGTATCCCTATGTAAAATTCTAAGTCCCCTTACAGGGCCTCTATAAATTTTAGCCCCTAAATTCTTATGTGCAATCAAACCCCTACACATAGGGATAATTTATGCAAAATATGAACTAATCTGACATACCGGTTCTTAAAATACGAATTAAGTAATTCCCAATTTGTACCCTCCTGACCCCTTAAGACATAGGAACCCAGTTATTTTTACAAATCTTAACCTCCTTCCCCAAACAATTTTTCTGTGAAGATATAGGCAAAATCATTTCTATCTAAAAAAAAATAAATAAAAAAATATTATAATGACATGTGTCCCCTAATTGAATCCTTGGGGCGGGGTCATATTTAACCCTAGGGACATCATTTGAACAAATCTAACATACTATAGTTGGTCATCATAACTACATTAACATTTTGAAAATCTGTTGGGCCATTCATGAAAAGAAGATTTTTTAAGTTTTGGACTATTTTTAGTAACTGTGGCCATCTTGAATATCAGATTGAAAAAAAAAAAATCTTCGGTATAGCCTCCTATGCAATAGAAACATCCATGTGAAGTTTCAGTTTAACTGGTCTAGTGGTTTCGGAACAGATGAAAGAAAAAGAGAATTTTCTGTTTTCCCATAGTATCCCTAAGTAAAATTCTAAGTCCCCTTACAGGGCCCCTATAAATTTTTGCTCCTAAATTCTTATCTGCAATCAAACCCCTACACATATGGATAATTTATGCAAAATATGAACAAATCTGACATACTGGTTGTTAAGAAAATGAATTAAGTAATTCCCAATTTGTACCCTTTTGGGGCCCCTCCTGACCCCTTAAGACAGTGGAACCCAGTCATTTTTACAAATCTGAACCTCCTTCTCCAAACAATGCTTCTGTGAAGATATAGGCAAAATTATTTCCATTTAAAAAAAATATTATAATGACATGTGTCCCCTAATTGAACCCTTGGGACGGGGTCATATTTAACCCTAAGGACACCATTTGAACAAATCTAACAAAACTATAGTTGGTCATCATTACTACATAAACATTTTGAAAAACTGTTGGGCCGTTCATGAGAAGAAGATTTTTTAAGTTTTGGACTATTTTTACTAATGGCGGCCATCTTGATTTTCAGATCGAAAAAAAAAAATCTTCGGTATAGCCTCCTATGCAATAGAAACACCCATGTGAAGTTTCAGTTTAATTGGCCTAGTGGTTTCGGAACAGATGAAAGAAAAAGAGAATTTTCTGTTTTCCCATAGTATCCCTAAGTAAAATTCGAAGTCCCCTTACAGGGCCCCTATAAATTTTTGCTCCTAAATTCTTATCTGCAATCAAACCCCTACACATAGGGATAATTTATGCAAAATATGAACAAATCTGACATACTGGTTGTTAAGAAAATGAATTAAGTAATTCCCAATTTGTACCCTTTTGGGGCCCCTCCTGACCCCTTAAGACAGTGGAACCCAGTCATTTTTACAAATCTGAACCTCCTTCTCCAAACAATGCTTCTGTGAAGATATAGGCAAAATTATTTCCATTTAAAAAAAATATTATAATGACATGTGTCCCCTAATTGAACCCTTGGGACGGGGTCATATTTAACCCTAAGGACACCATTTGAACAAATCTAACAAAACTATAGTTGGTCATCATTACTACATAAACATTTTGTAAATCTGTTGGGCCGTTCATGAGAAGAAGATTTTTTAAGTTTTGGACTATTTTTACTAATGGCGGCCATCTTGATTTTCAGATCGAAAAAAAAAATCTTCTGTATAGTCTCCTATGCAATAGAAACACCCATGTGAAATTTCAGTTTAATTGGCCTAGTTGTTTCAGAGAAAGTGCTGCTAACAGTTGACAGATGACAGACGTCAGACGACGGACGACAGACAACGCGGGATCGCATAAGCACTTCTGGCCTTTGGCCAGTAGAGCTAAAAACAATTATTATAGGACTACTTTATAACAGTAATTTCATAACAAGACTTCTTTATTACAGAAAAATTATTACAGGACTACTTTATTACAAAACAATTATTACATGACAACTTTATCACAGTATAATCATAACAAGACTACTTTATTACAGAACAATTATTTTAGGACTTCTTTATTACAGAACAATTATTACTGGACTACTTTATTACAGAACAATATTTCAGGCTACTTTATTACTGAACCATTATTACTGGACTACTTTATTACAGGACATTTATAACAAGACTACTTTATTACAGAATAATTATTACAGGACTACTTTATCACAGTACAATTATTACAGAGTGATTTTATCATAGAACAATTGTCACAGGACTACTTTATGACGAGGCTTATCCTAGATGCGGCCTTATAAATGATATAATTTCTATAGCACCAACACAAAACTAACTTAGAATAAAAATAATTAAGATCGACTCTTACATGACCAAAAATCAGTGATCAACAACTCGAAATATTCATAAAGAGTTGATAGTTTTTTTAGAACTTTATTTCATATCAAAGCAATATTATCTTCAAACAATGAGATCATGTGAAGTAATGTCATGAAAAAAGTCTTTGTGTTTTTTTTTTCACAAAATAATCTTTTCTCTAACAGAAACGAAATAAGACATTAAAATATAACCTGTGCTGGTAGGCCATTGTGTGTTGCATAATGTATTTTGTGATTCCATTCAGAGATCTCTTCTCCGCTAGACATGTCATAGCCATTTAAAGTTAATTCCTGTAAAGAAAATGATAACACTTGTATTATACTTGTAAGCCTATACACTAGGGGAAGGGATGCAGATAAACAATTAAAACTGTTTTCAAAAAAAGAATGGCAAACATTTTATTATCTTAACTTTTTAAAAAAATTATTTTATATCCTTTCAATGTCCAGTATGTTCGATCCCAACAAAAGGATGCCGCAACCTTTTCACTCACAAAATTTTCTTTCATGGTCAGGATACATGTTTTGTGTAACTCCCTCCAATAATGTGCTGTTAATTTTTGTAGAGTTCCTTCACAATGAGTTATATACTATACAGAAGCTGAAAGGGAGAAAGTGCCACCAGATACAGGATTCTAACCTGTGACCAAGCACGGAGCACGAGCATAAATAACCATACTCCCGACTCCACCCAGGAGTAGAACATTTTACCTTCCCTTATGTATTGAGTGCTATTTACATGTACTGATTCACAGTTAAACAAATAACACACCATTCTCTTTGAAAGAAGATGTACATATATAACACAATAAGTAGCACAGACAATGTATAGTTGGAAACGCAGTACACAGTCCAAGTGTAACCCAACTTGGAAACCTTCACCAGGAAATTACCGCTATGGTATTTTTGACATACACATAATGTCATAATTGTAATTTTCATTTAAGATTAAGTAAGTCTGATGAAGATCTTATGACAAATATGGGTGCTATAGGATACACAGCTAAAACTACTGTTCATTGGTGAATGATGGACATAGTAAAAAGAATAACTACAGATGATACTTTGTGACAGCAACAAGGCCATCCTTAAAAAAATATGTTTGCTGTGCTCCGACCCAGAATTTTTCATGTGGGTAGGTAGGTAGCTATTTTTTTGTTTGTGAAATTTTAATGTTGTAGTCATTTTAAAGAAACATGGACAGAAATCATGAAAAAAAAATAAACTCTTTGAAAGTCAATAAAAATGTTTCGGTAGCTGCAACTTTGAGTGAGTAAGTAGGAGCACAGCAAACAATATATTTTTTTAAGGATGGCCCAAATGCTTCTTAGCAGGCAGAGTATGCAAAAGGAATAGCACTCACCTCATGGCCTGACCTCTCCAAACTAAGTATATAGTCTGTGTCTTCATGTGTAACTACTGTTGCTGCCACACACTGCAGTAAACATGACACATATGATTGATTGATTGATTGATTGATTGAATATTTAGCATCAGACGATCAGTTTACCTAACCACTGTTTCATGGGATCATGAAAGGTTAACCAGTACTCGAGCCCACCCCATCTCCACAAGTAACTGAAACTTTCTCACTTGAATTAGCGGTGAGAGACAAATGATAATGAGACACAATGTCGTATATCAATCATCATGGAGAATGTTGGCGGGTGGGGATTCAAACTCACGACCCCTGGATTGATAGTCAGATGTGTTACCAACTGAACTTATTGGGCCAGGGTGACACATATTAAACACAAACTAAAACACATATATTTTATGAAAATTTGCAGACTGTATTAAACTATACAACGGCTGGCCTCAGAAATTGTATTTGTTTTCTGTGGCCATTACACTGTCACTTTACAGGGATTGTTTGTACAAGTACTGAGTAAACTATACAATGGCTGGCCTCAGAAATTGTATTTGTTTTCTGTGGCCATTACACTGTCACTTTACAGGGATTGTTTGTACAAATACTGAGTAAACTATACATAATACCAATCAATTTATTTTGATATTTTATAAGAGTGTACAAATGTGACGAATTCTGCTTAGAAGAATTTCCCTCACAAGTTCATATATGCTTCTTGTTCTATTTACATCCTTGTACAGGCCTTCTAAAATTCCAAAATGCATATCGGTCCAGGTTTTTTACTACCGTAAGAATCGCACTTATTTAAAAATCAAAGGCCTGAATGGCCTGAAGGGCCTGAGGGAAGACTCGCTGCTTGTGTTAATTCGAAAATGTAGGTTCGGAAAATTGGAAAACTTAGTTAGATTTCTGATATATTAGGCAATTCATTGGGATTTAGAAAAGAATGTGGTGTGTTTAATATTTCTTTTGTGTATCTGTATAAATAATCTCCTGCATACAATACAGAGTCCATATCAATACTTTTCCAACAGTAGCTATCAAACGGTTTTAATAATGCATTTGAAAAAATGCAAACACCATGGTACACACCGTCTTCCATGTGAAAATTGACTGAATATTTGTAACCCTGGTGAAAATACCCATTTCAGGACATTTTGTAAACTGGTAACGTGGTGGTCCAGGATTCCTTTCCACATCTCCACATAAAAGTTATCAACATGAACAACCTATATGAAAGCTTTACAAACAAACCTTTATATTCTGATGTTTCTTCAAAATTGAAAGAATTGAGTAGTGATGTACAACTCCAGTCAATTTTAATATCTCCAGTTCAATAGTTATGATTTAGGGCTGTTCCATTTAAACATACATCCCACCCATGGACGGCAAAATAATAAACTTCTAAGGTGGGAGGGGTATTTTTCAAAAAAAAAAATAATGTGGGTGGGGTTAAAATGTATTTCACTTCTAAAGGGGGTGGTTATAACTCTGATTTTAAAAGCTGAAAAAAAACCTCAAACATGCAAACAATCCAACCTGCAATCGCTCGATAATTCCGCGTACGCAATGATTCAGGTGCATCGGGTGCACTGCGCGTATTTGCGTGTCTTTTCGCTCTTTTCCAGTATTAGGGTATTAAATGAGTACATGTGAGTTACCTCCCTTAGAAAAATGGCGGGTAAATATCGCCGATTTTTAACAGTCGACGAAGTTTCAATGTGGCTGACAGATAATGGAATCATGTCCTTTATTAACGATTTTGTCGGTACGTATATTGGTAAACTAATGTCTTATAATGTTGATCGGTTTCTTTCATAGCTATTATGGTATTATTCATATTTGTAATGTATATTCGCGACATCAAAACATTTTAATAATAGGTCAGCTACCACCATTGCGTTTTCCATAGACTTACATTATAACGTTTGACCAAATTTTCACATTTTCTAACATTGGCGGACCAAAAAGTCCTATATCATATTAAAGTACTGTCCTAGACTCAAATAAAAATGTCCCCAAAATGGGGTCAAAAGTACCACTTTTTACCACTTTTTGCCCCCTGAAGTTGGGTACCCCCACTTTCAGCATGAAAAAAAGTAAATTTCACCAATTTTACTTTCCATGCAGTTTCCTTGATAAAATGAATTAAGACAGTCACAGAAACATAATTCTAATTTTTTATTGACACAAACATAATAAACTTATATTTTATTGTGATCATTTGCCAGTTTCACATTTTCATCCAACCACAATTAAGCTTACTATAAAAATATATGCCCTGAACATCCCTATACTTTTTTCAGCCAATCAGAGAGCTCGTCTCAATGGTGGTAGCTGACCTAAAGGGGCATTTAATTTCGCTTTTTTATTATTCCACTGATGCAAATTCATAGAATGAATATTTCTGAACAAAATGATACCATTTTTATTTTTCTGCTACATAATTTGATGAAAATGTGGCCTTTTCCAGGCACAAAAAAGTATACATAATTTTACCAAATTCCCAATGACAAAACTGTACTTCAGTTCAAATTTACTTAGACACTTGACCTACAATATTTCATCTAATCATTCTTGTTTTTTTATATAATTATGGAAACAGGTATATAAACATGTAATGATAGCTTTGCATATCAACTTTTAAGATTCCTTTGCATAAAAAATGTGTATACATGATAATTTCATACCCCACCCACTAAAATTATATGAAAAAAGGCTAAATTGACCATTTGCTCTAATTTCATAATAAATGTGTTGATATTTTTATAAAGAAGTTGTCAAATGCATTTGATCGAATAAAATTAACAACGGAATGATAAATTAAACCATTTCGTAAAATTTCATTGTCGCTTCGGTTAAAGGATTACATTTGGATTACACACTTTCCGGTAGAAAGAGAGCCTTTCGGAACATCGGTTACCAAGATAGAAGAAATGTCATATTTATTTAGTGGTTTAATATTTCTTTAATCCAGTGGAATGGGTATACATCCTTTTCTATGTCTTATATTAAAAAATATGTAAAGATGACAGAAATTATATCAAAATCAGTCAAGCATGAAAATTCATAATTTTTAGTAGTAAATCACAATTATTACCATTTCTAGGGAATTTGGGGCACAAAACCCACAATTTTCTTGCACTACAACATTCTATTTACAAATTATCCATCAAATGTTACATTTAAGTAAAAAAAAATGTCAGACAAGATAGGGCAAAATGGAAAATATTTCCAAAATTATATAACTCAAGTATTTCTTGAATGTAATATGTTTAGATTGTGAAGTGATTTAGCAACATTGAAGTGCAATAGATACAACCAGGCACCCATTATTGCAACTATTCAACTGGCTCTACTTATAACTGCACAATAAAAGAGGTTAAATGTGAAAAATTGCTATATAATATGGCATGGCATGCTGGTTCTGAGTGGATAAAAATGAAAAAAATGTCAAAAGTGGGCCATTTTCAGCTCAAAATCCAAATTCAGTACCTAAGTACACATATTTTGAGCTTGGAATTCAAAATCAGTTCTTAAACCTACTATTTCATGTGTATTTTTGTTTCCCAATGCAATTAAGATCATTTCTAGTGTTTTCAATGGTTCTTGAGTGTGCGATTTCAGCGGACAAGGCGCAAGTTATCGCGATAAACTGAACCTGGTATTTTAACCAAATTTTCCTAAAATGGCCTTATACGGTACCTTAAAATAAAATAAAACAGTATATTTTGTCAAAATTTAACATATCTATCATCATTCCGCTGTATTTCACTTAAATGCACTTAAAATTCTGAGTAGAACATTCTGTGGGCTATTTAAAGCCATATGGCCCTTATTTTTAATAAAAACCTCTAAAAAAAAAAGAAAAAATGGCGAAAATTGATCAACCTGCGGAATTTTTTTTTATTTTATTGCCATTTCCCTACAAGCACCCCAGTTGCACTATTTACAGAAAAAAAGAAGCTAATGCGATGAAAATTTAGAAAATGTTGTCGCGGTTGTTTAGGTCAGCTACCACCATTGCGTTTTCCATAGACTTACATTATAACGTTTGACCAAATTTTCACATTTTCTAACATTGGCGGACCAAAAAGTCCTATATCATATTAAAGTACTGTCCTAGACTCAAATAAAAATGTCCCCAAAATGGGGTCAAAAGTACCACTTTTTACCACTTTTTGCCCCCTGAAGTTGGGTACCCCCACTTTCAGCATGAAAAAAAGTAAATTTCACCAATTTTACTTTCCATGCAGTTTCCTTGATAAAATGAATTAAGACAGTCACAGAAACATAATTCTAATTTTTTATTGACACAAACATAATAAACTTATATTTTATTGTGATCATTTGCCAGTTTCACATTTTCATCCAACCACAATTAAGCTTACTATAAAAATATATGCCCTGAACATCCCTATACTTTTTTCAGCCAATCAGAGAGCTTGTCTCAATGGTGGTAGCTGACCAATAATGTCGTAGCATAAATTGTAAGATTTTTCTTAGTAGTTCTAATTCAAAATGGTAGAAAAATTGATAAATTGATACACTTGTAACACGACGCAAACTATTTTTATACAATGACAATGTGCTGAAATCAGGGTTTTGTATGGTCAATGTACCTGTTTTGGTGACGTTTGACTATTTATGAATTGTGGAAGTTCTGCTTGTCAGAATAGACTATAACTTCCCAGGTGTCTTGAATACATATACATGCATGGAAAAAGTCAACTTTAATATAAATATTGTCTTCAAAACATTTTTACAGTAGATTTTGAAGGACTTGTGTGAAAAACTACCCACTTTTCTTATTACTTTTTTTGATACGTTCTAAAATAGTCGTACATTTCATAATACACAACAGACTGAATGATTAACCTATATATTCATATATCTGTATATGCTGCATCATTGCATATAATAGAAAATGAGTGACAGTCAAAATTAAAAGCATAGCCTTGCTTTAAAAAAACACCCCATTCTTATATATATATTTAGCATATTTCTATTAAAAACAAAATTTTGTTTACGTCATTTTCTAAAACCATTTGTTTTATTTGTTGATTCCTTCTCCATTGATTGATCAAGCAACGTATTCAAATAATTTCTCGACCTTTATTGGTCGATTGTGAATAAAAGCTGTCCCTAATATAATGTTTCTATGGCAACCTCTGGCTTAGCTTTTCTGCAGTGTATCTGACATTATTAAATTACCTCATTGAACGATTCCTGATTTGAATGTTTTTTCATTAGTTATTTTTACATGTTCATGTCACAAGTAAAGATCTATGAAGGTAAACTTTTTGAAAATACATGCACTCACGATAATAGCTACAGGTCACTGAAACAGGTTACCCTCTATAAATGTATATTTCTTTTTAAACAAGCCTCCGCTAAAATTCTTGTAATTCTCAAAATATGATGTTAAAATATATTAAAACTCTACAAAATGTGAGAACATGAATACACTAAACAGCATAATTAAGTTATTTCATATTTGACATTCTATCTTTATAATACTTCAAGTTCAATCTTAGGGTCACCGAAACTGGTCACCTCATGATATATATGTACATGTGTTATATTTTCAGTTTTGTAGAACAATGCAAAACATAAGTAAAAGGTAAGCACAATGGGTGTGGTGGTAGAAATAGCTATATGTATCTTTATTGCTTTTTTAAATGGCCATGATGGCAGTTACCCCATTGTAATGTGGTATTGCTGTAGCTTAATTCCTCCATATAATATTAAAAAGAAAAGACATTTCAGCAGTCTATTCCTAGCCATTCATTTTTTCTTAGAAATGAATACAGTAGTACACTGAAGTACTTTGTCGTACAAAACTAAACACCATCATCTGAAGTAACTTTGAATTAAATGCTCTATAATTTTATTGTTACATTTTTTTCTAAACCATAATTCATCAATTAAATTTCATGTATACACGCACACTGACTGTAATGGAGTTTCTGCATAATTGTACGTCCCACACTTGAAATAACCCATATACTGCTTGATTTTAAACTCACTGTGCCCACAGTAGACTTGGAGCACGCAAAATTGTGCAGGATGTGTATTGTTTGGTATGTAAAAAATAATTGCGGTGATCTGGTGGATAGCATGCTTTGTCCAACAACCAGAGGTCCCCAGTGTGATTCCTGCAGCATTAACATATTATGTTTAACACTTTACACTGTGTAGAACTTTTTTTTTTACTGATTACACATAAAAAGCAATCAGAACACAGAACTTGCACTGCTTTCTAATCTGTCAGTATACTTAAACAGGTACTCATTCATGACTTCACTTGGTTTCTGTTTGGAAGAGTCCATTTAAAATGTGTATAAAGGAAATATTTAAATAGCTTTGTATTGTCTATATTCCTTCCAACTGTTCTTTAAAAAATGATTGCTGTGCTCCTACTTTAAAAGCATTTGAAGTTTAATGGTACCGATACCAATGAAATGATATGGCATGTAAATCGATTATCAAAATCAGCGAAATTGATATGTTCTATGGTAGGATTGCTGACAGCGGTAGTTTAGTATTATTATCTTTCAATATTGTGTTTATTAAAGATGCACATTTGGAAATGAAAAACTATTTCAAGTAACTTAAACTCTTAAGTCTTTATATTTTTTAGAAGAAAATAATTTTGGGCAATAATACATTTGTGAACTGGAGAAGTTGGTATTGCCTTGGGCCAAGTTTTAGATGTAATACCAATTAATAAATATGCAACTAACTTATCTCCAGTACAAGATTCTAAGAAATAGTTTGTTTTCTTATTTTTAATAACCAACACATACTTATTTTGAATTTTTATTGAAATTCTGAAATACCAATAAAAGAAATGATTTTTTTTAAAACGCACAATAAAAATGATGTGTCAACATTTAACAAATTTATTTCAGATGAGTACATTGATGGAGCAGTGCTGTTGTTGTTGACTGACGATGTCTTAAAGGATTTAGTCCCCAAAATGGGGCCGTGCGCCTGTTTATGCGCCCTCTTACATTCTGTGAAGGTAACATAAATATGTCATATAGTTATAACATGAATTTAAAAGAGTGGTGTTGGCATGTACACCAAGTTTTAGGTGTTTTTATTTGATGAACTTGATAGAGAGCAATAAGAGTTTATCATGATTGAAACATTGATAATTCACATGGCATTTTATTTTCCCTTTAGTTGACAATTTATCTGTGAATACAAGCAAAAAATACAAACGATTTTTATATATTTAAAAATACGATTTTTCAAATATACCATGTATATGATGATGTAAACTCTATGAAGTTTCCTAGGTCAGACGATGATTAGGTACACTTGCCGCCATTAGATAACGAAATGCTGGTTAAAAAAGGAGTGAAACCCCATTCAAACAAAAATGACATTTTTTAGTATAAAAATAATGTAGTGTTTTTCTGTCGGTTTCTTTTCTTTATTATTCTCATTAAATCACCACTTGAATGAAAAGTGTTCCATTCAACATTATATCTGAAAAGCCGGTCCTCTTGTTTTTATTATTTGATATAAAATATTAAGTGGGGCTCACAGGACTAGTTCTGTCTCACAGATAAACTTTAATATTAAAATATTTTATAAACAATGTCTGCATTACAATGTATGTCTCTTTTTTTTACAGGAAACAAAAGGACCAGAGTCAAATCAGCCAGGGTCCGATCATTAGCCAGTACAAGCCAGTAGAGCGATGCAGGCTCTTATGGACCTCTTGTTTTGTTCCTACTGTAATTGTAGGGTTAATCTGAGTTCCAATTGTTCTTTGCCTTTTCCTGTGGTATTAAATATATATTTTATATTAAAACTGTTTGTTATTTTCAGTCAGCATCCTAGCTTTTCTTCAGTTTACCTTTCTGACAGACATAAGTTTAATATTTAATACTAATAAAACCAAGTAACTGGGGTAAGCTTTCATAACGCCAATAAATCTGAATCAACCCTGCTGCAGTTTAAATAACATACTAAAGCCATTGCAAAACTTTGCAGAAACTGGCTTCTTTGAAGCTCACCTGAGCAAAGCTCAAGTTGAGCTATTTTGATTGCCCTAAGTTTGTCACCCCTTTCCATCCATCTTTCTGTGAACTTATTATGTGCACTCCAACACCGTTGTAGCTATTATAACCATATCTAGGACTAATGCTTGATGTGGCCAAATTTTGTAAGTGTCAGAGTTATGGCCCTTTAATTATCAAACTTGACCTTGTACACACTAGCGCTCGCAGTTTTCATTTGATCTGCACGAAATTAACACATCAGTTATATAAACATAATATCTCGGGCAAGTTTAGAACATAATTACATTCTCTAAATGACATAACAAAGCATTGCATTCAAGAGTCGTTGTGTAGAGTATTTTTCAAAAATCCAGGATAAATGTCCAACATTGTGTGAAAAATGTCCTTCAGGCATTTCTGGCTAGTGCACATCCATCTCGATCCATCTCGATCATGTCTTTCACTATTGTTAATCAAATTTTGAAATAAAAAACAGCATCACACATATATGCTATTGGCAAATGCTCGAAGGTCCCTTTTCACATAAATTTGAAAAAATTACTACTTCACTTAGTCCGTAACAAACTATTACAAAGAATTGATATAAACTTTTCTTATTCATTTCATCATGATGATATACAACTTAAACAACAGTACAGCATAAAAGAGAATACAAATGATTTCTTATTCATTTATTTAATGACTTCAAAAAGAAATGCTCAACTGTACTTTTAAATGATCTTATTCTATAACTAGTATAAAAAAAACTTCTCAGTTTAGAGTTTTAAAGTATAACAAGGTATATATTGCATTAAAGAAGAATCAAAATTAAAACAAAATCATAAAAGCACATGGATGCATGGAGATTAAAGTTAAGTACGCTGTGGAAAATGTCATTATAGTGTGTCCCTCTTTACTGTCTGTCACTGTTTCCGATCTGCGATGCATGGAGCTGTAAAGGGCCTTGCAACTGTAACTAACAACTGTCCGGTTGATTCTGACTTTATACAGTTGACATGTTATCAAGCCTCATTTATGTCGCACAACCTAAGCTCGATCTGGGTATATCTGACGCTGTTCCAGTAACATTTACACGTCAAACTAGCCTAACAATGGTGGAAATGCCTATTAACTTCAGCCTGAGAAAGCCCACTTCCTAACAGTCCCAAAATTCACACATGATTCTCCAAATTAACCTTGGCATTTTGAATTTTAGAACTACATGTATTCAGCTTGTAAGTGATCTAATGCATTTTAACTGAACTGACCTCATAGTTAAATCAAACACACGGCACAAGGAAACGGCAAGTCAACCTGATGGCTAAATGCATGGTTAACTGCTTATTGTTGGACCAATTACAAATCAGGCTAAGATTATGGTGATCTATCAAATTATAGTTCATAATGTTAGATAAAAAGATATTGCACATTTTTAGAGGTGCGTTCAGTATAGTTCTTTTTGTCATTTAAAACTAACACTTTTATAAAAAAATGTACTGACAAAGGTGACATTTATACATATTTGCAATCTGACAATAGTTTTTCAGTCCATGGATTTACATTATCATTTTCAATTTATATCAATAAAATGTTTTTTTCAGAATTGTAATATTAAGTTTTCAAAAATCACTTCTAGGGGGGGTTGTGTTCAACTGTAAAAAAAATGTAATGGAGGGCCTGATTAAATTTATTAAAAATATAGAGGGGGAGGGTCCAATTTCAAAGTGCCTTCCATGGGTGGGTTGTATGTTTAAATGGAATAGCCCTTATGGATAACGAAACGCATTCAGCACAAAATGTTCCTGATTGTCCGAGAATATACAACACATATCCATAACTCTTTGTGTAAACCAAAACAAACATAACCTTCTTATAGATTTACGCGTATATTGTTATGTTCGATTCTCATAAAGCTTTCAATCAACAATTTAAATAATCAATAAATAACATTATAAACAGTGTTGCATGATATAGATTTAATCAATCTAAAAAATACAACACAGAAACACAACAAACATAACGGTTGGATGACCTAATTTACTATTAATACACTGCTTGCATAAGATGACAGATTGGCGCATTTTTCTATAAACAACAAATGTAGCCCCGAACCTAATTTCGTTATTTTACTATCAAAATTAAAAGAGGACAATCCGTAGTGAATAAAGTTTCACTAATAATCACTATTTACTCAAACTACGATTTATTATATCGAAAACTTGTCAATATTTCACCCCATCAATGAATACATGTTGAATGGTATTAGAGCTTACATGTATATCCCCCCATCAGATGACATCACTATGCATAGTAGTAAAATCGTAAAACTTTTTTTTATCAATGAAAATTGCAGCGTTTTTTAGAGCACAGCGAGATAAGTGTATTATTTTGCATTTCCATGCAAATTGTATGCTTCCCGTATCGTATTTTAGAACTTTTGTAAAGAAAATCATCCGCAATAAATAAAAAACTTCGAACTTTTGTTGTATAATACGTCCTCTGCTACGGTAAATGCGTGTTGGAAGTTGTGAACTACTTTATCGGTCAGATGAATATGGCGGTTCTTGCCATACCTAGTTTGTATAACAGACTGCTGGGGCTGCACAACAGCTAAGGAAGTCAGTGCTTTGCTCGCCTTCCAAAAAATCACTATATGCGTTTACATATATGCATACCCCACCCACCATGTCAGCTGCACCATGTATTTCCTCCGTTTATTCGTTAATAGGGAACTTTTTTAAGTTTATTTGTGTAGTATATATAACATACTTTATCACAATGTGTACAATTTAATGACTGACATTATGTTTCTGCTTTACTGAATAATTTTCATTATATTAAAAATGCTCGATCGAAACAGAAGTAAACGGAAGTGTCGCAAGTGTTTTTGAAATCCATCCAAGTATGATAAATTTACAGACCGGATATGAAATCTCAAACAAACTAAAAGTATGACCTTGATCTTTGAGGTACGGGGTTTGGTCTTACGTGCAACATGTCGTACAATCTTGATCAACTGAGCTTAAAGACAAAGTTACAGACTAGACACGCAATATCAAACAAATTGAAAGTGTGACCTTGACCTTTGAGGAAAGATTCTGGGTCTTACACGTGACACTTCATCATGTCATGTTGGTCAACTGAGCCAAATGTTTTTAAAATTTATCCATAGGTGACAAAGTTACAAACCGGACACGAAATTTCAGACAGACTGAAAGTGTTGTCAAAAATTAATAGTGACCTTGACCTTGAAGTAAGAGTCTGGGTGTTACATGCGACACATCATAATGTTATGTTGATCATTTGTACTAAGCATTTGTAAAATACATGTATACATGACAAAGTTACAGGCCGGACATGAAATCTCATACAGACACAAAGTTATCAAACCCCAAGTTTGACCATGACCTTTAAGGTACAGGTGTGGGTCTTACGCAATACACGTCATATTTTTTTAATTTGTCCACAGGTGACAAAGTTACAGGCCAGACACGAAATCTCAAACAGACTGAAAGTGTTGTCAAACAAAAATGTTTTTAAAATTTTGAAAAATCCCCGATTTATTCCGTTTAAAATCAAAGGTGCAACATGTCAAAACACTAACATTTGCAATGTATCACAACATTAACTTTACATGAGGGATAATATCAATACCAAATGCCACAGTACTTAACCATTTCCCAACATCAGTAAACATTTCTTTTCTATTTGATTTTAATAATTATTCTTAAAAAATCTGTTAATTTTTACCTTGGGTAAATCTTTTTTCACACTAACACGGCCATTGTCCTTAACCACTAGGAACACAGAGTGATCTTTTGTGAGGGCGACCACTATTCCATTAGTATTCGAAACAAAATCTCCACTCCAGGCTTGCACTTGTATACTGTCGGACTCCACTCCCAGATCCTGTTATATATACATCAAAACTAGTATTAGTTTCCAGACAAATATACACATCAATACTGAATAGGGCTAAAAAAATATCATTGTCAGAAAAAAATGCACTATTTTATAACCATGATGTGTTAAAACCAATTCTAATTCCAGGGTTTACAGAACCACTGCCCTTTCTGTGAAAATCAAGCTAAAAATTATTGCAGTTTTTAACCCAAATATCTAATCCCAATTGCGGAACTCGGATGGACGACCAAATTGATTTTCTTAGGAACATGCCTTAGTTTCATTTGATATTGGTTACCATGCATCATCTAAAAATTTAACAAGATCTGGCCATATACCATACAGTCTGTCCTGAAATCATTGTGGCTCTTTTGATGAGGGAGATTTAAGATTTGAAAATTTAGTGTTCTGTCGATATTTTAAAATATTCAGAACTTTTTCATTAAATAAGGAACCATGCAACATGAAGTTCAAAATACGACATAAATATTCTTGCATTTCTATGTATTCAAACATTCACCTGAATTGAAGTAGCCACAAACCCTTGTGGGGATCTTAAATTGAGTACATGGAGGGACTCCGACATGGCACAGTAACACATCAAGTACTTCTCCTGAACAACCTTACACCTGCAATGAGAAATTATTCAATTTAATACCGGTATTTACACTAAACCAATATCAAGTCACAAGTTTGAGGTATAAAGAAGGCATCTCTCTCTCTCTCTCTCTCTGCCTGTTTGTCTCCTCCTCCTCCTCCGTTCTAGTACACCAAACGAACAAAATGAAGCGAATATCAAACGTTTTTTAAACGTTATACAAACAGACTAAAAATGTGAACAAAAAGATAAACAAAACGATACACAGACACCATAGGACGGACAATCCACAAACGAAACAAAACAATAATGCAAACGTTAAACGCAGCAAAGATAAAATGCGTTTTTAGGAAATGCCTTGGAGATTCGGATATCCTTTCATATTATTGTAGTTATACTGACAATGAAATAAATAATTAAACGAAATGATTGCTCTCTTTGTCATTTAAAGTCTTTAAATTGCTATACATGTAACTTTATTTCAATTTCTTTGTTATAAGTTTAAATTCCGAATTATCCATGAAAAACATTGCCTCAGGCATCGATTCTTTGCTTGTAAAAGTGTGCTAAAACAATCAGGTGATGCATGCCTGCTTACACAACTCCCCCAATTAACTGATCTATTTATCTAAACACCGATTTATGCTGCTATTTTGTTATATGATTGACAATTAGGAAAAGTTTTCACACTATTTTAACAAAATCTGTTTGTTACATTGAAACTTTTCTACTTAGACCTTGTAAGAAATATATATATAAATATTTCATATATATAAAAAAACATACATAAAGGTTAGTGTTTATTTGTAACTGGTTGTCTTCTAAAATGTTTATTTTCAATATAGCCATTTGTTTAAAAACAGAATGAACACGCTGTCCCTTTCACTATCGCCTTGTGCCAATGTCCAATGACGTCACCAGTGAAACCAGTCAAAAAATTAAACACTTGTTAGATTTCGTAGGAAATATATAAAAATAATGGATTAAAGTTAAGTCAACGATGATAAACCGGTATGGAAATTTTATTTTAATTTCAAATGCTTTATATCTATGCACTTGTATGAGTGTAGTACCAGCAATTTTAGAAGCCCTGCCACAAGGCATAAACTTTTACCCTTCAAGGAATCTTTTTTTTTATGAAAAACCAACCAGGCATAAAATTTTAATCATACTGCTGTCCGATCATAGTTTGCAATCTTTTGGACACAGTGCTCCAGATAAGCTTTTGGCCAAATGCTTATTTTACTCCCTAAATTAAAATTTAATGCTTAAAATGAAAATTGAAAGAGTATTTTCAGATCAGCTTTTGGCCAAATGCTTATTTTACTCCCTTAATTAAAATGCAATGATTAAAATGGAAATTGAAAGAGTATTTTCAAAATTTACCTTTACTTCTGACCAAACACTGTTAATGTTTGCTTTAATACAGAATTGAGATTGTCTTCAATTTCATTTATTATCAGCCATGGGAATTTTACTTTCCATGATTCAATGGTATTTGTATAGACCTTGCCTCCCGTGTGTTTTTTGTTTATTTTTTGTGACTTCGTAATACATGCATCAATAACTCACTTTTGAGAGTATTGTTTTTCTTAAAGAACTGGAATAAGTTAGAATAATGATTGGGTTTCTTTTGTATTTTTTTTGTCTTCCGACGCCAGAAGCAGACGATGCCATTTATAATAAATACGATAAAGTAATCGGTTAAGTAATGCAGGTTTGTTTATAGCAGGCCTCTTTAAAACTCTTGGAAATACTCAACATGCTCAGTGACAATGATCTACTGGAAATAACTCTTATTGTATATAGTTAGTGTGGTTCCCCGATCTACCAATAAACAGTCGATTTTTATCAGTATAGGTCAGGGAACCAGACTATGTTTTACATAGCAGTTACTTCCCTTAGATTTGTTTATTTCACGGTATCTACTTCCGTTGTGAAAACCCCGGTCTTTGGAAATACGATACGCACAAGATCGCCAATGAAATGCTTGAATTCAATTGTTTATGCATACCGGTACACACATTTATTATTTTCAATGCTTTTTTTGTCAATTTCAATGCTTATTTACGCAAATACGCCCCTTATCTGTAGCACTGGGACAACCAGAGATGATGTGATTTGTGAACAACGCTGTGTAAACAGTCAACGGTAAACAATACACGGTAAATGATACGGTCACAAACGCAGGCTAAAATGCGTTTAGTATCATTTTGAACTCCTTTTTCACATTTTCTCCAACGTTTATCATAAAAAAAAATGCAAACCATGAACGAAACTAAAATGCATTTAAACCGTGTTTGAAAACGTAAAACAAACACATTTGAAATGCATTTTTGGTGTATTGGAACGGATTATGGCCTGTACTTACCTTGTGTCTTTTCTCAGAAAGCTTGCAAGAATAGACTTCACTGAAAGCTGGCTACCCTCCAGATCTACTGCTATAACCTTTACTTCTGATCCTGTTGTCATGCCAACAACATACACTGTCCCATCATGCACCAGTAACGCATTGTAGTTTACACTGTCACTAGAAGTCAATGAAGAATACATTGTTTACATTTGAGGGTATTTTACTTTTCTTTCTTATACTACAAGTATTTTAGAACAGTGGTCAGGATTTACATCATTTTCTCTGAAACCTTATTTCATGAATGAATGAATAGGGTTTTACAGCGTACCAACACATTATAGGTTATTCGATGCCAACAGGAAGGAAGATTCCAGGTTCACTCTACATGTACAAAAACAACAAATTAACATACAGATTTAAAAAAAAAATACACCAACAAAAGAATATGCAGAATGAACCTAGAACCTTGATACCTGCAGAACTGCAGAGTTTCAGCAAATTCTATCGTATTACTCAAATTGTAGCTTCTTACGACATGTATGAGCCACAGTGGTCCTATTCTTGCCATCACTCATATGGCTCCCTGAAACCACACAGGGGTTAATAATTTAACCGCAATAGTGAACATGACAAAAAATGATAAAATGAACATGACACCCATTCGGAGGATTCCTACCCCTCTGCAGAGATTGGCAGTGATTCTACTATTTCATGTATATTTCTTGCTTGCTGTTGTGTCATACATGAATGTGACGTTGTATGGTGTTTAGTGTCGCTTTCAACAATTTTTCAGTCATATTGCGACGGTGTCTACTTGAGACAGTATTCTAAGCGCTGTCACACTGGAGTATCATGCCGCAGGCACTTGGTATGATACCCCACCCAGTCACATTATATTGACACCGGGCCGACCAGACCTAGAACTCTCCTTTAAATGCTGAGCGTCAAGCTCAATTATATCTTTGATGTATTTTGAATTGGAATCACAAGAAAATAGGGTGTGACAATGAGTTCAGACAGTTAGTTCAGACAGTAAGTGTTGCTTATTTCTAAAATTATATAAGGTCTGCAGCATTCAACTGATAAATTATTGTAGAAGCCGAAATTTAAGATGAAAATAAACACAGAGTATTTTAATCTGTTACCTGTTTGGTAATTCAACGTCCCATTTCATCGTACCATCTTTTATTGACAGCCCATACACACCTTCTGATGTTAAAGCAATAGCTAATCCTGCAGTTAATCAATAATATATATTACAACCAAAACAATAGATGTACATTGTATATAGAAAAAGCTCATGTCCCAACTAGCATTTCCTCATACATATTTTTCATAAAAACACTACCTTTTAATTAAGGCTCTCAATAGAGTTTGAGCCTGTGATCGCTTATCTCATTTTACACCAATTTTGTTTTGCTAGGCAACTATGTATTAATTGCTAGATTATCATCCCTGTCTACCCCGTAATTTTCACACCATCCTCACCGTTTTAATTCTATAAAAAAAAATATATATAAATTTAAAATTCTTCCCTCTCCCCCTTTTTAACAAACATTTTGATGAGAATCTAGCAATTTATCTATAATGGCCTTATGAAAGCAAGATAATTTTATATACCAACTAGAAATGTATCCATGAGACACAAATGCCTAATCTCTTTATAAATAAGACAATTTTACAGCAGAGTTACAAAAGGGAGATATATCCATAAAACATTTGTTCACAGTAGTGACCTTGACCTTAATATGGTGGAGTTGTATGCAACACTTCCTCTTTATATGTTAAATATTCCTGCCTAGTGCCGTAACATTTAAAATAGGACTATCCAATGCAGATTTACAGCGACGAAGAAAAATATAGACATGTGACCTTTATTCCCAGCAGCATCTTTGGTCTTGAAAACAATATACAAAAGAAACCCTTAGGATACAAAACAGAGCAAATCTACTATTTGACTGTTTGTTAATGAATGAGAGTTTAACGTTTGAAGAATTGAATTAATTTTTTCAGTATTTGTACAGTAAATATACTGAAAACTTACCTTTAGAGTTCTCGCCTGCAAATCTGACAACTCCCCTAAAAGCACAACATATAAATGTACACAAATATGATAGATTGTAACACAGATAACGATTGTATAACCTCACATACATGTACATACATTTATAAAGAATGTTTTACCTCACATGTGTCCACACATTTATAAAGAATGTATAACCTCACATATGTGTTCAGACATTTATAAAGAATGTATAATTTTACATACATGTATATACATTTATAAAGAATGTATAATCTCACATACGTGTGCATATATTTTTAAAGAATGTACAACTTCACATATGTATACATACATTTATAAAGATGTAAAATTTCACATACATGTACATACATTTATTAAGAATGTACAGCTTCACATGTGTACATACATTTATAAAGAATGTATAAACTCACATAAGTGTACATACATTAACAAAGAAGGTAAAACCTCACATATGTGTACATACATTAACAAAGAAGGTATAACCTCACATAGGTGTACATACATTAACAAAGAAGGTATAACCTCACATATGTGAACATACATTAACAAAGAAGGTATAACCTCACATATGTGTACATACATTAACAAAGAAGGTATAACCTCAAATACGTGTACATACATTAACAAAGAAGGTAAAACCTCACATATGTGTACATACATTTATAAATAATGTATAACAACACCATTATACATAATGTAAAACAAGAACTGACTGAAGAACAGGGCGCTCAACTACTCTGAAATTTACAGCATTCAATGTTTGAAAAGAATATTTGTTCATGTTATCAAGTGAAAACACCCAATGGAAAATAAGTTTGGTATTAAAAAGGGGCATAACTCATGTAAAATTCAAACAAGCAGTGCAAAGCAGTCAATATACTCCATAAAAAGGCAGTCAGAAGCATTATAAACTTAATGATGTTGATAAAGGAATAAAGATGTTTAGAGCATGTTGCAAATTGGAATTTTGGAAAGTTATTAAAGATAAAGAGGGGAAACAGTTTCCCAATGTAAAGCAGTCCCAAATAGCCAGAGGCAGATGTAATATAGGCAGAACTATGTTATAAACATTGCAGTTATGGAAAATCCCCACCCCACATGTTGTGCGAGACATCATCTGTGTAAATGTATGCAAATGTCTTTCTTTCTATTTCTTTATATTGTGTAATTTGTCGTGGTAATTCTGGTATTACATAAATATTTTTCTAACATATGTATCGATAATTTTCCAAACAAGAGGCCAAAATGAGCCTAAATAGCTCACCTGATTTCATGTGTCACCTCTTTTCAAATTTTAAATGGACAAAGCCTTTCAAGAGGAAGTTATAAATGAGAAATAATGAAAAATATAAATTTTCCCATAGCTTTCCCATCTGAAGTTAAATGGCCCCATGCCTGCAAATTTGAACAAACTTAAGAGTACTTTAATCATATTGATCAAATTATACATAAAAAATAAAGAAATTTGGCTCAAAGAATTTTTGAAATTTCACAATTTGATCCCTTTTGTGGGTTCTTATGGCTCCTTATATAACAGGATGATGACTTACTTGTGCTTGACATTTCCTGGCAGATTTACATCCCACATCTGGTTACCTGAGGAGGGTATCCAGGCAACCGTACGGAGTCCACCAAGTGAGGTTAGCAGGTATTCCCCATTGTACACCATGTCATCCACCTCACCACGTCTTCCTTCTTCAAATACCTTCCTCCATACTGTGAAACATGAAACCATAATACTTTGTATGTTAAAAGTGATCATAGGATCCAGGTACATGTATTGGCATTAGTTCTTAAATATTTGTTGCCATAGCAATAAAATAATATGCATAATCTCCTCATTGCTGTTTATCACCATGTCAGTTTCATGACTCTACCTCAAGAATGTTTAAAGTTATCACAGTCCTAAATATTGACACGATTTTCAGTTTTGTTGCCATAACAACCAAAATATCAGTCCAACTGGAAATTAAAATAATGTAAATAATATCCTGATTGCCCTCTATCACCATGTCAAGTTTCACGACTCCATCATATTTTTAAGTTATTGTAGGATCCAGCTTTTGCGAGTGAATAGAAACACTGAAGCACAGACAACTCAGGTAAACGTAAAATCTAAAAGCCGCTATGGAACTAAAAACTGGACTGGGCCTTGACAACCATCTTTGATAACAGATGTCACCCTAAACTTTACAAAAAAAATTTTTTTTAACAAATTATTTTAATATTGAGTCAGTGATTTCAGAGAATATTGTTGGAGCCCAGATGGACAGACAGACAAATACAAATCAGAATAGCTCACTTGAGCCATTGGGGCCTTTGTTCATCTCATGTGAAAAGCACACTTAAGTACAGATATACTATGTACACAAACACATATTGTAGCTGATGGCTAATAAAACTGGTACAGTATAGTGGTTTATCTAGTTCGTTTCCGAGCAATATGACTTTTGAAGTGGCAGCATCTATATCTACCATACCACAATACAGTTGTTGTACATAATACGATATCCTTTAAAACAACAAGAGGCCCAAGAGGGCCTGAGGACGCTCTACTGACTCATAGTGGCCATAGCACTTTTTGAAATTCTACTATGCAATAGAAATATCGGGACTGGGTCATTTTTTAACTCTAGGGACACCATTTGAACAAATCTAACAAAACTATAGTTGGTCATCATTACCACATAAACATTTTGAAAATCTGTTGGACCCTTCATGAGAAGATTTTTTAAGTTTTGGACTATTTCTAGTAGCGATGGCCATCTTGAATTTTAGATAAAAAAAAAAATCTTTTGTATAGTCTCCTATGCAATAGAAACATCCATGTGAAGTTTCAGTTTAATTGGCCTAGTGGTTTCAGAATAAATGAAAAAAAAAAGAGAATTTTCTGTTTTCCCACAGTATCCCTATGTAAAATTCTAAGTCCCCTTACAGGGCCCCTATAAATTTTAGCCCCTAAATTCTTATCTGCAATCAAACCCCTACACATAGGGATAATTTATATCAAATATGTGCAAATCTGACATACCGGTTCTTAAGAAAACAATTTTACTAATTCCCAATTTGTACCCTTTTGGGGCCCCTCCTGACCCCTAAAGACATAGGAACCCATTCATTTTTACAAATCTTACCCTCCTTCACCTAACAATGCTTTAGTGAAGATATATGCAAAATCATTTCCATTTAAAATAAAATATATATATATTATATTGACATGTGTCCTCTAATTGAACTCTCGGAGCAGGGTCATATTTAACCCTAGCGACACCATTTGAACAAATCTAACAATAGTATAGTTGGTCATCATTACTACATAAACAATTTGAAATCAGTTGGGCCGTTCATGAGAAGAAGAATTTTTTAAGTTTTGGACTATTTCTAGTAACGGCAGCCATCTTGAATTTCAGATCAAAAAAAAAAATCTTCTGTATAGTCTCCTATGCAATAGAAACACCCACGTGAAGTTTCAGTTTAATTGGCCTAGTGGTTTCAGAGAAAGTGCTGCTAATAGACGACAGACGACGGACGAGACAACGCCCCATTGCATAAGCACTTCTGGCCTTTGGCCAGTAGAGCTAAAAATGACATAATAGCGTCAAATCCATTAAATCATCAAATATCGAGTGATCAATTAGCGTTACTTTGTGGAATTTCCAGTCAATTTATAAATCAGGTAGAGCTAGTATCAGTTCTCTAACTCTGACTTCACATTTCAATATGTGTATACAAATAATAAAACCACAATTGGCATACAGAAGAAAGAAGGTTAAACTGAATAAATAGTAAGTTACGTACCGATGCCTCCATTGGCTGTGTTCAAGGAGGCAATAACATTTTTATCTGTGGCCACGTACACTTTCTTGCCCCCGCTTGTACCACTGATTTGTTCCCAGTACAGTCTTGTGCATCTGCCAATATACTGTTGACGCCTGCATGTAACATAAGCAAACATAATAAACTTACATATATATATATATTTTACTCATTAATTCTCTGGAAATCAATATAAACAGTTTTGGTCACTTGAATTCATATATATATATATAAATGCAGGTTATAAATAAATACCATATATTAATATGATGACCCTTAAACTTTGTAGAAACTAGCAAAAACATCCTGTCCCTTTTTAAAACACCAATGTCATGATTTTGTATGCTGTATAGCTTCAAGATCGGAAGCATAGCATAACAATCTCTTCTGTATTCAAGAGTAGGTAGACCCAATTCTCATATTAATCTGTCTTCGAAGGTCATGTCTGCCAGTCCAGTATCAACTTAGTTTCTCTCCTTTTAAAGTCTTCTAATCTTTTATTATTTGTTTTTCAAGACCATACACAATAACAATATTCCATGCAAGGTCTAACTTGAGGTATCATGTGAGAAACATTGTTTTGTAAATAAGATAAAAAGAATAGTGCTTTTTGCGCTATTAATGATGTTTCTCAAAATTCAGATTCTTATCAAAAATAACTTCCAAGTTTTTTCCATATTCTACAATTCCAATATGATTTCCTGATGAATCAGTTATGGAATAACGATCACTCTTATTGTTACATCTGTGGTACTGTAAGACACAAACAACCCAAACCATGTGTGACAGTGACAGTTGTACCAGAGGAAACACAGATTTTACCAGGAGAGAATACAACACTATGCTCCAACCCCTTCCCATGACAGTATGGGACTGGAACAAACTCTCATCCAGAACAGTGCCTGCCAGTCCTCAATGGATGAGTTCAGATCCCTTCCTCTGGGTGTGATCTGTCTGACTGAACCAGAACTCAGACTAATTGTAATTAGTAGTTGTTTGTGGAACAATTATCAAACAATATTGTTTGAGTAATACTGCAAACCAAAGCCTAAATATTGAAAATGCTACAAAGTCGAGAGAAGCAAAAGAAATGTAACAGGAGGAAGTTACAAACAGGAACATAAAAGTTTCGGCATGAACTGTTCAGTGCATATACAATGTAGTAACGGTGTTCACTGTGTCTTTAATTTAAACTATCGACCTAATTTAGAATGTGCAGTTCAGGCCGACATTCTCCAATGTAGACAAATATATCTTTTAAGTAATTATGGTTCTATCCCAATGATTGAATGAAGCAGAATATTTGAAAAGTCACCAGAAGTCACCATTTCTACTTCTATTTCTAAAACTCCATCGGGAGAAGTTCCCAAATACTCCAACTGGCAGATGTAGAAACTCCTCCCACATCCTGCCCTGAGTCAAGTTGCAAAGTTGCAACGCCATAACCTTGAACACAATTCAACTTTTATTTTTAATAAAAAAAATTACAAATTTACACTTACAATTTTATGGGAATTTAAGATTAGGTCTAGTGTCCAATTTTTCATAATTTCAATCAAGTGGCGGTCAAGTCTGTGTGTGTTTGATTGAAGGTGTCCACTGACGTGATAACATTCTAGGGAAAGTCATTCCAACGAGTTATGGAACATTCGGCCCCATGCAAATCCAGCCCCGTTATTAATCCGATCCCTGGGTGAAACATCCTTGGAATATCCGGCCCCATTTAGCATGGTACCGGACATGAAATCTCACACAGATGCGAAGTGTTGTCAAACTCAAACTGTGACCTTGACCTTTGAGGTACAGGTGTGGGTCTTACTAGCAACATGTCATGATGTTATGTTGATCATTTGTAGCAAGTATCATTAAAATTCATCTATGCATGACAAAGTCACAGGCCAGAAACGAAATTTCACATAAACTCAAAGTGTTGTAAAACAAACTCAAATTGTGACCTTGACCTTTTAGGTACGGATGTGGGTCTTACTCGCAACCCGTCATCATGTTATGTTGATCATTTGTAACAAGTATTAACAAAATCCATCTATGCATGACAAAGTTACAGGCTGGAAACGAAATCTCACACAACCTCAAAGGGTTGTTGTCAAACAAACTCAAATTGTGACCTAAACCTTTGAGGTACAGGTGTGAGTCTTACTCGCGACACGTCGTCATGTTATGTTGATCATTTGTAGCAAGTATCAACAAAATCCATCTACGCGTGACAAAGTTACAGGCCGGACATGAAATCTCACACAAACTCAAAATGTTGCCAAACAAACTCAAATTGTGACTTTGACCTTTGAGGTACGGGTGTTGGTCTTACTCGCGACATGTTGATATACTATGTTGATCATTTGTAGCAAGTATCAGCAAAAACTATCTATGCATGAAAAAGTTACAGGCTGGACACAAAATACTGGACAGAAGGACAGATGGATGGACAGATGGAAGGACGGACGGACGCTGCGATTACTATATGCCAACCAAAAATTTTTTGGGGGCATTAGAATTGGGGCCGGATGGACCATGCTAAATGGGGCCAAATTCTCCAGGGGCTGGATGATTTTGGGACCGGATTCTCCATGCCAATTTGGAGCGGGGCCAGATTATCCAGGATCCATTCCAACTACTGATGATGGTAAGACAGAAAAAGATTTTCCTCAATGTTATGAAGAGTTGGTTAGAACAACCTCAACAGCGTTTGAACAGCATGTAAGACCTATTTCAGAGAGTACAAAAAATACTTTACTATCTATATTGCATAAATTTTGTTGGTTATTAGTTTGTAAGTTCCAATAAGATTGTCCCTTAGCCTCCAATGGCTTATGAAATATCAATTTAGTGCTAGCAGGCCCTCATAGTATTGAAGTGTTTTGAGCTCAGGTATGAGACGAGTGGTTGTTATGACCGGAATGTAGCGTTTTACACTTACCAACATTGAACTTTAATAGCCTTTGACCAGTGAGCCACTTACTGAGACTATTGAATACAGTAGTATTCAGGTATTAATTAGTGTTACTGCTTGTTATAATTAGTTTCGAATCATCTGTATACATCATGAATTTTGATGGCATGAGATACCCGGTATACTTGATGTCGCAGACCTTTGGAATAATCGATACGTAAATAAGATCGAACAGTTTTGAGTACGAATAGCATCGGCTTCTGCGAGCCGATTAATCTAAAACCGAACATAAAAACACGAATATAGTTGAGTCTGATTAAAGATAAAATCTTACCAATCAAAATTTCCAATTTGATCCTCATATAGTGCTAAAACACAGGCAAATAACGATAAAAACGTGACTCGAACCAACATTTTTGCTCCACCGGCCATGATGACAAGATGTATCGGAAAGAAACGTAGAGAGCCGCGCATAAATTAAGTAACCGCAATTGGTTGAATTAAGAACCAAAATGGTTAAATCAAAACAAAAGCTTTCAATGCTTACTGATAGTCAAATATTCTTCCTTCTTCTTCTTTCCATACAGTTCAACCCCGGGTGTCTGAGTATTTTTTGTAAACTTTGAAATTATGTAAATGTGCTGTTCAAAATTGGTTTCAATTTTAAATAAATTCTTATTACAATTTTGTTTCTTTCAAATTATTGTCCTATCATTATGTAATAGAATAGAATATGTTCAGAAACAAACATATATTACAGCAGCTATCTTTCATACAAAATGGAGAATTCTTTTGTTGTTTTCTATTGTTGCATCTGAAAATCAGTATATATTAAACCAAAAGTATTCAATTTGTTCTCATTCTTTTTATTACGGTTTACAAAAAAGATTGGATATAAGGAAGTAAACTGGATACGTGAGCAAAATGAATAAACTTGACTTACACTTCACACTGACATATTGATATACATATTTTTATACATAAATAAAGCTGTGCGGTATTACCAATAGTAAATACTGTACAATATATGTGTTTATTTAAAAAGAACAATAGGGGGTGGGGGATGATGAAAACTCATATTTTTTTACTTCCCTTTTCAGTCAATCACGGTTGTGGAGATCCAATATTGCTTCAAGTATTTCATTCTTTTATAGCAAATATAAATAATTTCCATTATGATGAACTTTTATATTACCAATCAATTTTTTTTATTAAACAATACTGTTTTGAGGTTTTTGTAAAAGTGTCACACTTTTTCGTAAATATGTTAAGGCCATGGTAAGACATATTTTGACATGTTTATCAAATACAAAATTGTGTAGATACAAGATTAACAGAGGAAAACACAAAGGTACTTACTGCCCTTACTACCATGTACATACATGTACCCTACTCACCATGTACATACATGTACCCTACTCACCATTTACATACATGTACCCTACTCGCCATTTATTCATGTACCTTTCTCACCATGTATACATGTACCCTACTCACCACCTACATACATATATCCCACTCACCATGTATATACATGTACCCTACTCACCATTTACATACATGTACCTTACTCACCATGTATACATGTATCTTACTCACCATATACATACATATACCCTACTCACCATGTACATACATGTACCCTACTCACCATGTACATACATATACCCTACTCACCATGTACATACATGTACCCTACTCACCATGTACATACATATACCCTACTCACCATGTACATACATATACCCTACTCACCATGTACATACATGTACCCTACTCACCATGTACATACATATACCCTACTCACATGACATATACCCTACTTACCATGTACATACATGTACCCTACTCACCATGTACATACATGTACCTTACTCACCATATACATACATATACCCTACTCACCATATATATACATATACCATATTCATAATGTACATACATGTACCCTTTTCACCATGTACATACATGTACCCTACTCACCATGTACATACATGTACCCTACTCACCATGTACATACATATACCCGACTCACCATGTACATACAAATAACCTACTCACCATGTACATACATGTACCCGACTCACCATGTACATACAAATAACCTACTCACCATATACATACATATACCCTACTCACCATATATATACATATACCATATTCATAATGTACATACATGTACCCTACTCACCATGTACATATATGTACCCTACTCACCATGTACATACATGTACCCGACTCACCATGTACATACAAATAACCTACTCACCATGTACATGTACCTTACTTACCATTTGCATACATATACCCTACTCACCATGTATACATGTATCCTACTCACCATATACATACATATACCCTACTCACCATATATATATACATATACCATATTCATAATGTACATACATGTACCCTACTCACCATGTGCATACAAATACCCTACTCACCATGTACATACATATACCTTACTCACCATTTACATAATGTGTACCCTACTCACCATGTATAAACATGTACCCTTCTCACCATGTACATATGTGTACCTTACTCACCAAGTATACACATCCACCCTTCTCACCATGTATATACATGTTCCTTACTCACCATGTATATACATGTACCTTACTCATTATGTATGTATATGTATAATACTCACCATGTACAATATGTTTACCCGTACTCACCATGTATATACATATATCGTACTCACAATGTATAAACATATACCCTACTCACCATGTATATACATGTACCCTACTCACCATGTACAATATGTTTACCCTACTCACCATGTATATACATGTATCGTACTCACAATGTATAAACATATACCCAACTCACCATGACAATATATGTACAATATAAACATATACCCTACTCACCATGTATATACATGTACTCAACTCACCATGTATATAAATGTACCCTACTAACCATGTACAATATGTTTACCCTACTCACCATGTATATACATGTATCGTACTCACAATGTATAAACATATACCTTACTCACCATATATATACATGTACCCTACTCACCATGTACAATATGTGTACCCTACTCAACATGTATATACATGTACCGTACTCACCATGTATATACATGTACCATACTGACCATTTACATAATGTGTACCCTACACACCATGTATATACATGTACCGTACTCACCATGTGTATACATGTACCCTACTCATCATGTACAATATGTGTACCCTACTCACCATGTATATACATGTACTGTACTCACCATGTATACATGTACCATACTGACCATTTACATAATGTGTACCCTACTCACCATGTATATACATGTACCCTACTCACCATGTGTATACATGTACCCAACTAACCATGTACACTATGTGTACCCTACTCACCATGTATATACATGTACCGTACCCACCATGTATATACATGTACCATTCTGATCATTTACATAATGTGTACCCTACTCACCATGTATATACATGTACCCTACTCACCATGTGTATACATGTACCCTACTCACCATATACAATATGTGTACCGTACTCACCATGTATATACATGTACCGTACTCACCATGTATATACATGTACCCTACCCACCATGTGTATACATGTACCCTACTCACCATGTACAATATTTGTACCCTACTCACCATGTATATACATGTACCGTACTCACCATGTATACATGTACCATATTGACCATTTACATAATGTGTACCCTACTCACCATGTATATACATTTACCCTACTCACCATGTGTATACATGTACCCTACTCACCATGTACAATATGTGTACCCTACTCACCATGTATTTACATATACCGCATCACCATGTATACATGTACCATACTGATTATTTATATAATATGTACCCTACTCACCATGTATATACATGTACCGTACTCACCATGTATACATGTACCATACTGACCATTTACATAATGTGTACCCTACTCACCATGTATATACATTTACCCTACTCACCATGTGTATACATGTACCCTACTCACCATATACAATATGTGTACCCTACTCACCATGTATTTACATGTACCGTACTCACCATGTATACATGTACCATACTGACCATTTACATAATGTGTACCCTACTCACCATGTATATACATGTACCTTACTCACCATGTGTATACATGTACCCTACACACCATGTACACTATGTGAACCCTACTCACCATGTATATACCTGTACCGTACTCACCATGTATACATGTACCATACTGATCATTTACATAATGTCTACCCTACTCACCATATATATACATGTACCCTACTCACCATGTGTATACATGTACCCTACTCACCATATATATACATGTACCCTACTCACCATGTGTATATATGTACCCTACTCACCATATATATACATTTACCCTACTCACCATGTGTATACATGTACCCTACTCACCATGTATAATATGTGTACCCTACTCACCATGTATATACATGTACCGTACTCACCATGTATACATGTACCATACTGACCATTTACATAATGTGTACCCTACTCACCATGTATATACATGTACTCTACTCACCATGTATATACATGTACCCTACTCACCATGTACAATATGTGTACCCTACTCACCATGTATATACATGTACCGTACTCACCATCTATATACATGTATCCTACTGACCATTTACATAATGTGTACACTACTCACCATGTATATACATATACCCTTCTCACCATGTATATACATGTACCCTACTCACCATGTACAATATGTGTACCCTACTCACCATGTTTATACATGTACCCTACTGACCATGTATATACATATACCATACTCACCATGTACAATATGTGTACCCTACTCACCTTGTATATACATGTACCGTACTCACCATGTATATACATGTAACCTACTCACCATGTACAATATGTGTACCCTACTCACCATGTATATACATGTACCCTTCTGAACATGTATATACATATACCCTACTCACCAGGTACAATATGTGTACCCTACTCACCATGTGTATACATGAACCCTACTGACTATGTATATACATATACCCTTCTCACCATGTACAATATGTGTACCCTACTCACCATGTATATACATGTACTCTACTCACCATGTATATACATGTACCCTACTCATCATGTACAATATGTGTACCCTACACACCATGTATATACATGTACCGTACTCACCATGTATATACATATACCCTACTCATCATGTATATACATGTACCCTACTCTACATGTACAATATGTGTACCCTACTCACCATGTATATACATGTACCATACTCACCATGCATATACATGTACCCTACTCACCATGCATATACATGTACCCTACTGACCATGTATATACATATACCCTACTCACCATGTACAATATGTGTACCCTACGCACCATGTATATACATGTACCGTACTCACCATGTATACATGTACCATACTGACCATTTACATAATGTGTACCCTACTCACCATGTACAATATGTGTACCCTACTCTTTATGAATATACATGTACCGTACTCACCATGTGTATACATGTACCCTACTCACCATATACAATATGTGTACCCTACTCACCATGTATTTACATGTACCGTACTCACCATGTATACATGTACCATACTGACCATTTACATAATGTGTACCCTACTCACCATGTATATACATGTACCTTACTCACCATGTGTATACATATACCCTACACACCATGTACAATATGTGAACCCTACTCACCATGTATATACCTGTACCGTACTCACCATGTATACATGTACCATACTGATCATTTACATAATGTCTACCCTACTCACCATATATATACATGTACCCTACTCACCATGTGTATACATGTACCCTACTCACCATATATATACATGTACCCTACTCACCATGTGTATATATGTACCCTACTCACCATATATATACATTTACCCTACTCACCATGTGTATACATGTACCCTACTCACCATGTACAATATGTGTACCCTACTCACCATGTATATACATGTACCGTACTCACCATGTATACATGTACCATACTGACCATTTACATAATGTGTACCCTACTCACCATGTATATACATGTACTCTACTCACCATGTATATACATGTACCCTACTCACCATGTACAATATGTGTACCCTACTCACCATGTATATACATGTACCGTACTCACCATGTATATACATGTACCCTACTGACCATTTACATAATGTGTACACTACTCACCATGTATATACATATACCCTTCTCACCATGTATATACATGTACCCTACTCACCATGTACAATATGTGTACCCTACTCACCATGTTTATACATGTACCCTACTGACCATGTATATACATATACCATACTCACCATGTACAATATGTGTACCCTACTCACCTTGTATATACATGTACCGTACTCACCATGTATATACATGTAACCTACTCACCATGTACAATATGTGTACCCTACTCACCATGTATATACATGTACCCTTCTGAACATGTATATACATATACCCTACTCACCAGGTACAATATGTGTACCCTACCCACCATGTGTATACATGAACCCTACTGACTATGTATATACATATACCCTTCTCACCATGTACAATATGTGTACCCTACTCACCATGTATATACATGTACTCTACTCACCATGTATATACATGTACCCTACTCATCATGTACAATATGTGTACCCTACACCCCATGTATATACATGTACCGTACTCACCATGTATATACATATACCCTACTCATCATGTATATACATGTACCCTACTCTACATGTACAATATGTGTACCCTACTCACCATGTATATACATGTACCATACTCACCATGCATATACATGTACCCTACTCACCATGTATATACATGAACCCTACTGACCATGTATATACATATACCCTACTCACCATGTACAATATGTGTACCCTACGCACCATGTATATACATGTACCGTACTCACCATGTATACATGTACCATACTGACCATTTACATAATGTGTACCCTACTCACCATGTACAATATGTGTACCCTACTCTTTATGAATATACATGTACCGTACTCACCATGTGTATACATGTACCATACTCACCATATACAATATGTGTACCCTACGCACCATGTATATACATGTACCGTACTCACCATGTATATACATGTACCATACTGACCATTTACATAATGTGTACCCTACTCACCATGTACAATATGTGTACCTTACTCTTCATGAATATACATGTACCCTACTCACCATGTGTATACATGTACCCTACTCACCATATACAATATGTGTACCCTACGCACCATGTATATACATGTACCGTACTCACCATGTATATACATGTACCATACTGACCATTTACATAATGTGTACCCTACTCACCATGTACAATATGTGTACCCTACTCTTCATGAATATACATGTACCGTACTCACCATGTAAATACATGTACCATACTGACCATTTACATAATGTGTACCCTACTCACAATGTATACATATGTACATTTCTCACCATGAATATACATGTACCCTACTGACCATGTATATACATGTACCGTACTCACCATGTTTATGCATGTACCCTACTCACCATGAATATACATGTACCGTACTCATCATGTATATATATACATGTACCATACTGACCATTTACATAATGTGTATCCTACTCACCATGTACAATATGTGTACCCTACTCTTCATGAATATACATGTACCCTACTGACCATGTATATACATATACCCTACTCACCATGTACAATATGTGTATCCTACTCACCATGTATATACATGTACCCTACTGACCATGTATATACATATACCCTACTCACCATGTACAATATGTGTACCCTACTCACCATGTATATACATTTACCCCACTCACCATGTATATATATGTACCTTACTCACCATGTATATACATGTACCCTACTGACCATTTACATAATGTGTACCCTACTCACCATGTATATACATGTACTCTACTCACCATGTATATATATGTACCTTACTCACAATGTATAATATGTGTACCCTACTCACCATGTATATACATGTACCCTACTTACCATGTATATACATGTACCCTACTCACCATGTACAATATGTGTACCCTACTCACCATGTATATACATGTCCCCTACTCATCATGTATATACATGTACCCTACTCACCATATATATATATATAATGTGTACCCTACTCACCATGTACATATGTGTACCCTACTCACCAAATATATACATGTACCCTACTCACCATGTATATACATGTAGCCTACACACCATGTATATACATGTACCCTACTCACCAAATATATACATATACCCTACTCACCATGTACCCTACTGACCATTTACATAAAATGTAACCTACTCACTATGTACAATATGTGTAACCTACTCACCATGTATATACATGTACCCTACTCACCATATATATACATGTACACTACTTACCTAGCATAAACATGTACTCCACTCACCATGTATATACATGTACCCTACTCACCATATATATACATGTACACTGCTTACCTTGTATATACATGTACTCCACTCACCATGTATATACATGTACCCTACTCACCATATATATACATGTACACTACTTACCTTGCATAAACATGTACTCCACTCACCATGTATATACATGTACCCTACTCACCATATATATACATGTACACTGCTTACCTTGTATATACATGTACTCCACTCACCATGTATATACATGTATTCTACTCACCATGTACGTATATGAATATTCTATTCACCATGTTTATACATTACCCTACTCGCCATGTACGCATGCATACCCTACTCACCATGTACATATATGTAACCTACACACGCACACACGCACGTACGCACGCACGCCCGCACGCACACACACACACACATATATATACATTAACCCTACTCGCCATGCACACATGCATATCCTACTCACCATGTATATATATGTTCCCTACTCGCCATGTACGCATGCATACCCTACTCACCATGTATATATATGTTCCCTACTCGCCATGTACGCATGCATATCCTACTCACCATGTATATACATGTAACCTACTCACCATGTATATATATGTTCCCTACTCGTCATGTACGCATGCATATCCTACTCACCATGTATATATATGTTCCCTACTAGCCATGTACGCATGCATACCCTACTCACCATGTATATATATGTTCCCTACTCGCCATGTACGCATGCATACCCTACTCACCATGTATATATATATGTTCCCTACTCGCCATGTACGCATGCATACCCTACTCACCATGTATATATATATATGTTCCTTACTCGCCATGTACGCATGCATACCCTACTCACCATGTATATATATATATGTTCCCTACTCGCCATGTACGCATGCATACCCTACTCACCATGTATATATATGTTCCCTACTCGCCATGTACGCATGCATACCCTATTCACCATGTATATATATGTTCCCTACTCGCCATGTACGCATGCATACCCTACTCACCATGTATATATATGTTCCCTACTCGCCATGTACGCATGCATACCCTACTCACCATGTATATATATATGTTCCCTACTCGCCATGTACGCATGCATACCCTACTCACCATGTATATATATGTTCCCTACTCGCCATGTACGCATGCATACCCTACTCACCATGTATATATATATATGTTCCCTACTCGCCATGTACGCATGCATACCCTACTCACAATGTATATATATGTTCCCTACTCGCCATGTACGCATGCATACCCTATTCACCGTGTACATACGTGTACCTTACTCACATGTATATATATGCACCCTATTGAAAGTGTACATATATGGATATCCTACTCACCATGTACACAATACACCCTGTTCACAATGTATATATGTTCCCTACTCACCATGTATGTATGTAGAAAGTTATGACATTCCTAATATGTATGTACATGTGTTAATGTTAGTAATTGAACTTTACTTTGCTAATCCTATTCTGTTATATTCCAAATGACCGTGTCATTGTTAGACGTTAAGACTTAAGAAGTAGACATTGTTCTTATTTTTGACCACGGTCTGAGTTGATCAATATCCAGAGTGGCTACCGTCTGCTTAAGAGAAATGCCTGCCGTACAGTGTCCTATCATTGGCTGTGAATATGTAACCGACGCCCTTGATGCAGCAATCGTCGCTGCACTCTCACTGCTCATAGTGTAACACTCTCTCTCTTGCTAAAGTTGCAAAAGTGAAGAGGCCTGTCATATCGGCAGCAAGCACAAGTGAGGAATCGGCATACTTCGCGTCACTATGGTCTGAATATGATGATTCCACCAAAATCACCGGCCGTGACAAAGTAGTAGAGCTGCTGGAATGTTGTGACGAACAGCTTCGCAAAGACATAACGCGATCTGCTTTACTAACAAAAGAAAACACTATGATGGCCAGAGTCACATTATACAACATGCACCAAGACCGTGATGAATCTGTGCGTAGTTTTTGTTCACGCTTACGTGAACAAGCGGGCATCTGCAAATTTATAATTTAGTGCCCCAATTGTGACACTGATGTCAGTTACACAGAAACAATTGTTCGAGATGTATTGCAAGGGACGTTGTCGATCCCGATATCTAGCTCGGCCTCCTCGGTGACAAGAATCAGGACATGACGTTGGAGGAGGTTTTATAGTTTGTTGAAGCTAAAGAGGCAGGAAAATGTTCAGCTTCTCGCCTACTTGATTCTCATGCAGTAGAAGCTGCTAGTAGTTCTTACAAAGAAGGCAAAACAAAAGCACTAAAAGACAAAACTGAACCATATTCGTATTACGATAAGAAAGGACATGGCAAGACCTCACCAGCCCGTCTCCGCATGGAAGAATGCCCAGCATACGGTCACAAATGCAAACACTGCAACTGCGATAATCACTTTGAGAGTGTATGTCGAAGTAAAGACAAGCCAAAAGCAACGACACTTACCTCTCATAGTGTAAACGAATGTGAAGGTGCTGTATTTGACATTATTTGTACCATTTCAAACACTGAACACAATTGCGATAGGAAGAAAATAACCATCGACCATCACCTGTATGACCATTTATCTGATACTTGGATCAAGAAAAGTTAAAGGTCACAATCATTCATTAACCTTACCATCAATTCTCGCCCGATGATTATAGAACCCTTGGCTTCAATCTTACCTCTGAAACCAAATATATCGTCCTCCCTGCCATGGCAGACACAGGGTGCCAAAGTTGCCTTGCAGGTATCAAGGTCATCCATCGCCTCGGGTTGAACACCACTGCTCTCATTCCTGTCACCATGAAGATGCATGCTGCCAACCGCAAAGGTATCACAATTCTCTGCGCAACCATCCTTTGTATCTCTGGCAAAGACGAACAAGGTCGGCATGTTGAAACCAGACAGATGACTTATGTAACCGACAATTCAGACAAGCTCTTCATCAGCAGAGAGGCCTGTATCGATCTTGGCATTATCTCCAACAGCTTCCCACTGTGGGTGAGATAAACGAAGTGCAATAAACTGCAATGACAGCAGCTTTGCAGAAAGACCTTCACAACACTGAAACTATTCGAAGTGTCAGCAACCTGATGACAATTTGTGAATGCCTTAAACGCCAGCTACCACCTCCATCCCCAATAAAGCTGCCTTATAAACCAATGGAATTCAATCGCATGAAACTGCAGAAATTCCTCATTGACCACTATAGATCTAGCACGTTAAACACCTGCAATCATTAACCGTTACAATTGATGACTGGTCCTTCAAGCGATTAAAAGTAGATCCCAATGCTGAACCTGTTGCTCACCACACACCTGTACCACTTCACTGGCAGGATGAAGTTAAAGCTGGACTCGACCAGGATGTTCGACTTGGTGTACTTGAACCAGTTCCCATCGGGGAACCCGTCACTTGGTGCCATAGGATGGTCATATGTGCTAAGAAAAATGGTAAACCACGCCGCACTGTTGATTTTCAGCCTCTCGACGCACACGCGACTCGGAAAACTCATCATACACCTTCACCATTTCACCAAGCTAGATTAGTGCCTCATGGCAAGAAGAAGACAGTCCTAGATGCCTGGAATGGTTACCACAGTGTGTCCATTCTTAGAGATGATCGTCATCTCAATACATTCATTACACCATGGGGCAGATATCGTTACAAGACCGCTCCTCAAGGATACATTGCATCTTGTGACGGCTACACCAGACGGTATGATGAAACTGTAGCAGCTATACCAAACAAAACTAAATGTGTATATGACGTCCTTCTCTGGGCTGGTTCCCTAGAGGAAAGCTTCTTTCAAGCTGTTCATTGGCTTGACATCTGTGGACAACAAGATATCACATTGAACCCTGAAAAGTTTGTATTTGGACAAGACTCTGTGGAATTTGCTGGATTCAAAATAACAACAAATAGTGTCCGTCCATGCATGAAATACCTTCGTGCTATCCTAGATATCCGGCACCCAAGAACCTAACAGATGTGCGGTCCTGGTTTGACCTTGTGAACCAAGTGTCCTATGCCTTCAGTATGGCCAAAAAGATGCTACCATTCAAGCAATTATTGAAACCTGGAATATCCTTTGTTTTGGACAACGACCTCAACCCTTTTGAAGCATCCAAAGCTGCAATCATAAGTGAAATTGAAGAAGGTGTAAAAATATTTGACCGCAGCAAACCAACATGTCTTGCTACTGACTGGTCTAAAACTGGCATCAGATTTTGGCTATTTCAAAAACACTGCAACTGTCCAGAACAGGAACCATTTTGCTGCCGTACAGGATGGAAGATCACACTCGTGGGCAGTAGGTTCACTCATTCTGCTGAATCCCGTTACGCGCCAGTTGAGGGTGAAGCCCTTGCAGTTGCTGACACTCTGGACAAATCAAGATGTTTTGTTTAGGGATGCGAGAATCTCATCATGGCCGTTGACCACAAACCTCTATTGAAAATACTTGGTGACAGGTCTCTCTCAGGTACAGATGCCGTATGATTCATGTGCCAGGCGTCAAACACCGAGCCGCTGACTGTGTCTCTCGTCACCCAGCTGGTAACCCAGAGAAACTTACACTTACAGATGACATAGCAGCTATCAATCAATATGTTTCAATTCCGGCAACACTGCTACCTTCCAAAACGTTCCTAGCAGGCATACGTACTTCTGAAACAGATAATAATACGGAACCTGGACAATCCGGCCCTACTCCAAAACGGCCATAGAGAATCCGGTCCCATTTAGCATGGTCAATCCGGCCCCACTTTTTATTTCTATTTTATATAGCAATATCAGTGTTAAGTTTTATATTATTACATACATAACAATTATTATATATGATGCAGTTATTAATCATTAAAATATTCATGAAATAAACATTGTAGAGTTAAACTTTATAATTTGTGCCGCACATTGTAATAACAAGTATACGGGTTTTTTAATGTTTAAACAATTAAGTTAACGGTTTTTAAAAATTAAAGGTAAACTTGATTACTCGGGTCGTACATTGTGCAAACAACTACAACAATTATTTGAACAAGGAAAACTATTTGCGTTTTGATTAAACCAAAGACGTAACAATGAAAATCAGTTTGTGTTTGATTACAAATATCTAAACGCCAATACAGACGTCGCACATTGTGCAAACAAATAAACATGCTTTTCATACATCCAAGTTTTTAGAATAATGGAATCAATTTGCGTTTGATTTAAAACTAATCTTGATTATTTACGTCGGGCAATATGCAAACACAATGTTGACGCAATGTAAATTAATTTGCATTTAGTAAAACATCTCTTTTGATATTTAAAAACTGTAAATTAAAAACGTACCACTTTTCGTTAATTAAAGGTATACCTAATACTTTGGTCGCGCATCATGTAAACAAATTAACATGTCTTTTAATACATTACAAATATTGAAACAATGAAAATGTAGCAAGTACTAATAGAGTACCATCCGCATGTGTATAAAAGTACAGCTATTCAATATCAATTTTATATACATGATTTGATACTTAAACGGACTGCTATTTGTTGTTATACTAGATTCTAGTCTTTTATATTGTTAACTTGGATAACTTTAAAATGGATGATTTGTGTATAGCCTAGTCGGAACACTGTGCGGCCGAGCCAACATGCTGTTTCATGCGATAAATGTCAAAGGTGGCAACACCGGCTTTGCGGAACTGGTAAGTTACTGTGTTTTCTTTTAAATAATTTGATATTAGTATAAAATATTTTTTAAAAAAACACCAGTTTATATAGTATATAAGTATACAATAAATTATAGTTGAATATTTTTTGTTTTATGGTTCTTATGTTTACTACTTTCGGCGTTTTTATTTATCTGTTATAATACGAAAAATATCAATCTTTATAAATAAATAATAGTTCTTCTAATACGATAAGCGTTTAACGTTAATTGCAACTTTGGATGTATCAAATATGATATTTGCTCCTGAACTGAGTTCTAAAAGTATTGTCATCCAATATATCCATAAATGTATTTTGTCTTAATTAAAATTTATTTTTTAAACATATATTCCATACAAAGAGTGCATGTCGGCCATTAAAGACAATACAGACTTGCTCTTCGTCTGTGGAGAACGCAAGGACTCGGAGGTACTAATCTGCTCTTTATAATAATAATTATAATAACATGGTCAAGCTTTTAGTGCTCGTAGTTCCTTGTATAAAATACATACCGGTAATATATACATATATAAGTATTTAAATGTTTACGTTATACTTGTCCAACTTCAGAAACTATTAAAAATATTAGTATTTAATTCTGAGAATTTAAATACCTACGAGGTATATCCCAAAAGTAATAGGACGCATTTAGAAATATGACTTTTAGTGTTTCAACCCAAACAAAACTTGGCATGAATAATTTTCAATATCTAAACTACAAGCATGCTAAATTTCAATATCGTACACCACTATTACACATTAATTTTGACAAGTCAAAATGTATACGTTACAAAGTACGGGGGAGATTGGCGTTATTTGTGCGACGTCAAATTGACATTCAAATGAATGTCATTCTTTTTTCGCTTTTTTCGAAGTATGAACCGCTATGCAAAACACATTTTTTGTGGTACAGCACCAACTTCTGGTACATGTCTAGATACTATGATGACTCATAGATCCTAACCACAGAATGTACACTACGAAACATGGCCCGGAGGTACTGAAAGTGGTTTTCACAAAGATCTTACTGGAATCCAAGAAAAACACACAACATTTCGGTCGTCCACATTGTCAGTTACTTTCGTCTCACCATTGGAAACCCATTTGTACCACCAATAGATAAGACTCCTGGATATGCCTTCTGTTACAGAGTTGTGTGAAATAAACTTCAGAGTCTCCTGTGGGGTCATATTACACCCGACACAAAATTTTACCACACTCCAAATTTCCACTTTAGGCGTTACGTCGTCCAATTTCTTTACTGTTCAAACTCGCACTTGTTATTTTAAAAGTGCGCACAATAATCAAATGTTTATCAATAACGTCGAATTTTTCAATGATATTCGTACATGATCTGATATAATGTCCACTGTTATTTCATAACATTTGGCACGATATTGAGGATATTGTCCGCTTTTTAAGACAATATTGTTTTTTTAAACGACGTCTATTTTCAAAGTCCCCCGTACTTCCAAACTCGCGTTACTATGGTGCCTTTTGCATGAACTTAACAATGACTAAAAGTTGATTTGATGTTTTATGACAATAGAAGATGTGTCGATCTATCAATTGATACCACCATTGGTTTGCATGCAACGCCCTCAACACAAAAATGACAGGGTCGTCCTATTACTTTTGGGACATACCTCGTACCTGTTGTGCTATCACCTAATTCATCATGCAAACTGTATACAATTTAATTTTTATTTGTTAGTCGAGAACTGTGCTGCATTCCACTTCAATCGAAGAAATAGACGATTTTGATGTCATCGCTACATGGAATACGGACAGAAACGACGAGGTACCAATGGAAACTACAGCAAGCAGCGCCACCGAAATTCCATTCAGAAATTTTTCGGTTGGTGAGTTTGACGTAACGGTCTGCTGACGACATGCCCAATGAAACTTCTGAGATTTTGGAAACGCAAGTAGCTGTTTACCCCATGATAATGATAATTGATAATGATAATGGATATCAATGACAACGATTTCTCAATTGTTCTATAATGAAATCATTTAAATTTGTAGCTCATGACAACATGAACGTCTGTCCGAGACTGTCGTTAAGGACGAGCCTCTGCAGTTGGAAGTAATTAACGAAGGGACGAATCAAGGGCGTTTGAAGTTGGTTTCATCGGCTACACGTACACTGTTAAGGTAACGAACTTGAAATAATATCAATATAATTTAAAACGTTTTAACCATTTTATATTTTTGTATATTTCCTAGAGCGAAATCGACCCCCACTACACACACACTACTTAATTAATAAATTTGTTCATCCTCTTATTTTTAGGAATTTTTTAAGAAGTAACAATAAAATATCTGTTCTTTTCTTAATTTATGTTTGTAAATTTTATGTTTCAGAAAAAAAACCCGGAAAAAACGACAACATGGAGGTGCAGCGTACGAAGTAAAGCTTTATGGTGTCACGCTTCTATTCTGCAGAAGGGAAATTCGTATAAGGAAGGGACACACCAGCACTGTCATCTTGCAGACGTGTTAGCCACAAAGAGACTGAAAATAAAGACAGATGTAAGTCGTTTACAAATTATTTTCACATGTTATGAAATAGTTGATTGAATATTTATCTTATAACTTTCCCACTTTCGCGATGAGAGACGAATGACAATAGTTATGTCGTTTAAACGGCAGTTTATTAATTCAACTTAACTTATGATTTAGGTACTCGAGGATGGAAAGGCCCAGGTGCATAGGTTGGCACACGATATTGTGACATCTACCATGAACTCCCATTTGCAACCTACTGATTTCGACCTACCCAAACCCGACAACCTTGTTCGTCGTGTGAACAGGCGGAGAGAAGAACAACGACCAACAGAGCCACCGGACCTTGATTTCGAAGGTAACATTTTTTTCTGAATTGCTTTATTGTTATTGTATTACTTCAAAAATCATTAAGATACAGAAAATGACACAAAAAGTATAGGCTTAATTACAAGTATACGCACAGCAAACACTTTATCTATACAGTGACTGCACATTGTTTACATAAACGAAAATTCAATTACGTATACACTTTTAATATTTATCATTATACTGGAGATTGACACAGATTTCATCGGCGATCGGAGACATTCGGTGTGATGCAGAAAGACACTTGTTGTTCGCCACAAAGTACCAGATGGACCTTCTACAAACTACTAAACGCTGGTACCTGGACGGAATCTTTAGCATAGTTCATCGCCCTTTATACAACTGTTTTCCATCCGATGGATTCATTGTTAAGGGTGACTGCAGAAAACAGGTGCCTCTTGTCACGGTGTTGATGTCCAGGCGGAGGAAGCAGTACAACGTGGTATTAAGTATTTTATAAATAGACATCTATAGACATTGTTTATTCAGTAATAAAGACCTTCGGCCCAAAATAAAGCAATGTCACCATATATTTTAGAGTGACATTTTACAAATTTCGTTGTCCTTTGCCTTGGTAATCTTGTAATTCATAATATTCACAATACAAAGTTTACAGGATTTATCATGCATTTAACTAATTATGTTGTTTAACTATTTTTAGGTCTTTTAACACATCATCAGTCTTGTTTGATCGTGTGCCAGAAGTTGAACGTCTCACACCACTATTACATTTCCCATAGGGCTCCATTGTAACATTTATGTCCAAAACAGAGTGCAAAATTAAATTCTGCAGCATGTGTCTGGGCTCAAATTCTTCACTGGTTCAAGATATGCAGTTATAAAGAAAAAAAAATTACATGACCAGTTGTTTTTTAAATTCAATGCTTTTGTGAGATTTATCAATTTCCAGAGTAATAATATGCCAACTATTCACCCTCGATGCGGTTCGAACCAACAATTCTGAAATGACACAGAACTCTCCAGAAAGCTGGTATCAGCATAGCATTTTCAGTGGTGATTTCTATAATACTGACCATTCAACTCATGCAAGCAAAAAAACAAAACATTGCAGTACAAAGAAGAAAAAGAGAGCTAAAGTTTTATTTCTACCTCCTTCATCTGTAGGTCCGGAGTACTCAAGGGAGATAATAGGGGTGTAAGTTCTGAACGGTTTATGCTCGACTTTGAATTCGGTAATAAATCATTATTTACATTATTACATACATGTTATTTCGATATTTAACACTTTCTGCAATTCTGAAATTTCATATAGTACTTAAGTATTTTTTTTACATTAGACAATAGCGGACGCTAGTAATAACTACATCCTTTGTTTCATCACAGCTGCGTGGCAAGCCATAAGAGAAGTATTCACAGGTCGGCAGGTTAGTGGATGCTCCTTCCACTGGGCGCAAGCTGTGCTGCAGAAGGTTTCCGTACTTGGCCTGAAAACAACCTATCAGAGAGAGAGAGAGAGAGAGAGAGAGAGAGAGCGAGAGCGAGAGCGAGAGAGAGAGAGAGAGAGAGAGCGACGTATATAATTATATTCATTTCATTTTCTTTAGCCATTCTTATTAAATTGAATAATAAATCATAAGTGTGTTTTGTCCAATTTAATCCCCCAAAACAGTTACTTTCATTAAAAATCATTGATTATTATATGTGTTCTATGTAATTCCGTTACCAGTCATTTTTTCAATAACAACCCCGCAGTATTTATTATGTTCATTTCAAATTATATAATAACTATTCAGTATATTACTTTTTTAATTAGAAATACCAAAAAATAAATGCTATAATTTATGAAAAAAAAGTGGGGCCGGTGTAACGTTGTAAACTGACCCCCATAGAATAATGACCCCGGTCATTATTTTATATAGAACAATGACCCCTTTTCTATAAAATACTGACACCCCTTATAAAATAATGACCCCCCGATTTTATCTATAAAATATTGACCCCCACTTAACCTATTACTAACATACTCTATATCAATTCAATTCACTGTCGTGTTTCTATTGCTTATATTTGTTGCTGTTGATTCTGCTGCTGCTACTGCTGCTGCTGCTGCTGCTGCTGCTGCGTCTACAGCTGGCACAACAGCAGTATAACTTAGAGACCCCGCTAAGAAATAAACGTACATCTATTGAAAAATGAAATTTAAAAGGGTTTTCATTTGAATTATCATTATTGTACTTAAAGAGAAGTATAACAATAATAGAAGATATACCTAAGTCGTTTTAAGGTTACTATAGAAATAAAGAGAACCGATAATTAGGCTGGAGGATAACTTATAGTAATGGTGATTTTGTCCTAAATTTTAGAGGAAACATCATTTTGTAATTGCATCCTACATGTTGCACTAATTTCGTAATAGCATGGGCTCGCGGGCTCATTACGAAAAAATGATATTGACGGTAAAATAGTTCATTTTCTGGAGTGCAAGATTGTAAAAAGGCAATTAATACGTGGAAAAGCACATTTTTTATGCCACCCCTGAAAGTGATGTCAAATACCCTTAACCTTTATTATGTCACCTACATGTCATTCATATATACCTCCAAAAATAGGCGAAACGGGTGTGGGGTAGCCTCTTGTTTTATTACCTGTGACGCTCCTCGTCGTTAGAAAGTATTCAAATTTCAGTATATCGTTGAAAAGACATCCTTCCTTGGATTTTGGGTATTTTTGTCACTTTTCAAGCGTTTTTAAGTTGAAAAAGTCAACAATTATATCAATATAAGGCATAATATATGCAAATCGGTTGTGGGGAAGTCCCATGTTTTATGATTTGTGACGCCCATGACAATAAGATGTTGTTCGAATTTCAGTATAATGTTTAAATATAGTCATTCCCCTGGAAGTTTGGGTGTTTTTTGTCACTTTTCAAGAGCTTTTAAGTAACACGTTTTGAGCACTAATCATACCCTTTTATAACAGTCAAATCCATTGCACAATATGTTAACTAAGTTTTTGTTACGATACTCGTCACGACTTATATATAAAGTTGTAATGTGTTTCTAAAGAAACCAGGGAAGACAGGACCAATTCTTAGAACAAAACAAGGGCTGCAGTCGAATGACAGCCATATCTCCCGCCGATGCCATTTGAAAAAAGGCCCATAACTCCAGAACGGGTTCAGCAAATCCAAGATTTTTTCTTCCTCCACAACTGAGCATTAATAGTAGTAATCCCTGAAAGTTTGAATCGATTCAATCCAATAATGAATGAGGACTTGCGGTCACAAAAATGTTGCACGGACACACGCACGGATGGGTGCCATTACCATATTCTCCTCCGATGCCTATCGGCGTGGGATAATAATGTTGTAAGTGTACCTTATATGGGTTAGGGTTTGGGTTAAGGGGTCGTTATTCTATAGGTGGTCACAATTCTATGTAAGGGTCATTTTTCTACGTGTGGGGGAGTCATACTATTATGACCGGGGGTCATTATTTTATATTCTATGGGGGTCAGTTTACAACGTTACACCGGATTGACCATGCTAAATGGGGCCGGGTTAACCAAGGACGTTTTGTTTAGGGGCTGGATTTGCGTGGTGCCGGATTGTCCATAATTCAATAATACTATAGAGGAGTGGACAGGTGTAAAACCTGGCGGTTGTGTTAAATTTAGGATTTTTAGAAGGAGCAGCTGGCGGTGCCTACTAACTTCTTTATTCATTAACCGATTTTAAAAATGTTTATACCATTAAAAAGCTTAGAATGTGTAGTTTCTGAAACTGAAAAGATAAAAAAAATCCATTATCAAATGAATGAGATACGGACGGTTAAAACGAACACATCATGGCGACTAAATTTACGCCATATTTTTCGCTTGAAAAACCTGGCGGTACCCTTTAACTTTTTTGTTTATCATTGGAAATTCAATTATTTTATATGTCTATGTAAGTAATGTAATGTAGTGTTAGAAAAGATAAAGTTATTAAAAATTGATCAAGTATTACGGAAGATACACTCTTACAAAATACGTACTTAAAATGTTATATTTTGCAATAAATTTTGCTGACGGAAAAACCTGGCAGTACCCCTTAAAATCTTTATTTGTTATTTCATTTTAATTTGCTTTATATGATTGTAATGCTGAAGTTCTGTAGTTTTCTGTGATATAAAGAAAATTAAAATCGGACAGTGTTAAATTTAGGATAGAGGAGTGTGTTATTGCATCAGCTACATCTTCACTTGACTCGCTCGCAATGAAATCAGTGACATGGGAAAGAGTCCGTATCGCCACAGTAAGTGATGACAGCATAAACCAACTACTTGACCTTATCGAGTCTGATACACCCGACTCCCGCCATGAGTTCCCTGTACCACTGCGGGACTATTTCCAATTTCGGGACCACCTCCATACCGTCAATGGTGTCGTACTATACAAGGATCGTATAGTAATACCTCCCACCCTTCGACATGACATATTAACTGCTTTACATTCAGCTCACCAAGGTGTCACCTCTATGATCTCGAGAGCTGAGGCTTCAGTATTTTGGCCCGGAATTACTCCTGCCATTGCATCGTACAGAACCGGATGTAACCATTGCAATTGCATCGCCCTCTCTAACCCAAGTGCGCCACCCTATCCGCTGATAACACAAGACTATCCATTTCAGTGTGTCTGTGCCAACTTCTTCCGCTACAAAGGAGTCAATTACCTGGTTGTCGTCGACTGGTCAAACTGGCCAATCGTTGAACGATCAACGATCATCTGATGCTGCAGCTCGGCTCTTAACTTGCCTACGACGTACATTTGTCACCTTTGGCATACCGGATGAACTAGCCTCTGATTTAAAGCCCGAATTTACAGCCACAGCTACACGACAGTTCCTTATAGACTGGGGTATACATCACCGTCTCTCCTCACTTGCTTACTCTCACAGCAACTGTCGGGCTAAAGTGGGTGTCAAGACTGTTAAGCATCTCATTACTGACAACACTGGTCCCAATGGCGATCTTGACACTGATGCATTCCAACGTGCTCCAATACAGAAATACCCCGACAGAGATACAAAACTTTCCCCTGCAATGTGTGTTTTTGGCCATCCGATATGGGACTTTATCCCGATCCCACCCGGCAGATATAAACCCCACCATACCTTGTGAGAAACCATGGCTGCTAGAAAAGAGGCACTACGTAACCGTCACATGAAAGAAGCTGAACGTTGGTCAGAACATACCAAAAGACGCTTGACACTCGCTATCGGTGACCATGTTTGCGTTCAAAACCAAATTGGGCCTCATCCGCTCAAATGGGACAAAACTGGCATCATCACTGAGGTCCGCCAATTTGACCTGTATGTTGTGAAGATGGATGGATCTGGGAGAGTTACACTATGTAACAGAAAATTACTTAAAAAATACATACCTGTCAAAACACCCCAACAGACACGGACCATCGAGAACTACATATTGCATAGACAACTCCAACCTGTCTCAACAGGTACTGAACCTGACTGGAAGTTCTGATCCCTCTCACCCTTATTCAGTAACACAGACTCCAGTAACACCGAGTTCCTCTAAATTAACACCAGATTCACCTCTGTTACCTGTCTCATCGACTGGACCAGCAACACCAGTCAATAGTACTCCGTCGACTCGTGTAATACCGGGCAGATCGTCATCTAGACTTAACAACCATTTTGAGCACCGCCATTTGACCTTTAACCGGGCAGTACCTGACCAGAATTATGGACAACCGCCAACCACACGGCCATCAGTTACAAATGTCACAGATAATGAACATAACCCCAATCATACACCCAGCGACCCACGACAATCGAGCCGTGTCACTCGCTCTCCAACCTGGCACTCAGATTATCAGATGAACTAACAATATGCATGACATTGTGTCTATCTGAAACTGTTTCACATAACTTAAGAGACATCAGTTTGTGGTAACTTTATTATTTTCACTAGAATTATGATATGAACTAACAAAATACAGGACAGTGTATTTAACTTCCACTTTTGCACATAACCTAAAGGACATTAGTTTGTGCTTATTTGATTATTCTTGTTTCATTCATTTTTTGTTGTTGATTATCATGTTTAATTTCAGTTTTAGCCACCTAAACTTAAAAGTATTATAGCTTCCAAATATTTGGAGGGAGAAAGAAGATTATGACATTCCTATGTACATGTTTTAATTGAACTAATCATATTCTGTTACATTCCAGATGACCGTGGTCATTGTTATACATAAAGACTTGTAAAAGACAAATAGACAGTGTTTTTATTTAATAGGCTCTGTCTTACAGATCTCACAGCTCGATTTCTTGAATCTGTCAACCAATAAATGAATATTGTCTCGGTGAAATGCCTAAAATGTAGCTATAGGCATTGTCTTACAGATCGCACAGCTAGATTTCTTGAATTTGCCAACCAATAAATGAAGATATTTACAGTGTAGTACCTAATATGTAACTATAGGCCATGTTGTACAGATCTCACAGCTAGATTTCTTGAATCTGTCAACCATTTAAATTAATGATATTCTCAGTATAGACTATAGGCCTTGTCTTACAGATCTCACGGCTAGATTTCTTGAATCTGTCAACTATTTAATGAAGATATTATTTGTGTAGTGTTTAACATGTAACTATAGGCATTGTCTAACAGATATCACGGCTACATTTCTTGATTCTGTCAGCCATTTAATGAATATATTCTCAGTGTAAGTGTTCAATATGTAACTATAGGCCTTGTCTTTCAGATATCATGGTTAGATTTCTTGATTCTGTCAACCATTTGATTAATATTTTATCAGTGCAGAGCCTAAAATGTAACTATGTAACCATTAATTTTTTTAGATGGCAATCTGTACAAAAACCAATTGGGATGTGCTAAAGGTGTGCAGATCATCTGTGAAGGACAGGAAAGGCCATTTTGCATGAGTTTCATACTGGAGGTCACAGTGGGATCAATAAAACCATTGGTGCGATTAAGATACTGTTGGCCATGAATGACAGAGGATGTGAAGCAATATGTAACTTCTTTTTATTCTATTAATTAAGTTGTTATGTTGAAGATTTTATTAACAATTCATTAAAAATGCAAAATCAAATCTTTGCAAGAAGTGTATTTTGACAAATGTAATGCTTTAGCGACTTGGTATAGGGTGAGTCACCTGAAGTGACTGGCAGCTGGCTTTTTTAGCGCCGAGTATTTGACGTACCTCAGGAACTTAGTAATTAACACATTTCAGTTATTCTCTAGTGACTCGGTATAGGGCAAGTCATCTGTCAGACCTCCACGTTGGTACCAGCTGGAAACAACATTTACTTTTGTAGTGTTGGCTAGCATGACATAATGCATATACAAACTTTTTGATAATTAAACTTAAATAAAACATTCATGTTTGTCAAATCCTTATGAAGGGGAAAAAGCTATTGTCATGACCTTGGTGGCGTCGTTATTGTTACCCAGCTTTCCTCTGGAACTGAGAAATCACGTTACAGTAACTTCATAAACACATTCATATTGAATGTTACATAAACAATGTATAGATAGCTCACTCACCTAAATTTCCATACTTTGGACTTTCAGACTTTAATAGGAAAAGTGTATTCATTAGCTTGGGTTTGATATTTTGGCTCACTTCATCAAATCTCAAAGTGAACTGTTCTGATTGCCTGTTGTCCACTAACCTTCCGTCCATTTATTTTTTGTTGTGTGCACTCCAGCACTTGCATTTTGCATTGGATCTTCACCACATTTAAATAGTAGCTATATAACCATTATATCAAATCGAATAGTAAATGTCAAAGTTATTGAAGCATTAAAAACTGCACTATTTTCATTTAATTTTTGACAGACTTACACAGTCATAATGAGCATAATATATTTAACGAGTATCAATTGGATAAATATTGTCGAATTGTCAAAAATTATGTGTATTTTATGTCGTGTGCACTCTAGCATTCACAGTTTCTATTCAATCTCCATTAAACTTACACAGTTGTTATGTGACCATACTATGTTGGACAAGTTCTTGAACTGGCAAAATTGGATAATTAATGTGGGGTGTTATGGTCATTGAATCCACAAAAATTGCACTATATGAATATATGTAGATTCTGAGAAAATTGCCTTCTTTAGCTTTGTCTTCTCTGCCACAGTTGAGCAACTTAGGGGCGTACTGGCCCTAATGTTTAATAGCGAAATATGAGGTACAATAAACAGGTAATAGCATATTATTATCATCATTATCAGTAGTAGTAGAAGTAGTAGTAGTAGTAGTAGTAGTAGTAGTAGTAGTAGTAGTAGTTCTGTAGTAAGAGTTGCATTATATGTTTGAAATGCACAACTGCCAAAACATATTAGACACAACATTGAGAATATCTTCATTACATGATTGACATATTCAAGAAATCTAGCCGTGAGATCTGTAAGACAGGGCGTATAGTTAAATATTAGATACTACACTTAGAATATCTTCATTTATTGGTTGGCAGATTCAAAGAATCTAGCTGTGAGATCTGTAAGACAGGGCCAATAGTAAAATACTATAGACACTATACTGAAAATATCTTTATTTATTGGTGGGCAGATTGAAGAAATCTAGCCAATGAGATCTGTAAGACAGGACTTATAGTTAAATATTAGACACTACACTGAGAATATCTTCATTTATTGGTGGGCAGATTGAAGAAATCTAGCCGTTATATCTGTAAGACAGGGTTTATAGTTAAATACTAGACATTCTCTTCATTTATTGGTTGGCAGATTCAAAAAATCTAGCGGTGAGATCTGTAAGACAAGGCCTATAGTTAAATACTAGACACTATACTGAGAATATCTTCATTTATTGGTGGGCAGATTGAAGAAATCTAGCCAAGAGATCTGTAAGACAGGGTCTATTGTTAAATATTAGACAATATACTGAGAATATCTTCATTTATTGATTGACATATAGAAATCTAGCCGTGAGATCTGTAAGACAAGGCCTATAGTTACATATTAGGCACTACACTGAGAATGTCTTAATTAAATGGTTGGCATATTCTAGAATTTTTTTGCTATGAGATCTGTAAGATAAGGCCTATAATTAAATACTTGACACTATACTGAGAATATATCTTCATTTATTGGTTGGCAGATTGAAGAAGTCTAGCTGTGAGATCTGCAAGACAAGGGCTATAGTTACTTATTAGACACTATGCACTATTTCTCAAAAAATAAAAAAAATAATCTATTTTAACTTTCAATTCATTATGTCCCGTCTTGAAGCTGTAGGTCTGTAGGATATTATTCCAAAATGAATTCAACAATCTCCTTTTGATTTATTAATGACATATATTTAAGTAAAGGCACTATCATTTTATCAGTAACGTAAGTTTCATTAGCACCATTAATATTTACTATAGTAAGCAAATACATTTTTGACAGGACAACCCCACCACACAAATGTCACTTCAAAGAATAGACATATGCCATACAACTGTGTGTTCACAAGATAACATACACACATTAACAACCAAACGGAACAAATCGAAAATATAACTCTCTTATTTAAACACAAAATCTTACGGAAACAAAATATTTTTAAAATTCAAATCGTGTACTTTCTGTTCACGATTTTCTGACACGTTAGAGCAAAACTTTAACAACTAATTATCTTAACATCAAACTCGAGTAAACAACTCCTAAATAAGAAAATCGGGCCAAACTTGCCAATTTTTTTTTTGATAAATACAGGTATCTGAACAGTAACGTATGTTCAAAAAAACACACTTAACTATCTGAAAACTTTAAGAAATGGAATTAAAACATGTGTAAAACATAGCCGACATATTTATATGCTACAGAACAAGTAAATCAATTTCTCCTAGAAGCATATCTTGTTTTAAGAGATATGATATTAATTTCTATGTAATCGTATTGTAATAGTTATTACTTGTAAACGTATGTGTAGTGAAAGACTGACATTATATTGACGAAAACGATGCGTTGAACACAACAAAATAATTTTCGCTTTTTGTTTGTTCAATATTCAAATGGAGTACCGGTAAGATTATGATGTTAGCTCTTTCTAGACTATTGATGAAATGTTTGTAACTATTATTTAGAATAACGTATGTTTCAATTCACGATAAGGTGTTATATCATTACAAGGGATGTATAGTTGCATTACGGTGAGTCTGTTTGCGTAAATGTCTTAATGTGTTGCATTTCTTCTGTTCAGTAACATCTCTATTTCCTCAATGTCCGACATTGACAACCTGTACATTTGCTTTGACTTTCCAGAAGCAATTGAACGACTTGTTTTTCACAGAATGTGCTTTTTACGCCCAACAACATCCTCATTACTGGGCCACTTGAACGGTGCTTTCTTTTTCTGCATGAAAGTAACCTTGTAATCGAAACCGTCAACATTGGGCTATTTTTACAATCTGGCTAACATACCAATCTCCTTCATAAACAGCTGCAATGTAGTCTCCTGTATTGTAAGGTGTAACTGTTGAATTGGATTTTCGAGTACAAATTTGCATTATTTATTTACATAGAAAAATACATTTACAGCTTTAAAAACAAATAACTACACATAAAACGATCAATATAGTGAAGATATAAATTATTACCTGACATGAGGGTATTTCGGGATAATCCTCTAACTGGAAGTTTCTTTTTCTTTTCAAAAATCAAAATGCAAGTGCCTTAACATTACACATGATTAAACTATTCGTCTAGAAGAATTATAGCTGAGCATATTATACCTGTAGGTATAAAGGTGACCTTTAAAACCTATGTAACGTATGTTTCATTCTTAAATACGGATGCTGTTTTTCTCAGTCAAAATCGAAAATACTGAGAATATACACTTACTGTACCAGATCTGAAGTCAATTCCGTAAATGTCCATATATTAATTATTGTTTGAAGCAGAATTCATCGGAAATTTACTATTCTGTGTAATCTTCACACTGATGCCAAGAGGCATCACTTTTTTACAGAAGTTTGACGACATCCGATAATTTAGTATAACAACGCGGTTAAGTCCTAAAACAGTATAATGGTCAAGCGTACATATTCAGCACACATAGTTTATTCATATTAAAAGCACGATAAGGCTACGAGTATCGCATATATAATGCCATAAAGTCCTGAAGTTAAAAATTTGAGTGGCGACAGTATGTTACATTTGACAGTATTTTAGGCTTTAGTGTGTCAATATTACACAACATATTAAACTAAAAGACCATGTTCCCATTCGCCTACATCGGCATATACAATAAAATAACCATATATTCTGATAAGGAAATATCCTTTGGAACATCAATTTGCTCATTTTATTGAGAATTGGTGTATACTGAGAATATCTTTATTTATTGGTTGGCAGATTCAAGAAATCTAGCCGTGACTTGTAGTCCAGAGGATCCTTAAAAAGGTAAAAATTGGAAATTTCAAAAATGTTTTCAGAAAAATCAGTGTCATATTTGTTCATATTTGGCTTCAAGATAAGTAAATTAAGTAGCTGATATTGATAGTTAGGGGGACTTAGAATTTTACATAAGGATACTATGAGAAAAGAGAACATTCTCATTTCTATTATTATCAGATTCATTTTATTATCATTATTATTTAATATAAATCGAAATAAAAGGAAAACGTGCAGCATTCTCTATGTTTATTGAACATATATATTTACGTTTGTGCAGTAACAAACTGCGAGATAATAAACAATCATAATCTATACTATTAAAAGGTAAATAAAGGTTGGCATGTTTAGGCCGCTCTATGGTGTATAGATTCCTCCACCGAAAGGCGACCATGCGCTACAGGCAAGCTCCCATTAACAGAGACCCAGCTTTTGATTAAAATGACGGCAAATTGAAGCAACACGCAATACAACACTAGTCAACAACGGACTGACTGACTGCATCAAGTACACCGACTCCACCCGAATGCATGACCATAGACCCCAGCTTACAACGGCTACGCACCGGAAACCAGTGCCACATTGAAAGTTAGGGTCTACCGCCAAACATCCGGTGCTAAAAGGGGTGCCGACAACTGCTATTGTAGTTATTCAATACCGATGGGAATGACAGCCCATCCTACGGTTTACCAGCATAACAGTGGTTACTTTAACCACCATAAAATCGTATAATAATACGGTTACACATACAACTGACCAACTTTGGTATGCCCTTCATGATGCATTGAGCCACCAAGCAGCAACGCAATCTAGGTCTTACCAGTACTTTAAGGGCAAGACCTAGTGACCCGAAGCAACTCCAGTCTACCATTATTAAGTGGCAAAATGCATCATGTACAATTTTCAGACAGATACACAAACGCAACAAACTGCAACTGCATCAAACACACAAAATACTCGTATAACAATACGGTTACACATACAACTGACCAACTTTGGTATGCCCTTCATGATGCATTGAGCCACCAAGCAGCAACGCAATCTAGGTCTTACCAGTACTATAAGGGACCAGACCTAGTGACCCGAAGCAACTCGAGTCTACCATTATTAAGTGGCAAAAATGCATCATGTACAATTTTCAGACAGATACACAAACGCAACAAACCGCGACTGCATCAACTCACAAAATACGGTCTGGGTGCAAACTTTTTGATACGAAACGTGGGCACACCATATGACACAGCTCAAGACCAACAGCAACGGTATAATGCGTGTTGCCACAATATCTAGTACAAGGTACCAATTTTTCCAATCTGTGACAATAACACCGTTGAGAACCACAGTTATACAAAAATAAAATATTTGGCTATTAACAGAACGCCTGATCCCTTCCGATGAACCCGACTTGAGCGACAGTTCTAGCAATTAAAGTTTAAAATAAATACTTTTGATCAACACTTTATATCATACTTATAGCAAACTGTTCTTAATGTTAGTGAGGCACTAACCATGTTCAATTGTACATAAAATATTAAACAACAAACGCCAACTCAAACATTCCGTGCAATTTAACGACAGTCTAAGTCACTTTCGAATCCGATATCCAGGCATTAGGTACACAATGCATGTAACGTATCATCCTGTTCCACAACTATTAACAAAGAGTCTGTTCGTACAAGGTAGAAGTAGGTAATGTTCGCAAAGTCGGTACCCGTGACAGAAGATCCATGATAGTATATACGTGGCAGTGAACTGGATATCGGAGACCATCTAATGCACACCAGTTGTTACCGCATTAGTTAAATCTTAACGTACAGGATCCTGAAAAATATACTGGGAACAGCAATTCTGACACAAAATCATGCATATATGTAACCAGGATTAATAAGTCCTTATCACACACTAGTTGCCATTGAACATGCAATAAAAAACATCTTCTAGGGGTGTGGCGGACGGGTAATTTTCTAAACTCTTGTGTCATGTAGATAAAAGTGAGAAGGCTGCACAGGATTTGCGTTTATAAATCGCGGTTGGATAGATTGTTTTCCGATTCTGTATTGTATTATTGAACAATGTGTTTATTGAAAGGGGAACCAGCTTACCTACGATAAAATCTGAAGAGCTACGAATCCGTAGCAACGGACAAGCGTTAATTCTCAAGTAAATAAACCAAATTATTTTAAGGGAAATAATTTTTATTATTTAATATAAATAAAAGGAAAACGTGCAGCATTCTCTATGTTTATTGAACATATATATTTACGTTTGTGCAGTAACAAACTACGAGATAATAAACAATCATAATCTATACTATTAAACGGTAAATAAAGGTTGGCATGTTTAGGCCGCTCTACGGTATATAGATTCCCCCAACGAAAGGCGACCAGGCGCTACAGGCAAACTCCCATTAACAGAGACCCAGCTTTTGATTAGAATGAAGGCAAATTGAAGCAACACGCAATACAACACAAGTCAACAACGGACTGACTGACTGCATCAAGCACACAGACTCCACCCGAATGCATGACCATAGGCCCCAGCTTACAACGGCTTGAAAGTTAGGGTCTACCGCCAAACATCCGGTGCTAAAAGGGGTGCCGACGACTGCACTGTTTATTTTACGCCTGGTCACCCTCGGCCGATAGAATTTTTTTCCGCCACAATAAATGAAACATTTATCCCCAAAAATTCTAATGGACGGAAGACCTATTTTTCAATAGCGATTCGGTTTCCCTGTCGCTTTAGCCTGTTCACCGGCCCAATACGGTATAGAGTCACCAAGTACCCAGACGTCTAAACTATTTTATTGAAAAAAAACGGTTATAACGGTTAAATTAAAGAAAGAAATACCGAGTTTAAAAATATTTATGTCCGGAACCTGACCCAAGTATTTGTTCTGTATTAACTATAAACAGGTAAATTTATGGTTGGTGAATAACCAATAAAAGCTCACCGATAACGGTCACATGAGCACGCTCTCTACCTTTACTACAGTAACAAACAGATATTCAGACACGAACGTACAGTTTGTAGCAATCGGATGTCCACCTGCCGAGTTTCATAATAGTCTGAGACGAAAAACCCTGAGTTGCTAAATCTGTAGCTCTACCTATTCTAAAGCTATGTGACCGGTAAGTACCTTGCAGACCCAGTGTTCTGATGCATTTATTTAAGATAGAGGAAAATTGAGCTCTGGTTACCGAGGAACAGTTGTGATGACAGAACAAGATGCCTTGACTGTTTGGTCTTACCATTAAGAAATCTGATAACGCACAAACAGGGCATATTACACCCGTTTCTCTTGGAATTTTTAGCCAAAATGAATTTCCTTTCTGATTTGTTTTGAAATGGCGGAGGTGAATTACAACGTATCTAAATCTTTGAAAGACAGGTCTGACTGTTTGGTAGTACAATCTACTCGTGCCACACATGGTGCCACTAGTTCGCTTACTCTAAATAACCCAAAGTATGCAAGTGTGAACAGGGCTGATTATAACTTGGTCTCGTAGAGGTCGAAACAAACCTGCGGAAGTTTGTCACAAATAGCTGTTAAAATGGCCTTAGTTAGCGGAGCCCTATTATCGCGAGTAGTTCCTTCTCTACGACAACCCTCCAAAAGCTTGCTTATTATAAACACATCTGTTATGTTATAATAACCATATAACTTGTGAAAATAATTCAAACCAGCTACATAAGTCGTGATAGTTCTTGGTGAAAACTCTTTCTCAAAACAAAATGTCATGAATAAGATGATGTGTTGATTTGGAATAGGCCAATGTACAACTGTCTAAAGTTATCGAATGCCCTTATGGCTGTATTATAAGTTAACCTAGAGTTGGTAGCAATTCCTGACTGAATAAGTTCTCTAGCTCTGGATCGAAGATACTCCAGAGGAAATCTGGGACTTGAGCGGGCATGGGGTCTGCATCTGGTGCCAGTTGCCTGAATCTTGTCAGCTGAAAGCGAGACAGAGCATCGCAAATATCATTACAACGACCCTGGACGTGGCTAGCCTTGATCAAAATATTAAGATGAAGACATCTCAGAGTCAGAACTCTGACCAGACACATAACCGGACTTGATTTTGATGACAGTTTGTTTAAAGATATGGACTACTGACATGTTATCACAATAAAACTTGATTTTTTTGTTAGCAAGATCAGCGCCTCAAATGAATATTGCCACCAGAATGGGGAACAATTCCAAAACTGTGATGTCTTGTGTCAGGCCGCACGTATGCCATGCGTCCGGCCATTTTGCATGGCACCAGTGACCCTTGAAATATATCCCAAAGCCAAAAATCCTTGCCCCTATCTGAAGACAATTGAACATCCTCATCTGTTACCCAAAAACGGTCATGAAAAACTGAAATGCCATTATCATTTCGTAGAAACCCTAGCCACATTATTAAATCTAAACGAATTTCCTTCTTTACCCGAATATGATGGTGCGGTTTAGTAACCGCAATTAAACGGCGACAAAAGGGTCTACCAACTGCAATAGCCCTACAACAAAAATTCAGCGAGCCAATAAGTGATTGCATTTTCGTTAAAGTTGTTTTTCCATGTGCTAAAATTTCTTTTATTTTACAAATAACCTCCTCGATTTTAGAAATAGGGATTCGAACAGACATTTGGTTCAAATCAAGCTCTAGACCCAAGAACACGAGTACCTCTGCCGGGCCTTCAGTTTTTTCGTCTGATAATGGCACACCTAATTCTGACATTGTGCCTTTAAATATACTAAGGGCATGAACACACGACTTTGTCGTTTTCGCCCCTCCCAAAAAATCGTCTAAATAATGTATCAATTTGTCTGACTTAAGATTTAATTTCACGCAAAATTCTAGAAATCTAGCGAATCTTTCGAACGTAGTGCAACTTATAGATGCACCAAAAGGAAGTGCCTTATCGAAATAGAACCTGTCGTTAAAACAAAACCTAACAATTCAAAATCTGATGATTGTATTGGTAGTAAGTAATATGCACTTTTTATATCAAACTTAAACAACTTGCAACATTGACCTAAATTTTTGACTAATTTAACCGCTTCATCGAAACTTGTGTACTGGACTGTGGATAAGGTCGGGTCAATAAAATCATTTATTGACTCGCCCTCAGGATAAGATAAATGGTGAATCATATGAAATTTACCAGGGGTTTTCTTTGGAACTAGGCCTATGGGTGAAACTATTAAGTTGGGGAGCGGGCGCTGGACAAACGGGCCGGCCACCCTCCCTTTCTGTAATTCTTTGTTAATTTGAGACATAATTATATCAGGATTCAACGCTGTAGAGCGTAAATTTTTCGAATCCCGTGGTCCACTATACTGAATGGCAAAACCCTGTGAAAAACCCTGAATTAAAAAGTTCGCTTCATCTTTATCATAAGAGCATGAATATCATTTTAAAGCTTCTACCTTGACTGGCGATTTTGCTTTATTGACAATATCCAAATTGTAAGGCTCTTCAGTTGTAAACTCGCTTGAGCTACTGTCTATGAAACTGGCCCCTCTGAAAGGTCTAGGAGACCCCCTGCCTCAAAAATTACTAGGAAGTCTTGAAATTCGAGAATTCGCGGACGAACTCTGCTGATTACAATTAACCTCAGGGTGCGGGGCTGAACAGGTACTACAGACATGGACGAATTTGCAGTTCTGCTAGACAGTTACCGTTATTGAAGTCGTAACACGCGTCTAAGCGTGCTTAATTGGACAACTTTCTGCGTGTCCTTAACTTGCATGCATCGTCACCACAGGTCATTATTGATTTGCGACCAGGATGCCTGACGTAAGCGGAACTGCTCGTCAAAAACAGTATTTTGTAGGAGATAAAATACCAGAACTTTGTAAAACATTTTCAAAATCAATAAAATTGTTATTACACCCACCACCATCATCCTGGAGCAGCCTGTTGTCACCAGCATCGAGTTCGTGCGTCTGGCCTTGCGCGCCGACGTGTCACCTGCCACGTTGTCGTTCTGTCGTTGTACCTCGTCGGCATTCCGTTTCCTGCCTCTCATCCGCGGACGGTTGTCCTCGTTTTGTTGAGGCTGGGCTGCCTGCCTAGCGTTTTGTCTGTTACTTTCCCGGCCCTCTCTGTGGGCTACTCGCCGCCTCAATCTTCCACGTGGCATTCTAAGCTATGCCTTATTTAACATTCCAATTTTGTAAACTCTTGTGTCATGTAGATAAAAGTGAGAAGACTGCACGGGATTTGCGTTTATATACCGCGGTTGGACAGATTGTTTTCCGATTCTGTATTGTATTATTGAACAATGTGTTTATTGAAAGGGGAACAAGCTTACCGAACGATAAAATCTGAAGAGCTACGAATCTGTAGCAACGGACAAGCGTTATTTCTCAAGTAAATAAACCAAATTATTTTATGGGAAATAATTTTTATTTCTTAAATTTAAATGACTATATATTGTTATTATATTCATCAGCAGCAGCAGTAGTAGTAGTAATAGTAGTAGTAGTAGTAGTAACTTATACCAATATGTTTGAAATGCACAGCTGCCAAAAAAGGAAAATAAGTGTCGTTTTCATTATTTTATCTCAATTACCGTTTACTTTTATCATTATCATTTTTATTATTAATTGAATTCATTTAAAATATAATTTAATTTATTATTGAATGAAGGTCTCTCCAAAGAGTCCTTATTTATTTTACATCTCCCAAGCACATCGGAAATTCAAACAAAACAAAAGCTATCCATTGTCTAACTACCTTATTACTCATTGTATAACTCCTATATACGACAGAGTATAAAAATGTAATAAACTAGATGCAATATTAACTGTAAATTTATTTAGATTAATATTATATAAATTTGTCTTACAATTCTCATGACTGACATTATTTGCCACAAGCGCTTTGAGAATCGTAAGACAAAACCGAATGTCTGACGAATCTCGACGTCTGAAGGATATCAAGCTACATCTGGTTTTAGTATCAATTGCAGTTTGTACATTCCCATAACGGTAGGCCTAAATAGCGAAAATAACCATAATAACCTTAAGAAAAATTAGCGAAAAGAAGGCATATTTTTTTTATTTCAAATAAAAATTAATTTTATCTTTGCTTTTAATGAAAACACTATGAGTAAACACTTATAGCCGAAAAATAAATTATTTTGAACCAATAATAAAAACATAACAGCAATAAAAAACATTACTGCGTCAAAATTGGTTACGAAAATAATAAAATGCGAAAAAAAAGCTGTAATATTTTCATCTTATATCCAAGATGTTTGTAACTTTCATTTTCAAAAACATCCTATCAATATACATTTATAGCCGAAAAATAAATGATTTTGAACCAATAATAAAAAAATAACAGCAAAAATATTTAATTTAAACATATTTTATTGCCAAATAAACACATATTACAATATTTATCATGCATATAAGTCAAATACAATTTAAGGCAAAAGGGTCTGGCCACAAGTTCTCTCAACATTAGATTCGGCCATTCCCTTAAAATGTCGTCTGCATTGGGCAAAGGGTTAATAAAATTAAAAGTTTATAAATGTGTATATGGATTTACTTGTAAAATGTTTTGTTAAAGTATAAAAATAAAAACAGTAGCAATCAGAAGCTGTGTATTCGCACTCCATGGGGTTGGGAGGATGATATGGGACACCTACTTTGTACAAAGATCTATCTCTGATAAAACGCGACACTGAAATAAAGACACATTCAATATGCTTCGGTCCAACCTTCATACACACCAGTTCAACAACGATAGCTTACTACCATTTTTTGCAGCAAATTGCAGTTCAATTGACTGAAGAGATCTCTATGTTAACAATAGCTAGTGACGAAGAACTAATTTAAGAATGCCATAAGGCTTTCCTGGGTGCACCCACGTTTTATGTACAAGTCTATGGAAGGGTATCACCGCGAATAGCCTGAAATTTGTCATTTGTTCTTTGTACAATGGGTGTAAATGTTTCTTTATTCTTAGTTCTTTGTGAGAAATGAAACATTTCACCTTTGTAACTGTGCTATTTGTCTATCCTAATATATCCTATCATTGTAAAAGTTACGTAAGTCTTGTCTCTTTGTGTCAGATTAAACATTACACTCTGCGTAAAATATATTTTTAGAATTTGATGCATGTTTCGATATATGTTTCGACTGCAGTCAGTCACAAATATCTTTTTTATTCCAATGTTCACTCCCTTTGTAATGAGTGTAGGGAATGTATTTGGACAGGGTACCGGATTATTTAGACTGTGCTGCAGTTGAACGTCATCATTGTAATAAATCCCAACTTCCCATTATTACATTCAGTGGCGCTGCAAAATTAGACAGATCACCTGTAAACAACCCAAAAGGTTGCAAATAGAAATATTTGATGTAAATACAGTCTTACACATTTAGGTCAGCTACCACCATTGTGTTTTCCATAGACTTACATTATAATGTTTGACCTAATTGATACCATTTCTACAATTCATGGACCAAAAAGTCCTACATCATATTGGTATTGATTATGATTTATATCCTGTATCAAAGATTTATTATACAATTAGTCAGATAAAATTATTTGCAACTGGTCCCACCATATCTATGTGCATTGGTTCCTTCTCTTACAAATGCAAGTTCCACGCACAACCTCAGAAATAATAATAATATTCAAATTCCTTCAAGAACAGCTCTGTACTCAAATTCCTTTATTCCTTCCGTTGTCCGTGACTGGAACACTCTCCCACTTGAAACAAGACAAGCCTCTTCTCTGAATGCTTTTAAACATAAACTCGAAGGTAACGAACCAAACATACCTAAATTCTATTACATAGGTACAAGGAAATGCCAATTATTGCATGCCCGTCTCCGAACGAGTTGTAGTGCACTTAAGCAACATCTATTTCTTAAACACATTGAAGACTCCCCCCTGTGCACATGTGGACAAATAGAAAGCACAGCTCACTTCTTTCTCAATTGTCACCTTTACCAGCATCAACGCATACCACTCCTGACATCTGTCAGTGAGTTATGTACAGTTTCTTTAAATATACTTCTTTTTGGTGAACCACAACTCTCTTATGACAATAATGTTAAAATATTTGAAGCAGTTCACAAATACATTTTATCCACTAATCGTTTCTCCTGAACATGTAAGTAAGTCTGAAAAAAAATAAAAAAAATAACAAAGCTAGTTCTATTTACGTGGTGAGGTCAGCCCGTCTCTCAATTTCGTCCAAGCCGTTCAGAACTTGTCCAAAATTGTTAACCATTATTATTATGTGAATTCACATAATTATCCATTACTTTAATCACCTTTCTTTTTTGTTCTAATTACTCACTTCATTTTCTAAGTTTCTTAAATATATCAGAAACAATATTGCTAAAAGTATGTTAAACGTTTTTATTAAATATATTTTGAACTATGTTATATTCGTAATGCTAAGAGCATAAATCAAATTGTTAATAGTCTGCCAAATTTGTTCACAATTGATATATGTCATGGAAAAGAACTTTATAAGATTTTATCTTCCGTTCTAATCCATATTTATACCTAAACTTGTGTGTATATATGTACATTTGAATGAATAAATATGTTTAAACCAACTGGTACGGCAAAGTAGGCTTCTTTGCACACATCATTCGGCAGTTGTTACACGTCAATCAGTAGTTGTTACATGTCAATCAGCAGTGGTTACATGGGGCAGTTGTAACATGTCATTCGGTAGTTGTTACATGTCAATCGTCAGTTGTTACATGTCAATCGGCAGTTGTCACATATCAATCAGCAGTTGTTACTTGGGGCAGTTGTTACATGTTACTCGGCAATTGTTACATGGGGCAGTTGTTACATGTCAATCAGCAGTTGTTACATGGGGCAGTTGTTACAAGTCATTCGGCAGTTGTTACATGTCAATCGGCAGTGACTACATATCATTCGGCAGTTGTTACATGGCATTCAGCAGTGGTTACATGGCATTTGGCAGTGGTTATTTGCCATTCGGCAGAGGTTACATGGCATTTGGCAGTAGTCAACTTGCCATTCGGCAGTGGTTACATGGCATTCGCCAGTAGTTACTTGTCATTCAACAATGGTTATCTGTGGTTACATGTCACTCGGAATATAGTGGTTACATATCATTTGGCTGTGGTTACCCATCAATCGGCAGTGGTTACTTGTCATTCAGCAATGCTAACTAAACATCAGGTTTTATGATACAAACATTTCTGTGAAGTTATATCAAAATTGGCCCAGTGGTTTCAGAGAAGTTTTTAAAAGCTAAGTCGGATGACGGACGACAGACACCAGGCGATCACAAAAGCTCACCTGTGAGCCTTTGGCTCAGGTGAGCCAAAAAGACAGACAGACGATGGTCAATTTACCATTACATAAGCGCTGCTGGTCTATGGCTTGAACTTTCAAAATGTGCTTATAAGCCCTGTGGCAGGTGCATAAGTGGTCAAACCACAATGGTTAAAGAACATGTCCAAGGTCTTGTGGATAACTAACTGCTGTCATAGTTTGGTTAATGAGAAATAAGGTATCTATTATGTTTACATGAAAATAATACAACTCTACCTAAAACAGCGACTCCTGTGGTAGCCCCAAATTAGATTGCGGGGACCCGATTTAAAAAATCCTTTTAGGGCAACTTCATACATATTACATGTAAAATGGCTTGATTTATTTTAGAGAAAATAACTACAAGCCCTGGGAGGGAGGGAGGGAGGGAGAGGGGGCATTTGTGGTCGAATCACATTGGTTCGTTCAAGAACTTGTCCAAGATCATGTTCTGTACAAATTTGGTTAAGATTCAAAGAAAACTGGAGTTGCTATCACGTCTCCACGAACATTTTAACATTTTCCCTATATAACTTGAGTAAAACAGTGAATTCTGTGGCGGCTCCATATTCGATTCCGGAGACCTGACTTCAACCATTTAAGGGGACCTCCATACAATGCTACAAGGTAAATATCTGAAGTCTATGGCTGAAACTGTTAGAGAAAAAACATTTATTTAAAAAGTTCATTTAAAATGTGCGAATAAGCTCTGTGGCGGGGACATTTGACATTGAATCACGCTAGTTAAAGAACTCATCCGAGATCTTGCGGTTATATAACTGCTGTGCAAGTTGGGAAAGATTCAATGAACAAGAGGCCCAAGAGGACCTGAGGACGTTCTACTGACTCAGTGGCCATAGCACTTTTTGAAATTCTCCTATGCGATAGAAATATCGAGGTGGTGTCATTTTAAACCCTAGGGACACCATTTGAACAAATCTAACAAAACTATAGTTGGTCATAATTACTACATAAACATTTTGAAAATCTGTTGGGCCGTTCATGAGAAGAAGAGTTTTTAAGTTTTGGACTTTTTTTAGTAACAGTGGCCATCTTGAATTTTAGATAGAAAATAAATCTTCTGTATAGTCTCCTATGCAATAGAAACACACATGTGAAGTTTCAGTTTAATTAGCCTAGTGGTTTCAGAATAAATGAAAAAAAAGAGAGAATTTTCTGTTTTCCTATAGTATCCCTATGTAAAATTCTAAGTCTCCTTACAGGGCCCCTATAAATTTTAGCCGCTAAGTTCTTATCTGCAATCAAACCCCTACACTTAGGGATAATTTATATCAAATAAGTGCAAATCCGACATATCGGATTTTAAGAAAACGATTTTAGTAATTCCCAATTTGTACCCTTTTGGGGCCCCTCCCGACCACGCATGACATAGGAACCCATTCATTTTTACAAAACTGAACCTCCTTTACCTAACAATGCTTTTTTGAAGATATAGGCAAAATCATTTCCATTAAAAAAAAATATATATATATATAATAATTATATTGACATGTGTCCCCTAATTGAACCCTTGGGGCGGGGTCATTTTTAACCCTAAGGACATTATTTGAACAAATCTAACAAAACTATAGTTGGTCATCATAACTACATAAACATTTTGAAAATCTGTTAGACCGTTCATGAGAAAAAGATTTTTTAAGTTTTGGACTTTTTTTAGTAATGGCGGCCATCTTGAATTTCAGATAGAAAAAAAAAATCTTCTGTATAGTCTCCTATGCAACAGAAACATCCATGTGAAGTTTCAGTTTAATTGACCTAGTGGTTTTAGGGGAAGTGCTGCTAACAGACGACGGACAATGTGCCATCGCATAAGCACTTCTTGCCTTTGGCCAGTAGAGCTAAAAATTGTGGGTACTATCGCATTTACACAAACATTTTAACATTTTCTTGCTATGTAAAACAGTGACCCCTGCGGCGGATCAAAATTTGATTTCGATGACCATACGTCCACATTCCACAACTCTTTTAACGGACCTCCATACAATGGCCCATGTAAAATATCTAATGTCTATGGCAGGATTTTTCAGAGAAAATGTTTTTTAAAGTTTTCTATAAAATGTGCTTATAAGCCATGTAGCAGAGACATTTGTGGGTGAATCACCGTGCTTCAAGAACTTGTCCAAGATCTTGCAGATATTTAACTGCTGTGCAAGTTCGGTGTATGAGAAATAAGGTGGCTATTATGTTTACATGAACATTTAAACATTTCCCTATATAACTCAAGTAAAACAGTGACTCCTGTGGCAGATCCCGGGGACCTGACTTCAACAATCCTTATAAGGGGATCTCCATACTATGCTACATGTAAAATATCTAAGGTCTATGACTGGAACTGTCAGAGAAAACATTTTTTTAAAAAAAAATCCTTTAAGATGTGCATATAAGCTCTGTGGAGGAGCCTTTGTGGTTGAATCACGCTGGTGAAAGAACTCATCTGTAACATTGTGTTTATTTAATTTGCTGTGCAAGTTTGTAAGATTTAATGAAACTTAATCTTTTACAGAAAACGTTTTTAAAGGTTTCTGGGACGGGCATTTGTGGTCGAATAACTTGTTGGAGATATTAAACTGCTATGCAAGTTTGGTTAAGATTCAAAGAAAAATGGGGTTGCTATCGTGTCCACAAGAAAAAAGGTTAACGGACAGACAATTTACAACATGAGTCTTTGGCCAGTAGAGCTAAAATGGGGGTTGCTATTGCGTCTACATTAAAATTTTAACAGTTCCCCTGTAGAACTCTATGTAAAACAGTGACCATATGGCAGCCACAAATTTGACTAGAGGGTCCTGCTTTCAACAACCATTTCAGGGAACTCCATGCAGTGCTACGTGTAAACAAGAGGGCCAGGATGCCCTATATCACTCACCTAGGCAGACGAGACAATGCCAAATACGGCAATTTTTGCAGGTAAGAGTGCACATAAATTCATATAATACAATTTTTGTCCATTCAAGGACCTTAACACCCGACATTAATTATCCAATTTGGCCAGTTTAAAAACTTATCCTAGATATTTTGGGTATATAACTACTGTGTTAGTTTAGCGAACTGCAAGTGCTAGAGTGTACACAACATCAAATAACCCATTTTTGATGATTCAAAGGCCATAACTGTGACAATAGTTATCTGATTTGACCAGTTCAAAGATTTGTCCAAGAAATTATGGTCATTTAACTACTAAGTAAGTTTGATGGACATCAAGTGAAAGCTGCGAGTACTGCATACAAGGTCAAATAATGCATTAATTACCCAATTTGGCCAGTTCAAAATCTTGCCAAGATATTTGGGCTATATAACAATTGTGCAAGTTTAGTGAGAATCAAATGAAAACTGCTGGTGCTAGAGTGCACACGAGGTCAAATAGAACAGTTTTTGACAATTCAAGGGACATTACTCTGAAATAAGTATTCCAATTTTGCCAGTTCAAGAACTTGTCCGAGATATTATCATTATATAGCTACTGTATAAGTTTGATAAGGATCAAATGAACAAGCAAATTAAGTGAATTTATGGCCCCTGCTTTTTTCAAGATTAGATTCAGGCATTCTTAAGTTATTGCACGGAAACCAGAAAAACAACCAGTTTTCACAAATTAAAGGGGCATAAAGACAAATTCCACAACCCCTAAAATCAAACTAAGCTTGTGTTTTATCATTATAAACATTGTATTAAAATTTCAAAAGATTTGAATCAGGCATTCTTAAGTTATTAAAATCTCCAAAAATGTGACAAGACGAATGGAAATTACGATTTTTCACAAATTTAAGGGGATCAACTCTACAACGCTAAAAATCAATCTTAGTCTGTATTTTGTCATTATCAACATTGTATTAAAATTAAAACAAGATTTGATTTAGTAATTCTGAAGTTAGTTTAAACAATATTTATTCGCTTTCAACATATTACATATAAATATATTCAAATATACAGCGACACAAAACAATAGAATTGAGAAGAAAGCTATTTCTAGCTTATACAAAGTCCTTATACAAAGTCTCTCTTCTGCCTGCATATTGCATGCAAACCGAAGTGTGGCGATTTTTCATGAATTAAAGGGGCACAACTCTACAACACCAAAAGTCACAACACCGAAATTCGAACTTAGCAAATGTTTTGTCATTATAAACATTGTATTAGAATTTCAAAAGATTTGATTCAGGCATTCTAAAGTTATTGCACAGAAACCAAAGTGTGACAGACAGATGGACAGACCCAAATTAATGTCTCCCACTTCTCGCAAAGCGGGGGACAAAAATGAGGATGCTGGAGTGCACACATGGTCAAATATTGCATTTTTTAATGTCTCCTATTTGGCAAGTTCAAGAATTTGTCCAAGATATTATTAATATATACCTACTGTGTAAGGTTGGTGAGAATCAAAAAAAAAAAACTGGTGCTAGAGTGCACAAAACAACAAGAGTTGCGAGAAGACCAACAAAGCTCGCCGATGGGATAAAACTCACCACCCATGCAAAGATTGAGATTGGAGGCAAACACCAAAACTTAAAACGCAGTTAATCGCAAAAGTTTAACCTGGGTGTCTACAGCCAACATTGACGCCAGGGTCATGGCAATAGCTCTCCTGGACATTTGTCCCAGCGAGCTAAAAAAGATAATTGAGCTTTGCTCATGTGAGATAAAAATCTAAGGTCTAAAACTTTCAGAAAGAAAATGTTTAAAAGATCCCCTTAAAATATGCTTATAAACCTTTCTGGCGGAGCATTTGTGGTCTAATCACGCTGGTTAAAGAACTCGTCTTGTGGTTATTATGTAACTGCTGTGCAAGCTTGGTTAAGTGTTGATGAAAACTGGAGTGCTATCACATCGGCAAGAAAATGTTTAACAGAGGGATGACAGAAAATTTACATAAGTCCTGCTGGTCTGCCAGGAGAGTAGAGACGCTAGACTGTGCACACAAGGCAAAATATTGCAATTTTTGATGATTCAATCACCAAAGTCCAAATTTTGAAATTTACATTTAAAGTTCATGTCCAAGATATTATAAATAGTTACGGTTTGGTGTTCTATTTGTTTAAGTAGTAAATTGTGCAATATTTTAAAATTAATGGGCAATATGAAACAATATTTTACATACATATTATATATATGATATTCTTATCGTAATATTGAATGAAATGAAAAAAATGCAACTTCAATGCTAAGGGGACACAAAATGAAAATCTAGTACGGGGGGGGGGGGGGGGGGGGGGGGGGGGGGGGAAGAAGAAGATATCTTAAAATTTTGCCTTTTCACCCATAGCTCACAACAAAACTCTGTTAAATAACACCGTAGAGTACAAAAAACAATAGATCCATCACATGCACAGGTAAACCAGACCTTGTCCTCTAGATTGGAAGCATGACACTCGGATAACACCATTAATTGAATTCCTTTCCAAATACACAAGGTAGTTATATCAGTACCTAGTGAAGTATAAGAACCATAGAGCAATAAAATTGGACATGGGTACTTTTACATATACTAGTTGAGACAAGAACTGACAGATACAACCATGGGCTGACGACTGTTCACAAACAGGAGGTAACTCAATTTCAGATTAAAATTACGTCCCACCAAAAAATATGAGGTTTTTTGCCTATTTCATGGTCAAATTTTTACAAAAAATGTCTTCTTTTTGATATGGTTAAGTTTTAAAATGCATTAGAATTAAACAGATTTCTGACAACAATACAGCATGTTTGTTTTCTTTTTTTTTCTCTAAATTATTTCCCCCGTTTTACGATTCCCTTTTTCTAGTAATGCCCTTTTTTCCAGCCCTAAAAAAGAATATCTATCCTGCTGATATTTAAATGTAAGTTCCTTGCTTCCAACCACTGATCTCCAATCAGATCAGCTATCCAGGTACCCGTACACACGTCTTAATTTCTCCTTCTTCCCTTTATTGTGATGTTTCTTCCATGGTTTTTCATTTAATGCTGCCTGGCTGCTTTGTGGAGAACTGACAGAATTCCCCTCAGCATCGACAGCTCCACTCCTTGCTGTACGAGAGTGCACAGTGGAGAACTCCTGAAAAGTAAAAACAAAATTTATTGCTTTTAATGTCATCTATAATGTATCATATTGGAGGTATACCATGTGCACAATGGGACACAATACTTCCCTATGGATTATTTTAAAGGATACAATTTTGGGCTCCATGATAAACATTTATTTGGTTTGACGCCATTTTCAACACATTACAGGTTGTATATGGAATACAGTTTTATTGGTGGAGAGAGCGCAGATACGTATACATTATTTAGAGTAAAACCAATGTCCTTTAGCAAGTACGAGCAGCTGGAAAACTCTCTTGTATACTGGTAATGTCTTTGAAACAATTGGTGATCAATCCAAGAGCCCTAGTGGTAGAAAAAAGTGATCATGGGACAATGCATTAAAACACTCAGTCTTCGAGGAGCAAATCAATTGACATAAAACGCCTCATCACCCAGAAAATCTCTGTAAAATTTGTATAATCATTAAATCAGTATGGAATACTAGTTTGGTCTAGTAAATTTTGCTCAAGTTCCTCCCTTGCATATATGCGTGACACTATCTCACGTGCATTACATCACAAACCATTTTATCGCAGTCAATATTGAGATGTTTTCAAGGGTGATTTGTTTAGTACAGTAATTAAAAAAGTCATTTTATTTTTAATTTTATATGATCATTTTGTCGCTTATGTGCAATAAATTAGCTTGTGGGTTCCAGTCCATTAATACACTGAGGAGAATAAAGGGGATGTTCTTATAATCTATCAAACTGCAAGGGGTTAACGCCAATACGTATATAACCTGACGTCATTATATAAACATATCAGTTGTGGAAAATGGTTTAATTGTTAAGCGTTAAAAAGGTGGTACTTCAGTGTCAGTTTTAATTTATGGAATATAAACTAAACAGTTCAGTTTAACTGTTGCTTTATCAAGTAGAGCAAATGGAGTTTGAATGGACTATTAGCATGAGAATGGAAGAAAACTTCATTTGAACTATTGACTTGGTAACTGGGTGAAACCGGTTTCGACAAAATAAGTGGTCAATAGTTCATTTTAGTTGACCTGATTAGCTCGGATTTCAACCAATCAAATTGAAGCATTCATGACGATATATAATAATTACATCTATTTCAAACATTTTATGTACGCAGGTCAGATTAATGTAATGTCGTCATGACATTTATTTCACAAGTGATTTCCCTACTCTTGCTCACCGCTCCATTCATACATTTCAGCAATCGAGGAACCCTGTGATCACTCTTAAGACTTGCATTTATTCATTCTTATTTATCATGTACACTGTACCATAACCTATGTTAAGTTCACAGCATAGTTCATGACTGTATTACGGCAATCCTTATTGAGACACTTTTTACCACGTTGATGTGACGTTGACGTGATTTTGACACAGGGCGACCACATGTTATCAAACATTCTTTATTCTTGTTCCTCACTGTCCCATTTGTGCCATTTATAGACTACAAAACACACTACAAAAAACTTTCTCGGAGCTTTAGTAAGTATAAATATCGCCTGAATCAGTGTTTTACTAATATTGACTGAAAACTGTATTTCCGCTCGTTGTTTCACCTTTTCCTCAGACGGAAGATTTGCTTATGAACAAGTTCGCCTTTTTTATGTAAGTTTGTTTAAACTCCTAACACGTGCGTGCCTTACTCTTACTAGAATGACCAATGTAGACATTGATGATGTGTCATCAATAATATACGATTTACTGCAAGTTTTACAGAGAAATCATTGTTATTTTTCACATATTTATCTGTCAAATTGTTCAACATTTTGGGCTGCGGCACAAACATGTATGCATGTTGCTCAGGAGACCATAACATTATTATTAACATAACAAATGCATTAAAATACTGTACATCGATGACCAATACTCCAATACTTAAGCTGTGTAAATTATAGCGATGTACTTGCATGAACATGGATTTTGTTAAATTTGTCCACAAACTTCTGGATAACCCCTCGAATTACCGACCGACGCGTTCCCAAACAATCTTCGTAACTCCCCGTTTTCTGCCAATGGAGTTTATCGGAGAGACGAACATTTATTTGTAAACAAAACCCGTTCTTAATTATATACTAATAATATGCTTAATATTTATTTTTTCGTTTGCGAAGTCTGTCAGTGATTAAATAAACATGTATTCTATCATCTGGAAGAGTAAAACGGACATAAATTAAAACTAAAAATGACAGTTTGGGAAGTTTAATAAGGCTTTTTATATGTAAATAAATGATGGTTACTATGTAGATTGACTAATCTTTACTTCAGAACTGTTTTAACATCATCGTTTCTCAAGAGTAGCAAATATATTCTGACATCATCAGCAAAGTTTGGTTGAAAGTAAAAAATTCTGAATATTATAACTGTAGAAGACTTTATGATTACTAAAAAGGTTTTTTAATGAATACTGGTAAAACTGTGGAAGACTTTAAGAATACTGGTTCATAATGGTGTAACTGTGGAAGATTTTATGAATACTGGTAAAACTGTGAAGACTTTATGAATACTGGCAAACTGTAGAAGACTTTATGAATACTGGTATAACTGTCGAAGACTATGAATACTGGTAAAACTGTGGAAGACCCTATAAATACTGATAAAACTGTGGAAGACTTTATGAATACTGGTCAAACTGTGGAAGACTTTATGAATACTGGTATTACTGTGGAAGACTTTATGAATACAGGTCAAACTGTGGAAGACTATGAATATTGGTAAAACTGTGGAAAACTTTATGAATACTGGTATAACTGTGGAAGACTTTATGAATACTGGTAAAACTGTGGAAGACTTTATGAATACTGGTAAAACTGTGGAAGACTTTATGAATACTGGTAAAACTGTGGAAGACTTTATAAATACTGGTAAAACTGTGAAAGACTTTATGAATATTGGTAAAACTGTGGAAGACTTAATGAATACGGGTAAAACTGTGGAAGACTTTATGAATATTGGTATAACTGTGGAAAACTTTATGAATACTGGTTAAACTGTGGAAGACTTTATGAATACTGGTATAACTGTGGAAGACTTTATGAATACTGGTATAACTGTGGAAGACTTTATGAATACTGGTATTACTGTGGAAGACTTTATGAATACTGGTATAACTGTGGAAGACTTGATGAATATTGGTATAACTGTGGAAGACTTTATGAATACTGGTATAACTGTGGAAGACTTGATGAATACTGGTATAACTGTGGAAGACTTTATGAATACTGGTTAAACTGTGGAAGACTATGAATACTGGTATAACTGTGGAAGACTTGATGAATATCGGTATAACTGTGGAAGACTTAATGAATACTGGTCAAACTGTGGAAGACTTTATAAATACTGGTATAACTGTGGAAGACTTTGAAGTGGGAGTTAGAGTATTAAGTGCAACACATCATCATTTTATGTTGCTCAATTATAACAAGTATTTATAAAAATCCATCTATGCATGACAAAGTTGCAGGCCGGACACAAAATCTCACACAGACTCAAAGTGTTGTCGAACTCAAATTGTGACCTTGACCTTTGAGGTACGGGTGTGGGTCTTACTCAAGACACATTGACATGTTATGTTGATCAATTGTATAGCAAGTACCATTAAATTCCATCTATGCATGACAAAGTTACAGGTGGGACACAAAATCTCACAGACTCAAAGTGTTGTTAAACAAACTCAAATTGTGACCTTGACCTTTGAGGTACAGGTGTGGGTCTTACTAGCAAAACGTTATCATGTTATGTTGATCATTCGTCATCATGTTATGTTGATCATTTGTAGCAAGTATTTATAAAATCCATCTATGCATGACAAAGTTACAGGCCGGACACAAAATCTTACACAAACTCGAAATGTTGTCAAACAAACTCAATTAGTGACCTTGACTGAAAACTGGGTCTTACTTGTGACACATTGTCATGTTATGTTGATCATTTGTAGTAAGTATCATTAAAATCCATATATGCATGACAAAGTTACAGGCCAGACAAAAAATCTCACACAGACTCAGTGTATTCAAACAAACTCAAATTGTGACCTTGACCTTTGAGGTACAGGTGTAGAATATACTCGCGACATGTCATCATGTAATGTTGATCATTTGTACCAAGTATCAACAAAATCAATCTATGCATGACAAAGATACAGGACGGAAATGAAATACCGAATGGAAGGATGGACAGACGAACGCTGCGATTACTGTGTGCCACCCCAAATTTTTTTTGGGGGGGAGGGGGGGCATAAAAAAAACCTGGCCGCAATGTTTTTTGACAAATCAAGATGGCTTGAACAAACTTGGTAGAGGGTCACCCAAAGAACATTTCTGTGAAATTATTTTAAAATAGAGCTGGTAGTTTCTGACAAGAAGATTTTTAAAGTTTTTACTATAGCTTATATAGTAAACTAACACTACCCCCTGGCCGCAATGTTTTTTGACGAATCAAGATGGCTTGAGCAAACTTGGTAGAGGGCCGTCCAAGGAACATTTCTGTGAAATTATTTTAAAATCGAGCAAGTAATTTCTGACAAGAAGATTTTTCAAGTTTTTACTATAGCTTATATAGTAAACTAACCCCACCCTCTGGCCGCAATGTTTTTTGACGAATCAAGATGGCTTGAGCAAACTTGGTAGAGGGCCATCCAAGGAACATTTCTGTGAAATTATTTTAAAATCGAGCTGGTAGATTAAGTTTTTCCTATAGCTTATATAGTAAACTAACCCCACCCCCTGGCTGCAATGTTTTTTGACGAATCAAGATGGCTTGAGCAAACTTGGTAGAGGGCCATCCAAGGAACATTTCTGTGAAATTATTTTAAAATCGAGTTAGTAATTTCTGACAAGAAGATTTTTCAAGTTTTTACTAATTAAACTTGCCCCGCCCCCTGGGGGCCATGTTTTTTGATGAATCAAGATGGCTTGAACAAACTTGGTAGAGGGTCACCAAAGGAACATTTCTGTGAAGTTATATCAAAATTGACCCAGTGGTTTCAGAGAAGAAGTTGTTTACAGCTAAAAGTAAACGACGGATGATAGACAACAGACAACGGACACCAGGCGATCACAAAAGCTCACCTGTGAGACTTAGGCTCAGATGAGCTAATAAAAAATATTATTATGATATGTGTCCTCTAACTGAACCCTCGGGGCGGGGTCATATTAAACCCTAAGAAACCATTTGAACAAATCTAACAAAACTATAGTTGGTCATCATTACTACATAAACATTTCGAAAATCTGTCGTGGCGTTCATGAGAAGATTTTTTTTTCCAGTTTTGGACTATTTTTAGTAATGGCGTCCAATCTTGAATTTCAGATCAAAAAAAAAAAATCTTCTCCTATGCAATAGAAACATCCATGTGAAGTTTCAGTTTAATTGGCCTAGTGGTTTCAGAGAAAGGGCTGCTAACAGACGACGGACGATGGACAATGCGCCATCGCAATAAGCACTTCTGGCCTTTGGCTAGTAGAGGTAATGAACTGGCAAATAGAATAAATTATAAACAATTGATGGTTTCTATGCAGATTGACTAAACTTCACTTCAGAATTATTTTAACATCATCGTTTCTCAAGAGTAGCAAATATATTCTGACATCATCAGCAAAGTTTTATTAGACATATTTCAGTTGTATAATGCATGCCACATAATTTTGAGAACTTTAATATGTGAATAAATGATGGTTTCTATGTAGATTGACTAAACTTTACTTCAGAACTATTTTAACATCATCGTTTCTCAAGAGTAGCAAATATATTCTGACATCATGAGCAAAGTTTCATTAGACATGTTTAAGTTGTATAATGCATGCCACATAATTATCAGAACTTTAATATGTGAATAAATGATGGTTTCTATGTAGATTGACTAAACTTTACTTCAGAACTATTTTAACATCATCGTTTCTCAAGAGTAGCAAATATATTCTGACATCATGAGCAAAGTTTAATTTGACATATTTTAGTTGTATAATGCATGCCACATAATTTTGAGAACTTTAATATGTGAGTAAATGATGGTTTCTATGTAGATTGACTAAACTTTACTTCAGAACTATTTTAACATCATCGTTTCTCAAGAGTAGCAAATATATTCTGACATCATCAGCAAAGTTTTATTAGACATATTTCAGTTGTATAATGCATGCCACATAATTTCGAGAACTTTAATATGTGAATAAATGATGGTTTCTATGTAGATTGACTAAACTTTACTTCAGAACTATTTTAACATCATGGTTTCTCAAGAGTAGCAAACATATTCTGACATCATGAGCAAAGTTTCATTAGACATGTTTAAGTTGTATAATGCATGCCACATAATTATCAGAACTTTAATATGTGAATAAATGATGGTTTCTATGTAGATTGACTAAACTTTACTTCAGAACTATTTTAACATCATCGTTTCTCAAGAGTAGCAAATATATTCTGACATCATCAGCAAAGTTTTATTAGACATATTTTAGTTGTATAATGCATGCCACATAATTTTGAGAACTTTAATATGTGAATAAATGATGGTTTCTATGTAGATTGACTAAACTTTACTTCAGAACTATTTTAACATCATCGTTTCTCAAGAGTAGCAAATATATTCTGACATCATGAGCAAAGTTTCATTAGACATGATTAAGTTGTATAATGCATGCCACATAATTTTGAGAACTTTAATATGTGAGTAAATGATGGTTTCTATGTAGATTGACTAAACTTTACTTCAGAACTATTTTAACATCATCGTTTCTCAAGAGTAGCAAATATATTCTGACATCATGAGCAAAGTTTCATTAGACATGTTTAAGTTGTATAATGCATGCCACATAATTATCAGAACTTTAATATGTGAATAAATGATGGTTTCTATGTAGATTGACTAAACTTTACTTCAGAACTATTTTAACATCATCGTTTCTCAAGAGTAGCAAATATATTCTGACATCATGAGCAAAGTTTCATTTGACATATTTTAGTTGTATAATGCATGCCACATAATTTTGAGAACTTTAATATGTGAATAAATGATGGTTTCTATGTAGATTGACTAAACTTTACTTCAGAACTATTTTAACATCATCGTTTCTCAAGAGTAGCAAATATATTCTGACATCATCAGCAAAGTTTCATTAGACATGTTTAAGTTGTATAACCCTTTACTCCACAGATATGCATTTTTCCCGTACCAATCACAGAGGGCCTTTGAAAACAGTGTAGGAAGAGTTCAGATTGCTCGTAACGAGTTGTATAATGCATGCCACATAATTATGAGAACTTTAATATGTGAATAAATGATGGTTTCTATGTAGATTGACTAAACTTTACTTCAGAACTATTTTAACATCATCGTTTCTCAAGAGTAGCAAATATATTCTGATATCATCAGCAAAATTTCATTAGACATACGGTAATTATTTTAGTTGTATAATGCATGCCACATAATTATGAGAACTTTAATATGTGAATAAATGATGGTCAGGGCTCGAATTTAAGCACTTGCCACTCGCAAAATGCGAGATGTATTTTGAAAATGCGAGTTGAAATTACTTAAGCTGGCATTTTTTGCGAGTGGATTTCAAGTTGACAAAATTATTTATTGTATTCATTTTATTGATTTTTGAAAATAAACAAGTATTATCCTGGTAAAAGTAACAAGTTCTTGTCAATTTTATCCAATTTCTTTTGCTTCTCGCGCCATATTACCCCCTAGCAGCACGATTGTCAATGACATGTAATAAATATTTATATGAGAAAACTGCGTCCAATTGTTTTTGATCTCGAGTCATTCTGCAAAAAGGAAGTAAAGTTAAAACCCATCAACAACATGAGTAGACTGTGTCTAGTTTGACTGATCGCTCATTTACTCTATAAAATTAAAAGTAAAGCTGAAACCAGTCGAATTTATTGTTTACATATTTTGTCGGCTGTTAAAATGGCTGATAAAATAACATCTTTATCTCCATTGACGAATGAAAGTGAGTTCCAACAAAAGAAAAGAGAAATAATCTATCCGTTAATGTAATGAGGATAGCTCAACCTTTACACCTAGTTCAACAATCATCCTTGGCTTGATCTAATTTTAAAACAAACGGCCATTGGCTATATTAATTCTATTAATAGAAATGTGTGTGTCTCAATCTCAGTCTCTGTTCACTTGTTATTGTTGAATCCATGATTCATATTTTTGTTTAGTTAAAAGTGTTTATTTATGATATATCATTGTATGCATTTATTTATGGTAGTATAATAAATAACAAAGACAATTTTATATTTTAAAATATTTTGTTTCTTAAAGTACTGCTTTGAATTTTACCTTAACATACAGGGCTCGAATTTAAGCACTTGCCACTTGCAAAATGCGAGCTGTATTTTGAAAATGCGAGTTGAAATTACTTAAGCTGGCATTTTTTTGCGAGTGGATTTCAAGTTGACAAAATTACTTATTATATTCATTTTATTGATTTTTGAAAATAAACAAGTATTATCCTGGTAAAAATAACGAGTTCTTGTCAATTTTACCCAATGTCTTTTGCTTCTCGCGCCAAATTACCCCCTAGCAGCACGATTGTCAATTCCATGTATTAAATAGTTAATATGGGAAGACTGCATCCAATTGTTTTTGATCTCAAGTTCATTCTGCAAAAAGATAGTAAAGTTAAAACCCGTCAACAACATAATGAGTAGACTGTGTCTAGTTTGATCGATCGCGCACTCACTCTATAAAATAAAAGTAAAGTTGAAACCCGTCAAATTTATTGTTTACATATTTTGTCAGCTGTTAAAATGGCTGATAAAATAACATTTTTTTCTCCATTGAACCGATGAATGGAAGCGAGTCCCAACAAGAAAAAAGAGAAATAATCCTTCTGTTAATACTGTAACGAAATGGAAGCAACAGCTCAATATCACACTGGGCTATAAACTTGACAATGACAAAATGGTGTGTCAATTGTAGAAACCATGCGATCGACAGATCATCCATAATAATTAAACTATATTACTATGATATCACAACATTTCCACATGTTAAACAATCGTCCTTGGCTAGATCTAGATCTAATTTTAAAACGAACGGCCATTGGCTATATTACTTCTATAAATAGAAATGTGTGTATGTCTCAATCTCAGTCTATGTACACTTGTTATTGTTGAATCCAGGATTCATATTTTTGTTTAGTTAAAAATGTTTATTTATGATATATCATTGTATGCATTTATATATGGTAGTATAATAAATAACAGACAATTTTATTTTTCAAGTCCTGCATACCCCGTTATTCAATAACACGCAGGCTTTGAAATAATCAATTTTGGGTTTATTAAGACATTTTGGACTACAAGTTTCTGCGAAAATTGGTTTGGCTAGTTGGTTTCAAATTTGGCCAGTTGAAATTTTAGGCACTGGCCAAAATTGCCAGTGCACAAAAAAGTTAAATTCTAGCCTTGGATGGTTTCTATGTAGATTGACTAAACTTCACTTCAGAATTATTTTAACATCATCGTTTCTCAAGAGTAGCAAATATATTCTGACATCATGAGCAAAGTTTAATTAGACATGTTTAAGTTGTATAATGCATGCCACATAATTATGAGAACTTAATTATGTGAATAAATGATGGTTTCTACGTAGATTGACTTAACTTTACTTCAGAACTATTTTAACATCATCGTTTCTCAAGAGTAGCAAATATATTCTGACATCATGAGCAAAGTTTAATTAGACATATTTTAGTTGTATAATGCATGCCACATAATTATGAGAACTTTAATATGTGAATAAATGATGGTTTCTATGTAGATTGACTAATCTTTACTTCAGAATTATTTTAACATCATCGTTTCTCAAGAGTAGCAAATATATTCTGACATCATCAGCAAAGTTTCATTAGACATGTTTAAGTTGTATAATGCATGCCACATAATTATGAGAACTTTAATATGTGAATAAATGATGGTATCTATGTAGATTGACTAAACTTCACTTCAGAATTATTTTAACATCATCGTTTCTCAAGAGTAGCAAATATATTCTGACATAATCATCAAAGTTTCATTAGATATATTTAGTTGTATAATACAATAATTATATTAACAAGAGGTGGTCATATTCCCCGCCACCGCGTTAACCCTTAAAGGCAATTCCATAGAAGTGGATTTAAATTATGCAAAATGAAAAAGTCGCCAAGCACATAAATCACATGTAAATGCCGCAAACTGAAATACCTAGCTGACTGTTTTATGACACATTGTCTTGTCTGAGTGAGCAATGTTGTGATGTTCTTAATCAAACCATATATATATGTAAGTGATAACCCCAAAACAAAAGAAAAATTATCTTTGACGAACAGACCCAACTCATTCGCATGACACATCTTGGGCTGGTTAGCATTTGTGCCAATTTGTCTAAAATTCCAATCACAACTAAAATAGATATGGTCCTAACAGCAGTGGACAAACAGATGGAACTGTGACCTTGACCTTTGAAGAACAGACCCAAGTCATTCGCATGACACATCATCTTGTCCTTGTTAAACATTTGTGCTGAGTTTTTTAAAAATCCAATTACAACTAAAGAAGATAAGGTCAGGACAGTAGTGGACGGACGGAACTTTGACCTTGACCTTTGATGAACAGACCCAAGTCATTCAAATGGCACACCGTCTTGTCCTAGTGAACATTTGTGCCAAGTTATATAAAATTCCAATCACAGCCAAAGATACGGTCTGGGCAAGAGGTAACACAGTGTATACATTGGATTTCCAAAAACTTGACCTTGAGCTAAGACCCAGACCTTTGATGAACAGACACAAGTCATTCGCATGACACATTGTCTTGTCCTAGTGGACATTTGTGCCAAGTTATATAAAATTCCAATCACATCTGAAGGAGATATGTTGGGACACACGCACGGTCCAGACAAAAGGAAATACAATGTATACATTGGATTTCCAAACACTTGACCTTGCGCTATGACCTTGACCTTTGATGAACAGACCTAAGTTATTTGCATGACACATCGTCCTGTACTAGTGAACTTTTGTGCCAAGTTATTTAAAATTCCAATCACAACTAAAGATATGGTCTGGACAAGAGGTAACACAGTGTATACATTGGATTTCCAAACACTTGACCTTGAGCTATGACCTAGACCTTTGATGAACAGACCCATGTTAACTGCATGACACATCGTCTTGTCCTAGTGAACACTTGTGCCAAGTTATTTAAAATCCAATCACATATGAAGTAGATATAATGGGATGCATACATGCACGGACGCAGCCCATTTCTATATCCCCCTGCTCTGCTCTATGAGCGGTGGCGGGGGATAAAAATACCTTGTGTCCCTGAAAGTGTGATAACCATAGTGAAAATAAGACAATCTTTTCTCAAGAGAAGCAAATATATTCTGACATGATAAGCAAGGCTTTGATTTTATATGAGTAAGAGAACACAATTTTTCTTTAATGAAAGGGAATTAATTATTTGACTACAATCAGAATATCATAAACTGCATCAAATATGTAAATCATTTAAAACAATTCAATACAAACCTTTCTGAAGAAATCCTTGTCTATTTTACTTGGAGTCGGAACACTTGAGTTGCCAAGGTTATCCACACCGCTGGCCTGTAACTCTGTTGATTCTGTGTCCTCACTCTCTACGAATCTGTTAAACTTGATAGCATCCACTCCTGGGGGCGGGTGGCAATACAACAGTTTACCCTACATACAGGTAAAGAATTGAGCGTATATTCCTTCATAGTGATCATATCTTACATATAACTACAGTGCACTTTTAAAATCAAGACAAAAGTACAATCAAGCCTATGATAGTGACCATCTCTATCAAGCAACCAATTGTCCCAAATAGTCACATTTTCTATTTACCATTTCTATAATTTTAGTTTTAATCAACAGGTAACCTGCCTTAAAGGATCATTTTTGCTCTTTCCCTTGAGTGGCTGCTTAAGACAGATATGATTGTATTTTAAAATTATCAGAAAGGAGTTCTACATAATAATCTATATCCTTCATCATTGAGGTCTTTAACAGTTCAGTAATATTACATTATGTCAGATGTTTAAATTGAAATCAGAGATTATCAACTTACATTTACATAATCTTTCAATATAAATCTGGATGCCCGAGGGCAGTCTGGGGCTCCTCTCTGTGTCATGAACCCTCGTATAGCTGTTTAAAAAAACAAGAATACATGAACCCTCGTGTAGCTGTATAAAGAAGCAAAATGGCCAAGATGGCCCTATATCGTTCACCTGACCCAACTTAAGTAGATTATATTATAAATGTACACTCAAAATTCCAGAGAGACGAAATGGGCAAATAGTTAGAATTTTGATTTGTAGATAACAGATACGTAGAAGAGTTCAAACTTTGTAGAGGGTCACCCGTGGTAAATGTCAGTGAAATAACATCAAAATCAGGTCAGTAGATTCTGACAAGAAGGCTTTTGAAGTTTTTACTATAGCTGCTAAGTCTTCGAACTAAGATAAAATTCCAGTTCCAGCACAAAACTAACCTGTTGTGTTTGAGAACGGTTTCAAACTAAAGCATCAGACTAAACTATTGTGCATGAAATAATCCGCAGTTCCAGCACAATAAATATTCCTATGAGTTTAAAAACAAGCCTTCCAAAAGTATATCGCTTGAAAGAATCTTTGTCGCAGTGCACTCTCCCACAAAAAGCTCCTCCTCCAAGATTTCAAGTACACTTTGACACTGAAAATCTCAAACAGACTTCGTGCTGTGATGAAACTAGCTAAAAATATGGTATTGCTTTATTATGAAGCAGTAAACCATCCCTGTATGAACCATAAAACCTCTGACTTTTATATTCAGAAAAACACCTTTTTTAGAATGGTTAATGGTATATGAATAATATTTCAATCATTGATTATAATTGTATCATTTATATTTTTATGATGAATTATCTTTTAAAACTTATATCTGGTATAATATTGCATAATAATAGCAAAATAAAAGTTTATTTTAAGAGTTTATTACCTCTTTTTATAATAATTGCTATATACAGACGTTTATGCTATAAAACAAGTGAAGTAATTTGACATAAAACTAACCCCATCCCCTGGCTGCCATGTTTTTTGACGAATCAAGATGGCTTGAACAAACTTGGTTGAGAGTCACCCAAGGAACGTTTCTGTGAAATTATTTTAAAATCAAGCCAGTAGTTTCTGGCAAGAAGATTTTTTAAGTTTTTAAAATAGCTTATAGAGTAAACTAACTCCATCCCCTGGCCGTTATGTTTTTTGACGAATCAAGATGGTTTGAACAAACTTGGTAGACGGTCACCAAAGGAACATTTCTGCAAAATTTTATCAAAATTGGCCCAGTGGTTCCAGAGGTACTTGTTAGAAGCTAAAAGTTAATGACGGACGACAGAAGACGGACACATTGCGATCACAAAAGCTCACCTGTGAGCCTTCAGCTCAGGTGAGCTGACAAGAATACATGAACCCTCATGTAGCTGTATTAAGAAACAAGAACACATAAGCCCTTATGTAGCTATATAAAGATACAAGAATACATGAACCCTCATGTAGCTGTATTAAGAAACAAGAACACATAAGCCCTTATGTAGCTATATAAAGATACAAGAATACATGAACCCTTGTAAAGATGTAATACAGTATAAAGAAACAAGAACACATAAGCCCTTATGTAGCTATATAAAGATACAAGAATACATGAACCCTTGTAAAGATGTAATACAGTATAAAGAAACAAGAACACATAAGCCCTTATGTAGCTATATAAAGATACAAGAATACATGAACCCTTGTAAAGATGTAATACAGTATAAAGAAACAAGAAAACATAAAATGAATAGATTTGATGCATCACCCAGTGCAAGGTAACTCTTCTGTTATTCAATTTTAGCCAAACAGAAATTTTCATTCTGAAACAAGTGTAAATGTAAATTTCAGGCTGATGAATGTTATCAAAACTACTCAATTCATTTGACTTGTAATTGGTTGGAAAACATAATTTATAGTTTCAGTTAGCAATAAAGGTCTGGGGTTATAATCAAGTCCAATATTTCAACTCTACCATAAAACGGGCATCAGTAACTGTCACAGCCTCTCAGAGGATGATGTTAAAATCACCATCACTTGTATATAAATATATTTGAATCAATATAATAATTGCTTTATTTAGTTGTCTTTACATTTCATAATTTTCACCATCATTATGTCAGAGTCAGTAAAACTGAGTCAGCAGTTTCAGAAGATGCTGGGTAATGGAATCCACTGCTGATTCAGTAAACCATTGTGTGGGTTTATGTCAAGTACATTTTCTACTCATCCAATCTAATGCTGTAGTTTCACAAACTTTTAAATATTTATGTTATAGATATGATTTATATACGGATCATAATTTCAATTTGATCCTCCACACCTCAATTCCTTTTATGAACTGACAATATGTAAATGGAAGCAAATCTGCATTTAAGTGGGGTGGTAGTGAAGTGGACCACTCACACAAGAAGTTCCGGGTTCGATTCCCAGTTAAATCCATTGGCCTCTCGCCAAAACAATACTCAGTATAGTTCTACCAAGGTAGCAGAATTGAGACTGGTTCATATAAGCTCTGAGCTTCTTTGCAATCAAGCTAAAATTAATAAGAATAAACTATCTGCATTCATTTGGCAAAGTGAAAAAATAAATTTAAATGTTGACCACACATAAAATACTGTTACTTTAGTTTAAACACATTTTACTACTTTAAATACTGTTTTTAAGTTGATCCAAATGTTTAATTTCATTTAAACTTTGCCATATGTCATTATTCTAAGAACAAACTTATGACATTTGATTCCACATGAGGCAAGCAGGAAGAAAATGTGAGAACTCCCAGGTGCCAGTTTCTTGCCTCATTAGACAACATTCAAATGTGCAACTCCCAGGTGCCAGTTTCTTGCCTCATTAGACAATATTCAAATGTGCAACTCCCAGGTGCCAGTTTCTTGCCTCATTAGACAACATTCAAATGTGCAACTCCCAGGTGCCAGTTTCTTGCCTCATTAGACAACATTCAAATGTGCAACTCGCAGGTGCCAGTTTCTTGCCTCATTAGACAACATTCAAATGTGCAACACGCAGGTGCCAGTTTCTTGCCTCATTAGACAACATTCAAATGTGCAACTCCAAGGTGCCAGTTTCTTGCTTCATTAGACAACATTCAAATGTACAACTCCCAGGTGCCAGTTTCTTGCCTCATTAGACAACACATTCAAATGTGCAACTAATAGGTGTCAGTTTTGCCTCATTAGACAACATTCAAATGTTCAACTCCAAGGTGCCAGTTTCTTGCCTTATTAGACAACATTCAAATGTGCAACTCCCAGGTGCAAGTTTCTTGCCTCATTAGACAACATTCAAATGTGCAACTCCCAGCTGTCAGTTTCTTACCTCATTAGACAACATTCAAATGTGCAACTCCCAGGTGCCAGTTTCTTGCCCCATTAGACAACATTCAAATGTGCAACTCACAGGTGCCAGTTTCTTGCCTCATTAGACAACATTCAAACGTGCAACTCCCAGGTGCCAGTTTCTTGCCTCATTAGACAACATTCAAATGTGCAACTCACAGATGCCAGTTTCTTGCCTCATTAGACAACATTCAAATGTGCAACTCCCAGGTGCCAGTTTCTTGCCTTATTAGACAACATTCAAATGTGCAACTCACAGATGCCAGTTTCTTGCCTTATTAGACAACATTCAAACGTGCAACTCCCAGGTGCCAGTATCTTGCCTCATTAGACAACATTCAAACGTGCAACTCCCAGGTGCCAGTTTCTTGCCTCATTAGACAACATTCAAACGTGCAACTCCCAGGTGCCAGTTTCTTGCCTCATTAGACAACATTCAAATGTGCAACTCACAGATGCCAGTTTCTTGCCTCATTAGACAACATTCAAATGTGCAACTCCCAGGTGCCAGTTTCTTGCCTTATTAGACAACATTCAAATGTGCAACTCACAGGTGTCAGTTTCTTGCCTCATTAGACAACATTCAAATGTACAACTCACAGGTGCCAGTTTCTTGCCTCATTAGACAACATTCAAATGTACAACTCCCAGGTGCCAGTTTCTTGCCTCATTAGACAACATTCAAATGTGTAACTCCCAGGTGTCAGTTTCTTGCCTTATTAGACAACATTCAAATGTACAACTCCAAGGTGCCAGTTTCTAGCCCCATTAGACAACATTCAAATGTACAACTCACAGGTGCCAGTTTCTTGCCTCATTAGACAACATTCAAATGTACAACTCCCAGGTGCCAGTTTCTTGCCTCATTAGACAACATTCAAATGTGTAACTCCCAGGTGTCAGTTTCTTGCCTCATTAGACAACATTCAAATGTACAACTCACAGGTGTTAGTTTCTTGCCTTATTAGACAACATTCAAATGTACAACTCCCAGGTGTCAGTTTCTTGCCTCATTAGACAACATTCAAATGTACAACTCACAGGTGCCAGTTTCTTGCCTCATTAGACAACATTCAAATGTACAACTCCCAGGTGCCAGTTTCTTGCCTCATTAGAAACATTCAAATGTGTAACTCCCAGGTGTCAGTTTCTTGCCTCATTAGACAACATTCAAATGTACAACTCACAGGTGTTAGTTTCTTGCCTTATTAGACAACATTCAAATGTACAACTCCCAGGTGCCAGTTTCTTGCCTCATTAGACAACATTCAAATGTGTAACTCCCAGGTGTCAGTTTCTTGCCTCATTAGACAACATTCAAATGTACAACTCACAGGTGTTAGTTTCTTGCCTTATTAGACAACATTCAAATGCACAACTCCCAGGTGCCAGTTTCTTGCCCCATTAGACAACATTCAAATGTGCAACTCACAGGTGTCAGTTTCTTGCCTCATTAGACAACATTCAAATGTACAACTCACAGGTGCCAGTTTCTTGCCTCATTAGACAACATTCAAATGTGTAACTCCCAGGTGTCAGTTTCTTGCCTCATTAGACAACATTCAAATGTACAACTCACAGGTGTTAGTTTCTTGCCTTATTAGACAACATTCAAATGTGCAACTCACAGGTGTCAGTTTCTTGCCTCATTAGACAACATTCAAATGTACAACTCACAGGTGCCAGTTTCTTGCCTCATTAGACAACATTCAAATGTGTAACTCCCAGGTGCCAGTTTCTTGCCTTATTAGACAACATTCAAATGTGCAACTCCCAGGTGCCAGTTTCTTGCCTTATTAGACAACATTCAAATGTGCAACTCCCAGGTGTCAGTTTCTTGCCTCATTAGACAACATTCAAATGTGCAACTCACAGATGCCAGTTTCTTGCCTCATTAGACAACATTCAAATGTACAACTCACAGGTGCCAGTTTCTTGCCTCATTAGACAACATTCAAATGTACAACTCCCAGGTGTCAGTTTCTTGCCTCATTAGACAACATTCAAATGTACAACTCCCAGGTGCCAGTTTCTTGCCTCATTAGACAACATTCAAATGTACAACTCCCAGGTGTCAGTTTCTTGCCTCATTAGACAACATTCAAATGTACAACTCCCAGGTGCCAGTTTCATGCCTCATTAGACAACATTCAAATGTGCAACTCCCAGGTGTCAGTTTCTTGCCTCATTAGACAACATTCAAATGTACAACTCCCAGGTGCCAGTTTCTTGCCTTATTAGACAACATTCAAATGTGCAACTCCCAGGTGTCAGTTTCTTGCCTTATTAGACAACATTCAAATGTACAACTCCCAGGTGTCAGTTTCTTGCCTCATTAGACAACATTCAAATGTGCAACTCCAAGGTGCCAGTTTCATGCCTCATTAGACAACAATCAAATGTACAACTCCCAGGTGCCAGTTTCTTGCCTCATTAGACAACATTCAAATGTGCAACTCCAAGGTGCCAGTTTCATGCCTCATTAGACAACATTCAAATGTGCAACTCCCAGGTGTCAGTTTCTTGCCTCATTAGACAACATTCAAATGTGCAACTCACAGGTGCCAGTTCCTTGCCTCATTAGACAACATTCAAATGTGCAACTCCCAGGTGTCAGTTTCTTGCCTTATTAGACAACATTCAAATGTGCAACTCCCAGGTGCCAGTTTCTTGCCTTATTAGACAACATTCAAATGTGTAACTCCCAGGTGCCAGTTTCTTGCCTTATTAGACAACATTCAAATGTGCAACTCCCAGGTGTCAGTTTCTTGCCTTATTAGACAACATTCAAATGTGCAACTCCCAGGTGTCAGTTTCTTGCCTCATTAGACAACATTCAAATGTGCAACTCCCAGGTGCCAGTTTCTTGCCTTATTAGACAACATTCAAATGTGCAACTAATAGGTGTCAGTTTTGCCTCATTAGACAACATTCAAATGTACAACTCCAAGGTGCCAGTTTCTTGCCTTATTAGACAACATTCAAATGTGCAACTCCCAGGTGCAAGTTTCTTGCCTTATTAGACAACATTCAAATGTGCAACTCCCAGGTGCAAGTTTCTTGCCTCATTAGACAACATTCAAATGTGCAACTCCCAGGTGCCAGTTTCTTGCCTTATTAGACAACATTCAAATGTGCAACTCCCAGGTGTCAGTTTCTTGCCTCATTAGACAACATTCAAATGTGCAACTCCCAGGTGCCAGTTTCTTGCCTTATTAGACAACATTCAAATGTGCAACTCCCAGGTGCCAGTTTCTTGCCTCATTAGACAACATTCAAATGTGCAACTCCCAGGTGTCAGTTTCTTGCCTCATTAGACAACATTCAAATGTGCAACTCCCAGGTGCCAGTTTCTTGCCTTATTAGACAACATTCAAATGTGCAACTCCCAGGTGTCAGTTTCTTGCCTCATTAGACAACATTCAAATGTGCAACTCCCAGGTGCCAGTTTCTTGCCTTATTAGACAACATTCAAATGTGCAACTCCCAGGTGCCAGTTTCTTGCCTCATTAGACAACATTCAAATGTGCAACTCCCAGGTGTCAGTTTTTTGCCTCATTAGACAACATTCAAATGTGCAACTCCCAGGTGCCAGTTTCTTGCCTTATTAGACAACATTCAAATGTGCAACTAATAGGTGTCAGTTTTGCCTCATTAGACAACATTCAAATGTACAACTCCAAGGTGCCAGTTTCTTGCCTTATTAGACAACATTCAAATGTGCAACTCCCAGGTGCAAGTTTCTTGCCTCATTAGACAACATTCAAATGTGCAACTCCCAGCTGTCAGTTTCTGACCTCATTAGACAACATTCAAATGTGCAACTCCCAGGTGCCAGTTTCTTGCCCCATTAGACAACATTCAAATGTGCAACTCCCAGGTGCCAGTTTCTTGCCTCATTAGACAACATTCAAATGTGCAACTCCCAGGTGCCAGTTTCTTGCCTCATTAGACAACATTCAAATGTGCAACTCCCAGGTGCCAGTTTCTTGCCTTATTAGACAACATTCAAATGTGCAACTCCATAGGTGCCAGTTTCTTGCCTCATTAGACAACATTCAAATGTGCAACTCACAGGTGCCAGTTTCTTGCCTCATTAGACAACATTCAAATGTTCAACTCCTAGGTGTCAGTTTCTTGCCTTATTAGACAACATTCAAATGTGTAACTCCCAGCTGTCAGTTTCTTGCCTCATTAGACAACATTCAAATGTGCAACTCCCAGGTGCCAGTTTCTTGCCTCATTAGACAACATTCAAATGTGCAACTCCCAGGTGTTAGTTTCTTGCCTTATTAGACAACATTCAAATGTACAACTCCCAGGTGTCAGTTTCTTGCCTCATTAGACAACATTCAAATGTGCAACTCCCAGGTGCCAGTTTCTTGCCTCATTAGACAACACATTCAAATATGCAACTAATAGGTGTCAGTTTTGCCTCATTAGACAACATTCAAATGTTCAACTCCTAGGTGTCAGTTTCTTGCCTTATTAGACAACATTCAAATGTGCAACTCCCAGCTGTCAGTTTCTTGCCTCATTCACGCTCACGTGCACGCGCGCACACACACACACTTTTTAATTTATTTATTACAGGACTTATATAACTATTTATTTACCACCATCCTTCTGTAAGTACCTGCAGTTCTTCAATGTGCTCACAAACTTCAATCACAATACCTACCATCTTGACTTACACCTTAACTTAGTAGATACTATAATGTACTGGTAGATTATTTACCTCCGTATGCGTTCAGCAGTTCATATGAGGTCGGATCTCGGTAAGGGTCCTCCCCTTCAACAGGCTTCGGGATGATAATGCCATACATTTTCTCCAATGTCCCACGAGGTATGTGACGACAGACCTGGACTCAAAGGTCAAGGGTTCATTTGTTCTATATACAATGATCGATATTATTTAGTCTCACAGTGATCAAATCAACAGACTTCCCCATTATTACTAATAACCATACTGTTTTTAATCATATGCATAATTTTTCAAGGTCAAAAGTTCAGACATGTTATCTTAAATATATATAAACAATAATGTAACAAAAACAATTCTAAAGTGGACATTGAATGGTCCACGTAAGGGAAATACTCAATTCATATTATAATTTTTTAATATTTGCCTCTAAATGTGTATAACTCAATTCTCAACGTAATGTTTGCATCACGGTTGTAGTTGTAGCCATCCTGAACATTTGACAAGAAAAATTCCCACAGTTATAAGAGAATAATGCATATAAAGTTTGACAAACAACTGAACAAGTTTCTTTTGTATGGATTGTTTTTACGGCACAACTCCATTAGTCTATTTTTAGTAAAACAGAGTAGCTTCAGCAAACTATTCAGAAAACTAACAAGAGCACCGCAAGCGGGTGCAGACACTCGTCTTTTTTCCAAATCTATTTAGTAGGTAAACTTTTTAAACATGATGGTGATTGGTTTAAGCAAGAGGCCGCAGAGGGCCTAAGGACACTCTACTGACTCAGAGTGGCCATAGCACTTTTTGGAGTTCCACAATATTTACCCTCTTTGTGGGGTCGTCATAAAATCCTATGGATGCAAAATGAAAAAATTCAGTTTTTCCTATAATATTCCTAGTATGTTAAAGTCACATTACAGAACCCCAATATATCCCAGCCCCTTGATATGCAGAATCTTCACTCCTTGCAGATGTAAGGATAATTCATATCAAATATGAACTACAATGTAGTTTGACTGTACGGTTATTGAGAGGAAATTTGTGAAAATTCCCAATTTTAACCTTATTGCATCAAGCAGCCCCATCCATCCTCTGGCCGCTTATGGAAATATTGAACAAAACCAAATTTATTCTTACTAGACAATGCTTTAGATCTCAAATCAACAACATATTTACCCAAATGGACAAAAAATGAGAAATTTCCATTAACCCATAGTATTCCTATGTAAAATCTGTTTGGCCATTCATGAGAAGATTTTTTAAGTTTGGGACTTTTTTTAGTAAGGATGGCCATCTCGAATTTCAAACCTGTATGGTTTCCTGTGCAATAGAAACATCCATGTAAAGTTTCAGTTTAATTGGCCTGGTGGTTTAAGAGAAAGTCCTGCTAACAGACTTCAGAGACGACAGACGATGGACAAAGTGCCAATGCATAAGTGGCCAGTAGGGCTAAAAAATAATAGGAGAGGGGGGGGGGGTCTTGGGAATGGTAACAAAGGGACAAAGGGGGCAGAATAGTATTAAATTTAATACAAAACCAAATTTGAAAGAAAAAATATAAAAAAATCCATCCATGTATGATAAAGTTAAAGGACAGACTTTAAATCTCAAACAGATTCAAAGTGTTGTCATACATACTAAAAGTGTTACCTTGACGTTTCAGGTACGGGTCTAGGTCTTACTTACGACGCATTTTCATGTCATCTTGATAAACTGAGCCAATTTAAAGACAAAGTAACAGACCAAACAGGCAATATCAAATAAATTGAAAATGTGACCTTGACCTTTGAGGAAAGATTCTGGGTCTTACATACAACACTTAATTTTGTCATGTTGATCAACTGAGTCAAGTGTTTTTAAAATGTATCCATAGATGACAAAGTTAAAGACCGGACACAAATTCTCAAAATGACTGAAAGTGTTGTCAAAGTTAACTTGTGACCTTTACCTTAGAAGTGAGAGTCTGGGTATTAAGTGCAACATGTCGTCATGTTATGTTGATCATTTGTAGCAAGTATTTATAAAATCCATCTATGCATGACAAAGTATCTGGTCGGACATGAAATCTCACACAGACTGAAAGTGTTGTCAAACAAACACAAATTATGACATTGACCTTTGAGGTATGGGTGTGGGTCTTACTCACGACACGCCATCATGTTATGTTGATCATTTGTAGCAAGTATCAACAAAATCCATCTATGTTGATCATTTGTAGCAAGTATCAACAAAATCCAGCTTTGCATGACAAAGTAACAGGCCAGAAACGAAATCTCACACAAACTGAAAGTGTTGTCAAACAAACTCAAATTGTGACCTTGACCTTTGAGGTACGGATGTGGGTCTTACTCGCGACATGTCGTCATGTTATATTGATTATTTGTAAGTAGTATCAAAAAATACATCTATGCATGACATAGTTACAGGCCAGAAAAGAAAAACCGGAAGGAAGGATGGACGGACGGACGGAAGCTGCGATTACTATATGCCAATCAAAAAAAAATTGGTGGGGGGGGGATAAAAATAAGGCGAAAAATAGCACAATGTCAAAAACAGTTTCTAACACTGTGTCTCGCTTGTGTTTGTATCATAACAATTGAAGCGATAAATTACAGGTATGGGATCAACAATTATCACCTTTAACAGTTTGTCTTTCATCTTCATGCAAAACGAGTGAGAAATCAATATATTATAGGATGGAGAGACCGAAAAACATATTCGAAATAGTGAATAATTCAAATTACTGGAATTTGATATATCAGGAGTTAATTAATATAGAAATAGAAGGGGATAAAACGGGACCAAACTTCAAATTTGAGATAACTGGAATTTTGAAATATAAGAGTTCGAGTTGGTGAGTATCAACTGTATAGTTTTTACTATTTATTTTACTGCGATGTTGCAATAGACAATCAGAGATGATGCAACTGGTAAACATACCGTGTAAATGATAAATGGTAAATGATAGACGGTAAACGATACATGGTACACGACAAACGATTCAAACAAAAACTCAGGCTAAAATGCAGTTAGTATCGTTCTGAACTGCACTTTCATATTATCTTTAATGTTTATCATAAAAAAATGCAAACCATAAACGAAACTTAAATGCATTTCAAACGCAAATCAAACACGTTTGACACACAAAACAAACACATTTGAAATGCATTTTTGGTGTACTTGAAACGGATCACGCGAAAAATGAAATTGAAATGATGGTGGTTTTCCTTTTTTCAACTTTCAATTTCAATCTGCTGTAAACATGCACCAAATGATGATGTTTTACACAGTATGCATCGATTGATGATGTTTTTACACAGTATGCATCGATTGATGATGTTTTACATAGTTTGCATCGATTGATGACATTTTTTTTACACAGTGTACATACTCAGTAGACTGGTTCGACGATTTTAATCAAATGGCGATATTTCATCTACATAGTTTGATACACAATCCAATTTACCCCGACTCAGGAAATTTTCGGTGAAAAAAATAGCCAGATATTCATGTTTATAAAATTTCTATAAAAAATGGTTGATCAAAATTGCAAGAGTTGATATTTTGCAAGTTGAAATATCTTGTTCTCGCAAAAATGTGCGAGTGCAAAAAAAATTAAATTCTACCCCTAATAATTAATATGAATGTTTTTATTATGTTTAGTCATCAAAACAGGAGTAGTTTATTCAGAAACAGAGAAAAAGCTGAGCTAAACATAACCAAACCCCGAGCTAAACATAAAACTTTAACCTAAGGATTTAGAGCCGTAAGTATGGAAATTTAGGTAAGTTAGCTATATGCATTGTTTGTATAACATGATATGAATCTGTTTATAAACTTTAGTCACCATAACACGAGTTGTTTGTTCAGAAACAGAGAAAAAGCTAAACTAAATATAAAACTTTAACCAGCAGACGACGACAACGGCGCCAGGGTCATGACAATAGCTAAAAATGTAATTACAACCTTTTTAAATTTTCATTATTTTTTAGAAATGAAAAGAAATTTAAACAGAAATTCCCAAAGCAAAGATTCCGCACAATGCATTGGAAACTATTGAATAGTGAAGGATACAAGTGATGCAGGAGGCACATGATCTCTCATCTGATCTATTGGCAGTATACCACTGACCACCAGATCTGCCTTGGTTGTGACAAACGAGGGAAACACCAGTCCAGGGCAGTCACACAACATCAGGGTAGGCTCCACAAACAATGTCTGCAAAAGCAATATAGAAAATTAACATTTTAACAAAAACACTCGATTAGTGATAACATTTTAGTTTGTCTTTCTATATTAACCACATCTGGTAAATGTTTTGTATACATATTTCTAAATTAATCAGTGTGCACAAAATAATGCTAATGTATTGACGTATAACCTATATTTATTTGAAAGTAATCAATTTGTTGTTGTATGGTGTTTAGCGTCGCTTTCAACAATTTTTCAGTCATATCGCGACGGTGTCTACTTGAGACAGTATTCTAAGCACTGTCACACTGGAGTATCATGCCGCAGACACATGGTATGCTACCCCACCCAGTCACATTATACTGACACCGATCCAGACCTAGAACTTTCCTCTAAATGCTGAGCGTCAAGCGAGGAAGCTTCTAGTACCATTTTAAAAGTCTTTGGTATGACCCGGCTGGGGATTGAACCCATGACCTTCCGCATGCGAGGCGGACGCTCTACCACTAGACCACGCCGCGGTCCTTGAAAGTAATCAAATTAACAGTAATTGAATATTGGCCAAAACTTTAATACGTACGGCAATAAAGTATTGCACAATGTTTATATTGAACTCCGTAAACTTCCCAAACAAAACCTCGAAAACGAAATAGGGAACGAGTCTTTACAATGTTATCCGACGACTGATCGGAAACCCGAAAGCAGTTCGTTGAAAATGGCGAATGTAAACAAAAACAAAAATGTGACAATTCAGCCCTATATGATCTCAATGTTTAACAAAGACACTCCTGAAAAAAACACCATCAGAACATGATGTGATACGGGTATTTAAATGAATGTGTTACCTGAAAGTGTTTTGTCCTCCCTGGTGTAGCAGACACTGGAACCTTCTTCAACTTCAGGATAGCATTGATGGTGGAACTCTTGCCCACATTTGGGTATCCAACCTGTCAATATTACAAATTAATTGTATTTTTTTTAAAATGGATTCAGATGTATTTATACAGAACTAGCAACCTGTAGTATTCTCAATATAATTCAAAGTCTGTTTGCCCTGTATCTATCTATGAATTCAATCCTATTTCTCAGTTCCATGAAGGTGTCTGCTTCGGACAATATAAGGCCTAAAAAAATAAATGTTGTGTTTACGTTTTCCCGACCGACCCATGGTAAAAGGTCCCAACCGTATTTTTTTTTCATTAAAAAAAAAATAAAAAAATTTGCCAACTGTCGTGTTAGGGATGGTTCGGGTTCCAAGGGAAAAAACCAATATATAAAACTGTATACCAAAGACGATCTTGAACACTTCCGAAACTTTTAGAAAAGTGTGACTTGAAATTCGAAGCACAACTGTGCCTGAAGACAAAAAATAAACAATCTGAAAAAATGTGAAAAAAAAAACACGACACAAAATCGTTTCTGAAATTGTTACAGTATTAATTTTTACTCTTTCTACATTTCGACGCAATAATAATTATTAAATCATTTGCAAACTAGACATTGAACGTTCCTCGGCAAAAAGTTATAACACGGGGAATCTATTCAATGCGAAATATTCACTATTTTCTTGTATAAGGTATCGAGGCGCACATGCGCAATTTTCTAATCTCAGTTTAAACATTGGGCTTTTTTCCGTTATTTGTTGTTTTTTTATCGGACGGGAAAATCAAAGGCGGATATTTTCTATACAGCAAATATCTACATATAAAGCACTTGATAATAAAGTTTAAATCAAAGGCCTGAAGGGCCTGAGGGAAGGCTCTCTGCTTGTGTTAATTCAAAAATGTAGGTTCGGAATATTGAAAAACTTAGTTAGATTTCTGATATGTTAAAAGGCATTTCATTGGGATTTAGAAAAGAATGTGGTGTGTTTAATATTTCTTTTGTGTATCTGTATAAATAATCTCCTGCATGCAATTCAGAGTCCATATCAATACTTTTCCAACAGTAGCTATTAAACAGTTTTAATAATGCATTTGAAAAAATGCAAACACCATGGTACACACCGTCTTTCGTGTGAAAATTGACTGAATATTTGATGACCCTGGTAAAAATATCCATTTCAGGACATTTTGTAAACTGGTTACGTGGTGGTCCAGGATTCTTTTCCACATTTCCATGCTATCAACATGAACAACCTATATGAAAGCTTCACAAACAAACCTTCATATTCTGATGTTTCTCCAAAATCGAAAGAATTGAGTAGTGATGTACAACTCCAGTCAATTTTAATATCTCCAGTTCAATAGTTATGATTTATGGATAACGAAACGCATTCAGCACAAAATGTGCCTGATTGTCCGAGAATATACAACACATATCCATAACTCTTTGTCTAGACCAAAACAAACATGACCTACTTATAGATTTACGCGTATATTGACTTGAGTTATGTTCGATTCTCATTTATAGCTTACAATCATCAATATAAATAATCAATAAATAGCGTTGCGTGACCTAGATTTAATCAATCTAAAAAATACAACACAAAAACACAACAAACATAACGGTCGGATGACCTAATTAATCGTTTAACTCTGCTTGCATAAGATGACAGATTGGCGCGTTTTTCTTTAAACTACAAATGTAGCCCCGAACCTAATTTCGTTATTTTACTATCAAAATTAAAAGAGGACAATCTGTAGTGAATAAAATTTCACTAACAAATACTATTTACTCAAATTAAGAGTTATTAAATCGAAAATATGTTAATATTTCACCCCATTAATGATTACATGTCGAATGGTGTTAGAGATTATATCCCCCCCTCACCAGATGACGTCACTAGATGCATAGTAGTAAATGCGTAAAACATTTTTTTATTAATGAAAATTGCCGCATTTTTTTAGAAGTGAATTCTTCCGCATTTCCATGCAAATTGTATGCTTCCCGTATCGTATTTTTGAACTTTTGTAAAGAAAAATATCCACAATTTTTAAAAAACTTTGAATCTTTTGTTGTATAATACGTCCTCTGCTACGGTAAATACGTTTTGAAACTTGTGAACTCTTTATCGGTCGGACGGATATGGCGGTTCCTGCCATACGTAGTACTGTATAACAGATGCTAGAGCTGCACGACAGCTAAGGAAGTCAGAGCTTTGCTCGCCTTCCAAAAAAGTTTCTAACTAGCAACCCTGTTTTTTATGACAAAATCACACTTACGGTGGTTGAATTTTTACGAACAAAATAAAGTAGAATGCTACTTTCACCACTTTCCGACTCATTCAAAAAATTTATTTGTGGTATTAGAGTAGTTGTTGTGATGAATAAAATTAGGATTCAGACTTATTAGGAAGTTAGAACGCTAGGTTTAAAAAAAACATTCAAACTACAAAAGCAGACACATTACAAAAGTATACAATATGTTGTCACCAAATGCTTTTGATAAAAGTGTAATTACTTCGCATGCAAAATTGAGAGAGAAAGTGAAAAAAAATATAACTAAAAAATAAAAACAAAACAACACTGACCCTTTGATTTTGCATCTAAAAAAATCAGCAAAAAAAAAAAAAATAGTCCTACCTACCGACCCAATTTTTTTTAGCATGAAACCTTAAACACAACATTTATTTTTTTTTGCCTAATGCCAAGTGCTGCCACACTGGAGTGTCAGTCCGCATACACATGATATAATACCATACCTTATCACATTATAGCGACACGAGACCTACCAGTCTTATATTAGAACTATACTCTAAATACACCAAGACAAGCCAGGAAGCTTCTGTTACCATTTTCAAATTCTTTGGTATGTATCAATCAAACATGCAAGGAAGATGCAAAGTTAAGGGTTGTTCATGGCTTGAACCTGACAAGACTGGACAAAATAGTTCCAGTTAAGGGTTGTTCGTGGCCATACCTGACAACACTGGACAAAATAGTTCCAGTTAAGGGTTGTTCGTGGCCATACCTGACAAGACTGGACAAAATAGTTCCAGTTAAGGGTTGTTCGTGGCCATACCTGACAAGACTGGACAAAATAGTTCCAGTTAAGGGTTGTTCGTGGCCATACCTGACAAGACTGGACAAAATAGTTCCAGTTAAGGGTTGTTCGTGGCCATACCTGACAACACTGGACAAAATAGTTCCAGTTAAGGGTTGTTCGTGGCCATACCTGACAAGACTGGACAAAATAGTTCCAGTTAAGGGTTGTTCGTGGCCATACCTGACAGGACTGGACAAAATAGTTCCAGTTAAGGGTTGTTCGTGGCCATACCTGACAAGACTGGACAAAATAGTTCCAGTTAAGGGTTGTTCGTGGCCATACCTGACAAGACTGGACAAAATAGTTCCAGTTAAGGGTTGTTCGTGGCCATACCTGACAAGACTGGACAAAATAGTTCCAGTTAAGGGTTGTTCGAGCCAAGTATTGTTCAACATCATATCATACATGTATATGTATATACATCAAATTAGGAATTGGCCGCGACACGGTAAGTGGTTCGAGCTATACTTGGTGTTCATGTCATCTGTGTTTGAGCCAACAGTTCTACTGTAGTTGCATTTTAACTAAAGTATATATCTGCATCCCATTATATTCAGTTTTATATTCAATACATGTAATATTTCACTTTTATGGGGTTAACATCAATTTCAAAATTTATAACAGGTTGCGCAGGCATCTCGACTTAACGGAGGATTACACCAGATTCAAATGTATGGATCAGGAGTAAAAGCACATTCATCTGTCAATATCTGGAAAACTTGTTATATAAATTGTTTAGATAGAGCCAACCTCAAACCTAAAGCGTAAGTGACAAGAGAATGTGACTTTACATTACTCTGCCTTGGATAAGCCCCGTTGGTCTTTACACAAGTGTATTGTCAAACATATATCAGGACACAAAATTGTATTAGCATCTGAATACCAGTATATGTGTCCCTGGCAGTTACAATAGTTGCCTCCCTAACATCAATACATACATACATAGAACTTATACATACCATTCCAACAGTTGTTAAACTATCTTCTTCTTTTTTCCAACTACTCAAACTCTTAAAGAAGTCCAATAACTCTTGCCCAGTATACATATATGCAGTATTTTTAATGTGTCCACTTCTCTTAGACCTACAGTTTACACATTTATCTGTTGCTCCAGAACTAGATCCACCAGTTTTATCACAGACTGAATCCATATTTTCCAAACTACTACTTGTCCTTTTACACTCACAAGTACTGGTAACCATATTAGTTTGTCTACCAACATTGTCTATTTCTATATTATTTTTTGTTTTATCATTACCAGTACTTTCTGTATTATCAACATTGTCTGATTTTTCAGTATCTTCTGTGTCAATATTTTCTTCATCTTTATCGTTATCATCATCATCGCTTGATTCAGTTTCATTCATATTTTCCTCGATGTTTTCCAAGGCAGCCTGTGCCAGCTCTTCCTGACGCTTAGTTTCATCCAGGGCAGACCAGAACGCTATCTTAACACCTAACTTTGTGAAATGATCTGCCCAAAGGTTCCTGTGGAAGAAATCAGTTAAATGTCTATATTATACATGTAATCTGATTGCAATAGTAAAATTGGCATGCATTGGATGTTAAAAGTATTAAAATTGTGCAATTACATTTTGGATATTAAACATTATTAGCACAGAAACTTTATAAAAACAGTAGGCAAGCAGACCATTCTTAAAAATATATTTGTTTGTTGGACTCCAATCCAGTATTTTTCATGTGGGTAGGCGGCAGGTAGCTAATTTTTTTCTTGTTAGATTTTGATTTTGCGGTCATCTTTAATGTTATTTTTTTTTGGAATGGGGATTAATATTTCAGGATATATAACATGGTATATTTAGTTTTACTTCAGGAGGAAGACTTGGCATGAATCGGAGTAGCAGGCACACTTTTTCACATAAAACTTTTGGAGCTAGCAGGTAGGAGCAGAGCAAACTTTATTTTTATTTTATGAAAGACCTCGGCTAATTCTGAATTGCATTTAAAGTGCACTGTTTAACCCTTGTTTCAACCTGTTACCAATATAAAATGTGTTGAAATGTTACAGGTCATCTTTACTACACATAACGTAACATACCTTTGTTCCTCATTGAGGAAATCTGCTTTATTCATCAAGAGGATACATTGTTTGCTTTTATCAACTTCTGTGATGTAAGATTCCAGATCAGGACAGTAAAACAGTAGTGGGTTTCTTGCGTCGACTATCTGCACAACTATGTCACTGTAAGACATAGTAGTAATATGAATAACTGAACACAGTATAAACAATAGAGACACAAGAGGGCTTGAGAATGCTCTACTGGCTTACATTGGCCACAGTATTTTTTTGAAATTTCACAATATACACACACTCTATTCAGAGGTTGTTTTAAATATCTTATAAATAGAAATTGGGCAAAGAGTTATTTACTATAAAAAGATAATTCAAACTGGAATTTTCTGTTTCCCATAGTAACATTCTATTAAGGAAAATACTAAGAGACTCCTAACAGGATTCCCATACATCCCAGCCCCTTGATTCATGCAAACCTCAATCCCCCACTCAAAGGGATTTTCTATTTAGCAGACACTAATCTTGGATCTTAAATTGAATATTTATTTGCACACATGGATTGAAAAATGATTTTTTCATTTCCCCCAGAACAGTCCTTTGCACAAAAGCCCCCTAACAGAGTGTATACATACCCCGTCTCTTTGATTTGTAAAATGTATGAAAGGTGTTGAGTATCTGCATCCTTAGGAGCCATGCCAAAGTCCCCTTAGAACCTAGGCCAAACTGTTGTCAAGTTAACAGAATAACCTGCTTTTCTATAAATAGTAATGGTGACCTTGACATCTGACCTAGAAATCCCTAAATGAATCTACCAAGATGAAACACCCTGCAAAGTTTAAAATCCCTTAGTCAAACCTTTCTACAGTTTAATTGATTGAACACAGATTTTCCTTAAATAGCCAGTAATCTTGACCTTTAACCTTCTGACCACAAAATGAGTAGGGGCCATCAACTTACAAAAATGCACCACCCTGCAAGTATTGAAGACTGTAGGCATTCAGTTATAATCTGGCAATCATGATGGTCTACGGACTATACACTCCCAGATTCTTTGAAGTGAGGCATAAAAAATTGCTTGTTTAGGGTGTTTTACAAAATAAATAAATTTTCTTTCTACTACTTCAATTGTTGAAGAACATTCGCTAAATATGTAAGAATGTCAGTAATCAAAATTATATTTTTGATCATCTTGAATTTGATCACAACTTTTGTAGTTTTGTTTGCTATATAATACCTCTTTTCTATGACCCTCCACAGTTGACGCCAGAAGTCAAGATTTTTCTCATAGGGAGTCATAACCAACCCTTCCACCTCTTGTAGTCTGTAAAATTAGTAATTAAAAGCATAATAGATTATGTTGCCATTCAATAAATGTAATAAAACTTGTTTTGGTTTAAAGAGAGCCACAGCTTTTTATTCAATAGGTCCAAGACAAGCAATCTGTAGCGGCGTGCTAGCACTTGTATTTTTTTAATGCAGCATTGAAATTATTTAAGAAGTGAAATAAGTAGTAAAATAAGTAGTAAAATAAGTAGTAAACCAGCTCTGAATATTGACAATTTAAGCACATAAATTTGTGAGGAAAAAGACTGAAAATTCTAAAATGCACATTACATGTATAATAATATATGAAATTGAATAAATAAAGATAAGAAACACCCATCATATAATGTTTATTGTAGCAGTGTTTAATAATTTATTTTTAAATAAAATTATATTTGTGTATTTATCCATATCATTTTAAAAGTTGACACTGATATATATGGTGAATGGGGTTTAACACCATTTTAACACATTTGAGGTTATATATGGCATATCCAATTTTATTGGTGGAGGAAGACTTCAAAATGAATCTGAGTAGAACCACTGCCCTTCCTCAAGTAACTGGTCAACTTTCTAACAATGTTTTTGGAGCGTCGTTGGAGTCTGATTAGATACTAAGACGTTAGGTGAGTGATTTAACCACTTGGTCATGGAGGACCCTTTAATTTGGTGAATAAGTATTGCAAGAAAAACTCATAGCTGACAGCAGTTCCGACTACTTTTATTTAAACACTCAAATTAGTGAAACTACGACATATGTTAAAATGTATCAGTAAATGTTGCTGACATCTGATCAAAGTGAAAGTTAGAGGTTTACTTTGCCAGTGAACGTCTCCATTCTAGAAAAGCTACTTTCTCATTCTGATCCACTTCCAATGCTGACATCTCTTTAGTCCAATGTGGTCTGAAATAAATCATGTCATATACAGGGCTTTAGCATACAAGTATGACCTCAAGCAATGATCAGTCCCGCCAATTAAGTTGATGCAACCTGTTTTTTTGTTTTGTTTTGGAGAAATGGGAAAAGGTCCTTCAATGACAACATTCCACCATAATGATGAAAATGGGAAAAATCAAAACAATATAAATTTTTTCACAAGTTTGTAATCTATGTTTAAAATATAGCCAGCTCAAAAACTTGTCAAAGATGTTATCTACTATGTAAATTTGGTGAGAAGTAAACGAAAAATGCAGGTTTAAGAATACACACAAGGTGAAATAGTGCTATATTTTGATATCACTAATTAACTATTTTGACCTGCTTAAGAACTTACTACTGTGTTAGTCTGGTGAGTATCAAATAAATATGAGTGCTAAAGTACACACACGGTCAAACGGTGCAATTCGTTGATGATTCAAGGCAGGGTTTTCAATAGGAAAAATTTGAAAAGGCCATAAAACTATTTGAAGATCGAAGTGAGTGCATGTCCCCCCTGCCCCAACCAGAAAATTTTGAAATCCTAGACTCAAAATCCTTCATTCTGAGCACTTCTGGAGGTGTTTTAAGCAGCAATTTTGAACCCTAATATGTCTATTACAATGGATTTATTATGTATAATTTACTGGTACAAATAATTACAAGTAAAATCTTAATGGTGTTCACTGTATAGTCTCACCTATATGTAGAGACTCTTTTGGGATTCAGTGAAAAAGGTGACATATAAGCAGATCTAAGAGATCTGCTGCTTATATGTCACCTTTTTCACTATCCAGGGTCATAGAAATTGGGATGAAAAATTAAAAAAAGATCAATGTATAGAACTTATTACATGCTTAACTATGTTTACATATACTTTGTGCATATGAGGGGGATCAGAAAGTTTGTAGTTTTTTTTTTTATTTATATCAACTATACAATGCACAATATTGTTATTGTATTTGAAATAAATGTATTTGGGACATATTTTAAACATTTTAGCATGATACGTCAACTATTAAGAAAATAAGGCGCTATTCAAAGCATAGTAGTTTTATATGTCAGGGCAAAATGATGACGTTATATTCAATAAAAATGGACATCATTATTTTAAATAGGTGCTTTATATTAAATTTACTGAGTCACTCCTTCTCAAAGTACTCTCCTCCGTGATCTATATGGGTAGTTCTCAGTTATTCAGCAATTCTGTACCATGGAACTTTGATTATAATTTGTAATAAAAATAAAGTGTATTTAACATGTTTGTTGTGTAAATACTTTTACATATGTTCTGAATGAATAGTAAAGACATTTTTAAATTCAAAAATTCTGGTTTTGACAGGGTCCATTTTGGGACATTTTACCATCAGTATATACAATAAAGTTTACGGTTACTTTCCGACTATAAAGTCATTATTTATGGTAACTGTAAAAACACAAAAACTAAAACATAAGCATCTCTAAAAGACTAAAATGCTGATAAAAAGTTGATTTTAATAGAAATTAAAATTTGCCTATGGACGTTACAGTTTCAGTCAAATTTTGTAACTCTTAACATCTATTTTTAGACATTACAAGCATAGACAACATCATTTGCATGTAGGGGGTGTTAGGTTGTTTGTTTAAAGTTACCCTGTAAAGTAGAGTGATATACAGGATTTCACAATAAAACAAGAGGACCAAGATGGCGCTACATCGCTCACCTTACTCACCTTGAGTCACCCAACTTAGAAATTTATATAATTATATATTACATTATTTGTTTTAAAGATGTAACAGATGCGTAAAAGAGTTCAAACTTGGTAGAGGTTCGCCCATGGTAAATGTCAGTGAAATTACATTGAAATCAGGTCAGTAGATTCTGACAAGAAGGCTTTTGAAGTTTTTACTATAACTGCCTATATAGTAAACTAGCACCTCACTGTGGCGGTCATGTTTTTTAACAAATTACAACGGCTTGAACAAACTTGGTAAAGGGACACCCAAGGACCATTTCTGCAAAATTGTTTTTAAAATTGATCCGTTGGTTTCTGACAAGAAGATTTTTTAAGTTTTTACTAAAGCTTATATACATGTAGTAAACTAACCCCATCCCCTGACCGCTATATTTTTTGAAGAATCACTATGGTTTGAACGAACTTGGTAAGGGTTCAAGGAACTTTTCTGTGAAATTATTTTAAAATCGAGCCAGTAGTTTCTAACAAGAAGATTTTTAGGTTTAAACTAATTAAACTGCCTTGCCCCCTGGCGACCATTTTTTTTTGACAAATCAAGATGGCTTGAACAAACTTTGTAGAGGGTCACCCAAGGACCATTTCTGTGAAATTATTTTAAAATCGAGCAAGTAGTTTCTGACAAGAAGATTTTTTAAGTTTTTTCTATAGCTTATATAGTAAACTAACCCACCCCCTGGCCACTGTTTTTTGATGTTTCAAGATGACTTGAACAAACTTGAGAGAGGGTCACCCAAGGAACATTTCTGTGAAATTATTTTAAAACAGAGCCAGTAGTTTCTGACAAGAAGATTTTTTAAGTTTTTACTTTAGCTTATATAGTAAACTAACACCACCCCTGGCCGCCATGTTTTTTGACGAATCAAGATGGGTTGAACAAACTTGGTAGAGAATCGCCCAAGGAACATTTCTGAGAAATTATTTTAAAATCGAGCCAGTAGTTTTTGACAAGAAGATTTTTTTTAAGTTTTTACTATAACTCATATAGTAAACTAACCCCACCACCTGACCGCCATGTTTTTTTTGACGAATCAAGATGGCTTGAACAAACTTGGTAGAGGGTCATCCAAGGAACATTTCTGTGAAATTATTTTAAAATCGAGCAAGTAGTTTCTGACAAGAAGATTTTTTAAGTTTTTACTATAGCTTATATATTAAAATAACCCACCCCCTGGCCACTGTTTTTTGATGTTTCAAGATGACTTGAACAAACTTGGGAGAGGGTCACCCAAGGAACATTTCTGTGAAATTATTTTAAAATCGAGCCAGTAGTTTCTGACAAGAAGATTTTTTAAGTTTTTACTTTAGCTTATATAGTAAACTAACCCCATCCCTGGCCGCCATGTTTTTTGATGAATCAAAATGGGTTGAACAAACCTGGTAGAGGGTCACCCAAGGAACATTTCTGAGAAATTATTTTAAAATCGAGCCAGTAGTTTTTAACAAAAATATTTTTTTTAAGTTTTTACTATAGCTCATATAGTAAACTAACCCCACCACCTGGCCGCCATGTTTTTTTTGACGAATCAAGATGGCTTGAACAAACTTAGGAGAGGGTCACCCAAGGAACATTTCTGTGAAATTATTTTAAAATCAAGCTAGTATTTTCTGGCAAGAAGATTTTTTTAAGTTTTTACTATTGCTTATATAGTAAACTAACCCCACCCAATGGCGACCATGTTTTTTGATGAATCAAGATAGGTTGAACAAACTTGGTAGTGGGTCACCCAAGGAACATTTCTGTGAAATTATTTTAAAATCGAGCAAGTAGTTTCTGACAAGAAAATTTTTTAAGTTTTTACTTTAGCTAATACAGTAAACTAACCCCACCCCTGGCCGCCATGTTTTTTGACGAATCAAGATGGGTTGAACAAACTTGGTAGAGAATCACCTAAGGAACATTTCTGAGAAATTATTTTAAAATCGAGCCAGTAGTTTTTGACAAAAAGATTTTTTTTAAGTTTTTACTTTAGCTCATATAGTAAACTAACCCCACCACCTGGCCGCCATGTTTTTTTTGACAAATCAAGATAGCTTGAACAAACTTGGGAGAGAGTCACCCAAGGACCATTTCTGTGAAATTATTTTAAAATCAAGCTAGTATTTTCTGGCAAGAAGATTTTTTAAGTTTTTACTATTACTTATATTGTAAACTAACCCCACCCACTGGCGACCATGTTTTTTGACGAATCAAGATGGGTTGAACAAACTTGGTAGTGGGTCACCCAAGGAACATTTCTGTGAAATTATTTTGAAATCGAGCCAGTAGTTTCTGACAAGAAGATTTTTTAGGTCTTTACTATAGCTTATATAGTAAACTAACCCCACCCCCTGGCCACCATGTTTTTTGATGAATCAAGATGACTTGAACAAACTTTGTAGAGGGTCACCCAAGGACCGTTTCTATGATATTTTTTTAAAATTGAGCCAGTAGTTTCTGACAAGAAGATTTTTTAAGTTTTAACTTATTAGCTTATATAATAAACTAACCCCACCCCCTGGTCGCCATGTTTTTGTTTTTTGACAAATCAAAATCATTTCTGTGAGATGATTTTAAAATCGAGCTAGTAGTTTTTGACAAGAAGACTTTTTAAGTTTTTACGAATCAAGATGGTTTGAACAAACTTGGTAGAACAAACTTGGTAGAACAAGTTTAAATATGTATACTTGTTTAGAAAGATAGTGATAAAGTGCTATAACACATGGCCAAGTGTGATAAGATGTACAGTATTAACAACAATATAACAACAATTATAAAACAATAGAAGTAATCTTGTAATTTGTGTATGTTGTGGACGTTAATTTTATGTTGTGGACATCATGAGAAGATTTTGTTAGTTTTGGAGTATTTTTAGTAATGATGGCCATGTTGAATTTCAGATAAAAAAAATCTTCTGTATAGTCTCCTACGCAATAGAAAAATTCATGTGAAGTTTCAGTTAATTGGCCTTGTGGTTTCAGAATAGATGAAAAAAGAGAATTTTCTGTTTTCCCATAGTATCCCTATGTAAAATTCTAAGTCCCCTTATTCTCCAATTCGAAAAGGTGAAATCTCATTCTCGTGTGTGACGAGATCTGTGCGTGACTTGAGCTCAGGGGAATCGCATCACACTATAACAAACCGCAGTGGTGTTTCTGACAGTAGTTAATTACAACAAAGTTACATAAAACAGCCATGAAAATAACTAAAACAATTAAGATATGAAAGAAAATAAAAAAATAAGTTTCTCATGATAAAAAAAAATTACTTTCTATCGTTTTGTGCGTGTCTGTATACTTTAATGCATGATTTCTGGTGATGGGTGAGGTAATTTGTAAACTTGAGAAGTTTAGTATTAACTTTTTTATAAATATCCCTACTATCATTTACAAATAGGGAATGGTTAAATTTTATTTGTTAAATAGTTCATGCGACACGACTGATTTTATCAATAATTTGGTCTTTTTATAGTTGTATTATCGACCAAATTTCGGACCAAACTGACGACATGCATGTTGCACAGTTAAATGGGCCTTTTTTGTTTAAAACGTAGGTAAATGATTTAAAAAAAAACATTATAACTATAACATATCAATATAACCTTAATGTTTTTTGCCAAAAATCTATGATTTTCTTTTATTTAAGAGAGCTTTGAATGAATTACAGACGTTTCGTACCACCAAATTGAGGTTTCATATCACACATAGATTAATGTATAAACTTTACAGTATTTCACACCATGATAAGGTGTCACAATTATAAAGTTACGGTATTTGTTTTTAATAAGTGTGTGATAGTATTGGATTGTTATTATTTCGGATTGAAACGTAACTAAAATACATCTTGTTTTGTTTATACATTTATTGTAATAATGAGAAATTTGATATATATTTATTATAAATTTACACCATATACTACGGACACAAATCACACAAAATAATATACATACAATTTTGATTTTATCGTATTTACAACATTTACGTGTATCATATTGTAATGCATGACCACATGGAGATATATTTGCTTTAATAATAGTGTATTTGTGAAATAATACATAAAATCAGAAAATTTCAATGTGTGACAAAAACTGTAACGTCTGCATCCCTGGTATATATTCTTCCAAGAAGATAAATAGAATGATACACATTCACCTGCTGTTTTACCGAGGTACTATATAAAATGTAAAAAAAATGGTCATTTTGGAAAGATATACATGGAAATGGAACGTCCGTCCCCGTAAAGTCCGCTTCCCCCTCCCCCACCTGCATATACATTCTATTTTTTTGAATTTATAGAATCAATTTCACTTTTTTCAATGTATTAAGTATTTTATGTTTGCAGAGTGCAACTAAGATATGAATAATTTATCCCCCAAAAAAATGAACAAAAATTTAAGAGATTTTATTTAATGTCACTCTAATATAGGGGATAAAAGGGGACGGAAGTTACATAATTTTTTACCATTGGTATTGACCCCTAAATAACTGAAATGTTTAAATTATTAAGTAAGTGTCCATAATACAATGCAATACAACATACATCCTATCTTAAACCCTGGGGTCGTAAACCTGTGGTGAATTATGCAAATTGGGGTACAATATGCATGTTTTTTCTCATTACCACATGGTGTGACTGTAGTGTTGGTGAATTATGAAAGCTCAGCAGGATGCCAGTAACTGGACAGTAACATACATTTTGTGCAATATGCCTGTAGGCAAATATATTCCATATGACACTATCCATCAAAGGTTAAAAAATCATATTTGTCCAGGTAACTAGTAGACTGGGTAATGATATCATATGGGCTAGTTATAGGTAAAATACATAATGTGATAAAACAAACAAAAAAAACAGTGCAAGTTATGCAAATATTAAAAATACTACTCAACAAAAAATTCCATAAAGGTACATTTTTGAAAATGATGCTTATATATTAATTCAGATATTTTAGATGAATACATTTATTATTTTTTAAGACTTAAACATGAAAAACAAGCATATTCCGTCTGTTTGGAAATATTGAAGGCCGTACAAATTTTTCCAGACTGTTGACATTTGAGATGGAGGATAGTTGTTTTTTTTCATCAGTTGTCTGTGGGTATCCATAGCTTAAGTTTGCCATTTTAATCCTTATAACTCCGTTTGATTATAGAATGCCACCGTTGGGCTCTTTAGAAATATTGTAAAACGTGGTGGAACTTTACTTCTCCTGTGGTTACACAAGGACACACAACAATAGTCATCCTGCGGCATTTTAATTGAACTGAAATAAAATTCATATAAAAATAAACTTAAGTCACTGATATATCGTTGATGAGTAAAAAAAATATAAAAAAATATTATGAAACATGTACAGTATAATTACACGGGAATGTTCATTTTGGTTTTGAAACTAGGTTATTACAACTGTTACAAAACAGCCTCAGAGACGGAGTTTTAAACTTCTAACTCGTCTTTATATATTTATAATAAATTATGATCTTGAAACAAATTAATTAATTTCTTCTGCAAGAATAACTTTTCTTAATAATTTACACTTATTTACCAGACACACACACCATTTTACATTATGCTAACACCACCCACTTACAACAGTTATAAAAGTCACAATAAAAAGGTAATCATTGTCAACAACAGCATCATTTCATTAGTTCTTCATTGATAGTTAGCATACTCTCTAAAATTAAACTTTATTAAAATGCTTTAATAAATATTTGTGTTGTTAATGTATGAAAATTCAATTTACTTACTTGAAATCTAAATTGTTTCAGCAGCGACCGTAGTGAAACGAATTCCCCTGAGCTCATAGTCTCGGGCGAAATCTCGCCTTGCACGCGACGAGAATTCGGGATTTCTAAGAGGTTATAGGGCCCCTATAAATTTTAGCCCCTAAATTCTTATCTGCAATCAAACCCCTACACATAGGGATAATTTATGCCGAATATGAACAAATATGACATACTAGATTCTTAAGAAAACAACTTTTGTAATTTCCAATTTTTGATGTGCGACATAAAATAAATATCAAATGTCTGATAGAGTCAGATCATTATACAAGGCTTCGTTCAGCACTGTTAAACAGCAAACCGTTTACTGCCTGGTTTCCTAAATTTATTGCGTACTGTGCAGTTCTCCAGATAACTTTTTTGGTAATAGGTGAGTGTAATGAAGCACAAAGTGGTGAGAAATATCAAAATCTTACTAACTGCAAAATTCAGAATTTTCATTTATTTCAGTTAAAAACTTTACTTTCTTACATAATATTATTTAGATTAAGTAATTTACACTTTCATTTGCTATCTAAGACACATGGGTCTTCAAGATATTAAATCATTTTACATGTAATTTAAACAATGTTTTCATATTTCAGTTTTAAAAAACTTTGTATCAGAAGAGTAGCTTTACCACAAACTTTTAAAAGGGGTAAATTTACCTCCAATATTTGAAAACCAAGGGGTATTTAGCTAAATTACGAGGGTAAAATACCCCCAAAATCACCTTATCGTAGCCATTTACTGTGTGCTTATTTGATATTTGGCCAGTGTCCATGAAAATATGTTATCGGACATTTGCAAATGTTTAATCAAACTGAACGCAGCCCGAGTCTCGTTCATCCAGACCACAGATATCACAGAGACCAGGGCTAGAATTTAACTTTTTTGTGCACTGGCAATTTTGGCCAGTGCCTAAAATTTCAACTGGCCAAATTTGAAACCAACTAGCCAAACCAATTTTCGCAGTAACTTGTAGTCCTAAATGTCTAAATAAACCCAAAATTAATTGTTTCAAAGCCTGCGTGTTATTTAATATGCATTATTAGCTTTTTTTTATTTATAGACAATGGTATCAAGGTTATTATATATGTAAAGGTACAATTCAAAGCAGTACTTTACACAAAACAAAATATTTAAAAAAATAAAATTGTCCTTGTTATTTATTATACTACCATAAAAAAATGCATACAATGATATATCATAAATAAACACTTTTAACTAAACCAAAATATGAATCATGGATTCAACAATAACAAGTGTACAGAGAGGCTGTGATTGTGACATACACACATTTCTATTTATAGAATTAATATAGCCAATGGCCTTTCGTTTTAAAATAAGATCTAGATCTAGCCAATGACGATTGTTTAACATGTGTAAATGTTGTGATATCATAGTAATATAGTTTAATTATTATGGATGATCTGTCGATCGCGATGGTTTCTACAACTGACACACCATTTTGTCATTGTCAAGTTTATAGCCCTGTGTGATATTGAGCAGTCGCTCCCATTTCATTACAGTATTAATGGAAGGATTATTTCACTTTTTTCTTGTTGGGACTAGCTTCCATTCGTCGGTTCAATGGAGAAAAAAATGTTATTTTATCTGCCACTTTAACAGCTGACAAAATATGTAAACAATAAATTTGACGGGTTTCAACTTTACTTTTATTTTATAGAGTGAGTGCGCGAGCGATCAAACTAGACACAGTCTACTCATTATGTTGTTGACGGGTTTTAACTTTACTTCCTTTTTGCAGAATGAACTTGATATCAAAAACAATTGGACGCAGTCTACACATATATAAATATTTAATACATGTCATTGACAATCGTGCTGCTAGGGAGTAATTTGGCGCAAGAAGCAAAAGAAATTTGGTAAAATTGACAAGAACTCGTTATTTTTACCAGGATAATACTTGTTTTTTTCAAAAATCAATAAAATGAATAAAATAAGTAATTTTCTCAACTTGAAATCCACTCGCAAAAAAATGCCAGCTTAAGTAATTTCAACTCGCATTTTCAAAATACAGCTCGCATTTTGCGAGTGGCGAGTGCTTAAATTCGAGCCCTGAGAGACACACGCGAATGGCTGAAAGAGTCATTTTTTTCGATGTTTTGACCAATGAAAGGCATTGGTTCAAAATAATTCGGCAACAACTGAAAACTTGTAAACCAACTAGGAACAGGTGGGGACGATGGATTTCATTACTCACGTAGACATCTATCTGCCAGTATTTTGGAAGCATGATGAAAAATGGCGCAATTGGGATTTCTATTAACTTGACACGGCAAAAACGCATAGAAGGCAATTTTTGTTCACCTCACCCCTTTTTTTTATTTATCATTTAAACCGGCCAAAAAACTTTTTGAAATGGTCATTTTAGCTGCCAGCCGGTCCCTAACAAAAACCAAGCAAGGGCCATAATTCGATCATAAATTTTGACCAGCTCAAATACTTGCTTGATGTATGCTTTAAATATATTCAAAACAAGAAATGTCACTGGTAAGTGTTCCATGCCCCCCAAATGGTCTGTGAAAATAAAGATAAATTTTATAATAGGTAGCAATGTACCTATGAATAGCAAGAGTCATGGACTGTCATTTCCGACTAGACACACAACTTCATGTTTTTTCACATTAAATTGTGATCTTGACCTTTGTGTAACCTTGACCTTGACACCTGATGTAAAGTCTAGGTATTATTACAAGTAAATGCAGGTGACACATCATCATGACATGTTGATCACTTGTGTCAAGCTATTTTAAAATTCCTTCATGTAAAACAAAATTACAGACCAGACACGAAACAAACTGAAAGTGTAACCGTGACCTTTGAGGCAAGGTTCTGGGTCTTAAAGTGACACTTTGTCATGTCATGTTGATCAATTGATAAATTGAGCCAAGTGTTTTTGAAATCCATCCATGAATGATAAACTTACAGACCAGACTTGAAATCTCAAACAGACTCAAAGTGTTGTCAAACAAACTCAAAGTGTGACCTTGACCTTTGAGGTACGGGTCTGGGTCTTATGTACGACAAATCATCATGTCATCTTGATTAATTGAGCCAAGTTAAAGACACAAATTGAAAGAGTGACTTTGACCTTTAAGGTACAGCTTTGGGTCTTACTTGCAGCACATCTTCATGTTATGTTGATCATTTGTAGCAAGTATTATCAAAATCCATTTATGCATGACAAAGTTACAGGCCAGACACAAAATCTCACACAAACTCAAAGTGATGTTAAACAAACTCTAAGGGTGACCTTGACCTTTGAGGTACAGGTGTGGGTCTTACTAGCGACACATCATCATGTTATGTTGATCATTTGTAGCAAATATTAAAAAAATCCATCTAGGCATGACTTAAGTTACAGGCCGGACATGAAATACCTGACTGAAGGACGGACAAACGCTGTAGTTTCTATATGCCATCAAAAATAAATGGGGTGGGGGGGGGCATAAAAACATGCAATATGCATCAGAATAAAATATGGTTATCTCAATTACAGTAGTTAAAAACTCATCTTCCTGTCTGTAATAACGTAATTATTTGTCCTTACTATAAATAAACCAAAATTTTGGCAGAACTGAAACAAACCTTCTTGGGATCCTGAGCAGTTCCTCATGTTGTTTATGCAGACCCTTAATTGTATCCAATTCATCAGCTTGTGGAAGTCCCGACGTCTCTTTTGAAACAAACGTTATATTCAGCTTCTCTGAAATATGGTATTTCAGAGAATCTTAAAACTAAAAATAACACATTTTTATTTTTTTAAACTACGTAACATTGTTGTTACCTAATGATGACAATTAATTTTTAATTAATATATATACAAAAAATGGGTCCTCTGGTTCACAAATTAACAGCTCAATGAAAACTGAAAGGTTCCTAAAAAATTTAATTTTTTTATTCCACCAATTATGAATTGATTATTATAAAAAGCCTTGTTTTGTGTGAGATTTATGCTTATATGAAATTACTAACAAACAAACATAAAAATGTTCAGTAAGGTAATTTACTTCCACTGAATGTAGCCCTGCACACTGGATGGACAGCTTTACATTCCAGTGTTTTTTTCTCACCATTTTGGGAAGATGACCCATACCCTTGGAAATGGGAATTTTAGGGGTGTTTTCTTTAAAATTGGGAAAAATTTGCTCAAGTGTTTTAAACCCGGTTTACTTCCTTAATTGATAGTTATATTTACTGATAACTTTATACTTACTGATAACTACCTATTTAATGTTAACAAATATCTAGCTTAACATTTTATTTAGCAAAGTATTGTTTGGTATTTTACAAAGCAATATCCCTTGTTCTAAGTGCCTTCAAAGCTGCAACAACTTCATCTAGTTGATAATTGTTGAGGCTATTGTCAGAATTAAGACATATTCTCATTGGAGCATTTACAGTATGCTGTCCGATCCTTGTTTAACTTCCTTAGTTGTGTCAGATACAAATAATAACTCACACAGTTTGCAGCTATAACCAGCTTTGGATGCACTGAAGTACAGCCATGTATATGCTTTCATTTTGAAGAGGGCTTTTCCAGAATTAAATGTATGGGGGGGGGGGGGGGGGGGGGGGGGAGGCCCACAGAGCATAAAATTTAATTGTGATATATACCACCATGCATAAAGTTTTAATTTGATAAAATATCACCATGCACAAAATCAAAAAACAAAAAGAGGCTAAAATCCCCTTTCTAATGTTTTCTTATTGTAACACTTGCAAAATTACTAATTTGGATGGTTGCCTACTTTTTTGAAGTATGCTGACATTACACTTTTGATCTAATGCTGATATGCAAGTGATAACATCACAATTTACCTCAGGTCGAGAATTAAATAAAGCGGCACTACAGATAACAAACGAAAAAAACAACAACATAATAATTAAAGGTTAGTGTTTGTTTGTAACTAGTTGTCTTCTAAAATGTTTATTTTCAGTTTACTTATTTCTTAAAAAACAAATTACTATTAAACTGATACAATCCATAAAGAGAATTATGTTTATAACTACACATGCCTAAATTTATGCACAGAATGAACACGCTGTCCCTTTCATTAATGCCTTGTGCCAATGTCCGATGACTTCACTTTGACAGTGAAACAAACATTATTAAGACACATCTTATTTACTCCCTACTATCGATAAAGGTTAAATCTAATTTGACCTCGTTTCGCACACCCGATGGAAAACAATCCGGTTATGGATGCTCAAAGACAATTTCAGTCAAATTTATGTTTTTGTATGACCGCACAGAATTATCTGCTTTTCCCCATGATTTTTTCAGATGCTGGGGTAAGAATGAGGTGTAGGGCGTGGGATGACAAATCTGAGAATGTGGATGTTATTTTCACTGCTGACACAATGTCCCAATTTAAATTTTTTGTCACAATAGACTATGAATTTCTTTGTGTTTCTTTGTGCCAAATAAATTAGCGTTTTACACCATCTGACAAACAGCGTGGATACGCATACAATTATAGCAATGCCGCCATAGAGTTGAATCGTAGTTTTTGCAGAATTAAATATTATACACGTCTGTACATTCATATTCATATTGGAGTGTTTGTAAACGTATCTGATACGTCAAATATTGATATATAATTAGTGAAATTTACTTGAGGAGATAACTTTGTGACATGGCATCTTGGCATGAATTTAATAAAGTAAACGGGGTTATGGCCTGCTACAAGTGTATTCCGCCATCTATTTAACTCGTACATTTCCATATTAATAATTTATTCACGACCAAGCGTATGTTTCTTGTCACTTTTTGGGAAGTCCGAAGGTAGATAATTATATTATGTTTCAAACAAACAAATTAAATCATAATTATGTTGTTGATGGGTGATGTAATTATATTATGGCGGTCTTAACAAAAAAGATCAATCAGTTTGAGATGAAAAAGTTAATTGAAGACAATCCCTAACATAACCAACACCAGTGTATTGAGTGTCCAACTGTGTAGTCGCGTAAAACATTCACTTGGTCCTGATGTCTGGAGGTTGTGTATTTCAATTGTTACAACATGCGTGTCAGTGGCAAACATGTAGGTCAAATCAAGGTAAATTTAAAAGATAAAAATAAGACTCTCGCCGAAATCTTGACGCTGCAGGATATTGACTCGCTGTGGTACATGGGGAAGGACAATTTTATGTTTTTGTATACAATGGGAAGAAATATCTTGGCAGAAACTGTATAAAATTTCAAGAAGAGAAACGGCGTTGAAGAAAAATTAATTATACTGTCATCTGACCCCCCCCCCCCCCCACATACATTTAATTTTGGAAAAGCCTAGAGCAAAAAAAATGCTTCAGTCAGGCACAAGTTTATAATCATCACTATCAGTATCTGACCGGTGTTAGTTAGAAAAAGTGTCCATAACCGATGGGACAATTATTGTGCTATTTTCAACACTCACAGGCTTCTGAGCAGGTGAGGAAGGTGTCAGACTAACCCTTAAAGCTGACTGGTAAAAGAAATTGTCAATAGTTTGTTGTTTAACCTTTGATATTCGAATTATGCAATTGTTTTGTTTATTTCACGATATATATAAACGCTTGCTAACTCTTCCACATACTTAATAAACATCTGTGTTAAAAGGTTGAAGTTACAAAGAGAACTTTCTCTGGATCAATCAAACGCTCTAGAATCATAAGGAAACTAGACTGCTTCACTGTATTTCCATTTTCCAAACCTTACAGTTATCTGCTTGGATCCGGTCAATGTGCAGGAAATCAGTCTAAAAGCACATGTGCAGAAAAGCAGTGTAAAAGCAGTTTCGTACTCAATTCAGAATGGCATAATCTGTGATTATTTTTCAAAGCAGTTTCACTAGTTTTTGAAACTTCCAAAATAGGAATTTTTACCCCTCAATTGAGAAAATAAGATACTATTTGCGATTGGGAATATGACCGAAAAACAGCTATAAAAATGGCCGAAATAAAAACACTGTATTCCCTCAGAAAGGTTGACTTGTTTTCACAATTTATTGTCAGAAAAATCTGAATGTGACCCCAACATGAAATAAAACCTTAGGATCTCAGAGCAAGTAAGCTTACCACTTGAACAAGCCAACAACTTACCTGCAGTGAACTCTGTACCTGCCAGCTCGGCGGTCGCTAGAAAGTCTTCAAGATTGTTCTGCTCTGTGACTGACTGTAAGTTGAGACGTCCCCAATCATATCCATCATTCAGTTCAGATGTGTGAAGCTATAATGGAAAAAGTTCAGGTTGCTATAAGAAGGAAGAATTGTTCAAGAATATCCCATTCTTTGTGATGATTGATATCCAAGATTATGTCATGTATCTCGTGACTGATTCAAGTTGGAAAGTTACCAGATATGCAGAGATGGTTGTTAACCTTCCAGAAAAGAGTGATTGCATGAAAATCAATTGGGAATCGGCTGTTCTAGATGGGATGCACATCTTACATAATATTGTCTTCTGTCAGATATGTGTGTCTTGGATGTAGAGTAAATGAAATGCTGTTATTTTGCATAGTTATGTTGCAAACACGGACTTGCCTGACCAGTCGAATAGTGACCCAGCTTCACTGGACTGGGAGTGAATTCAACTCACAAATGTAAGAGCAGTTTTACACCCCAGCTAATAGCACAGTACAAACAAATACTTCACGATTTAATATTGTATATTTTGGTCTTCAGTTTGTAAATTTGGAGTGCAATGGTTTAAGGAGGTTATTACCGCGTACTATAATTTAAATTTTACAATTTATTAAACGAAACTACTAAAATCACTGAACTTACGAAAGTGTCACCGTCAGTTTTATTTTGCTTCCCAAATCGGTCTTTTATTATAGCTCTACCTATTCCACTTGATTGTTTCTTCTTACCCATCGTTATATAGTTAAAAACAATTAACGAAAAGTTTCCATATAAATAACCTGCGCAGATTTAGTTCGATCTTTCAACACACGTGTTTCGCAATAACACTACAAGCTGCCATGTTGTGACGTCATAAATGGGTCGGTGTAAAACGCTGACGCTTAAGCTGACACTATAGGTAAAGAAGGAAACCACAGACAATATGTACAAAGAAAGATTGAATTGATTGATTGAATATTTAGCGTTATTTTTATGCCATCGAATGCTAATAGACGATCAGTTAACCTAACCACTGTTTCCTGGGATTGACCAGTACTCGAGCACACCCCATCTCCGCAAGTAACTGATAACTTTCCCAATTGAATCAGTGGTGAGAGACGAATGATAATGATACACAATGTCGTATTTCAATCATCACGGAGACTGTTACCGGGCGTGGGATTCGAACACACGACCCCTGGATTGATAGTCAGACGCGTAACCGACTGAGCTAATCGGACCCGGCGGACAATATGTACAAAGAAGGAAACGCTAACGACACGTTTTGAAACTGTTAATTAAAATTGGAGCTCTAGTATACATGTTAATAACAAGGTTAATAATATTAATAACAATAGATCTTATAATAAAATATATAATTTTAACAATAACAGATCTAATTGCAGCTCTATTATTAGTGTTAATAAACGCGGATACTACTAGATCAGTGACCTTATTATTTTGATGTTTTCTATTATGATATTATTGAAGAGAACTTTAACTAAAACTTATGTGCGTATTTTCAGAAAATTCCATTGTCAAATTAATGTTTTATTTCCAAAATGAAATTATCCATACTGTATACGGAATGGGGAATCGGTTGTACGAAAAGAACTTCTTTTTTTTTTAAAGAAAAGTGTCGATTAAATCAATATTTCTTTTGTATAATAAATAGTTTAATTGTTTTCTTGAAAAGAACATTTAAAAAAACATGCATGATGCGTCAATAAGAAAGTTTTAATTGTAAATTATTGTGTTTATTACCGAAATGAAAACATACAGTTTTACTATATAAAAAAGTGCATGCTTTCTGTCCTGTTAGCCAACGTTTCAAAAGTAACTGTTGTTTCCAGCTGGTAACAACGTGGAGGTCAGATAGAACGACTTTCAACCAGCCTCTTTTTTTTAAATCATCATTATTATTATAATAAAAATGTCACTTCGTTGTCCAGTAACTAAAATATTTAAATACTCGCAGCTTACTAAGCAAGGTGACAGTCACTTCAGATGACTTGTTCTATGACGAATAGCTATAACATTACTGATACACATGTTCATTTATCAAGTCACTATACTGGGTCACTATAAATACCCGGTGCTAACTAAGCAGGGTGTCAGTCACTTCAGGTGCCTGACCCTTTACCTAATCACTGGTCACTTCAGGTGACTGACCCTATACCTAATCACTGGTCACTTCAGGTGCCTGACCCTATACCTAATCACTGGTCACTTCAGGTGCCTGACCCTTTACCTAATCACTGGTCACTTTAGGTGACTGACCCTATACCTAATCATTAGTCACTTCAGGTGACTGACCCTATAACGAATCACTAGTCACTTAAGGTGACTTGTTCTATGACAAATAAGTACAACATTACTGACACACATGTTCATTTAAATAAAGAATTACAAATAAAATATGAACAGAAAATGAAGTAGAAAAACGTTGATTTCATGATAAGAATAATAAACATTAAATAGAGGAGAAAAAGAAGAAGGTGAAGAAAAAGAAGAGACAACAGCAAACGTTGATCTTATGGTAAAAAATTCATAATGCATAAAATAACTATACATGACTGGTGGTGTCAGAAATATCAAACACAAGTAATGGCCATAGTTATAAATATAAAGTTAATGTGTGTCCCTTTATTTGAAATAACGTGATTATTTAGATACCAGTACCCTGCTGCGCACCAGGAACCACGTGACGGGTGATTGGGTTATGGTTGTTTATTGAAGTTGGCGCTTGTGTCAGTTACAAGTGCTACTGTTGATACCGGTGGTAGGCAGATAAGTATATGAATCAACAGCATATGAATTTTCAAAACAGTTAATAAATATTATAATATATATAGATAATAAATATACAAAAGCATTGCAATCAAAATTAATTTATATTCTATGTAATCGAGGACTAGATAGAGATATTCAAGTATGATGTAATGTAATGGTGGTATTTATTACTATTAAAGGCGGTCTGGGGAGTGTGTGTGGAGGGGGGGGGGGGGGGGGGGGGGGAGAGAGATCAGTTAACCAAATATAAAAATATAATAAATTGAGTTTCATTAAAATATTAATATAAAATGCTTTTATAGTTATTCACCGTCTGAACTATCTTTACATGGCCGTAGATGTAGATTCGGACCAAAATTGTATTCTAAATTGCAGAGCTAACAAAACTTGCAATCAGGGTCCTTGCCAACGCAGATATGTCTGATGGTGCATTCACACAAAAATTATGATACCATACTGAACATTTACTACATTGTACCATGTTATCAACACATTCTGGTAAATGACATATACAGTAATTCGCTATAGCAATTATTTCAATATTTTCCTTCCGACGCAAGCTGATTGTTTTATTTGTTAATGGAACTTCTGACATATATTTGGATTCAAAACATTGCAGAAGATGTAAACGTAATTTAGAAGTATCGAAGATTAAATCATGACATAATTGTTTTCTTATACAATATGATGTTACTAGTAAACGCGATTGCAAATAATCGACAATCAATACTGTTATTTGTTTTATCACATTAGGTAAGTCTTATGACATAAATAACAACACCAGCTATAACAATATTGCAGTCCCACACTGGCGCTTCCAACCAGCATATAGACTAAGAATGAAAACGATGGCAATATGTACAAAGAAGGAAACCGCGGACGATATGTAGAGCTATAATGAAAATGCAGACGACACAAACGGTCTACATAGCTAATATGATCAATTCTTAAATAATATAGCCAGAATATATTCAAACGTTTTATTTTGCTAAATTTCATATTAAAATTAATCAGTTATGATATTGATAACTACACTAGCTATAACAATATTGCAGTCCCACACTGGCGCTTACCACCAGCATAAAGACTAAGAATGAAAACGCTGACAATATGTACAAAGAAGGAAAACGCGGACGATATGTAGAAAGAAGGGAAACGCTGACGCTATAGAGCTATAATGAAAATGCAGACGACACAAACTGTCTACATCGCTAATATGATCAATTCTTAAATAATATAACCAGAATATATTCAAATATATAATTTGCTAAATTTCATGTTAAAATAGATCAATTATGACATAAAATAAAATAATGCATATTACATGCTTACTCTTAATCACAGAGAAAAACGACGCAATGTGACAGGCAGGCTACTATCGCAAATATCGTTAATATGCAATCAACAAGTGCCTCCAGGGGGCATTACCCGTGTCATAAAATGGTATTAACTATCAATTAAAGACGGAGCTGGGACAGCGGAGCTAAATGCTTAAAGTCATGGCATATTAAATGATTCATATGTAAATTAAAGATTGTCATGTAAGTCCATCAATACTTGGCGCATGTATAATTTACATAATTCTTAAGATAGGTACAGGATAAAATAACAGATGAACTTGCAAACATTACAAGGTATAGCATATATTGTTTATTTTATCATATAGTTTGAATGATCTTACCGAAAAGCATGGCCCAACGTCAAAGATATCCTGCTCCTGGCGAAACTGGAAAGTCCTAAATCCTGGGTACGAAAACACACTGTTACTGTAAGACAAGTACTTTGCCTGACTATGTCTGATCACAAAAGCCATTTTCGTTTTACACAGTAGCGAATAATTTTCACAATAAAGTCCTTATAAAACAAAGCTGATATAAACTTAATCAGTCGATAATAAATTGTCTATAACATACACCCAAACTTGCTATTTGAATTGAGGAATATTATTAACTCAAACGCATATAGCCTTTAGAATGACTAATCAACATACACCTTTACCATTTTATACATGAATATTTCTTAGTTTGTCTAACTTGTATTTTCATGGATTAATGTAATTAACATCAATTATATCTTTGTTCCAACTATACAACCGCTTTTAATTTAAAATTATCAATTATTACATTTTTACTAAGACACAAATAGTTTCAAACCGATATACCATTGTGTGATAAAACAATCGTGTTTGAAATCATATTATAAGACAAACGATTAAAAGACCGCAAAATTTTCATGGATTAATGTAATTAACATCAATTATATCTTTGTTCCAACTATACAACCACTTTTGATTTAAAATTATCAATTATTACATGTTCAATAAGACACAAATAGTGTCAAAACGATATACCTTTGTGTGATCAAATAAGCGTGTTTGAACTCTTTCCAATAGATAAACGTTTCAAAATTGTAACGAATTTATATAATTTACATCAATTATATCTTTGATCCAACTATACAACTGCTTTTTATTTAAATAATCATTGATTACATTTATAGTAAGTCACAAACAGTTTAAAAACCATATACCATTGTGTGATTAAACAATCATGTTTGAATTCATTTTATCAAATCGTTTTTCAATGGATATAAGCCTATATTTTCTTAAACACACACACACACACACAAACAAAATTAATGCACAAATAAATTGATATAAATGAATTTAAACAACTTCAACACAATATAACAGTTTTTATTTCTTATTGCATTATGATGGTGGCAAACAAATCTCTATCTAATAATTTAATTGCTTAAAACCTTGATCTATATTTTACTGTGATATGAAAATCTGCAATAAATATATGTCTATATATTTCGTTCTGGAATAAAATACAGTAGTCTATTTCATAATGTCAGCGTCTCCCTTCAATTTCTATACCGTCAGCGTTTCCTTCTTTTTCATATTGTCAGCGGTTTCCTTCTTTACCTATAGTGTCAGCTTTTAAAAGCGTCTGCGTCTGCGTCTACACCGTACCGTCATAAATTTAAAGCTATCTGCACGGCAGCCGTGCGTATAAAAACTGTAAAAGGGTGAGAATTATTTCCGGTACGAAAATTGTTCAAGGCGAATTTATATGTTTGTTTGCTAAAATTCACAAAGTAAATACTATTTAGAAATATATCTTTATTCAAAATATTTACCTGAAGTTTATCATATTTATTTTAATGAAATGTGAAATAAGAAACAATTTATGAGCACATTTCTATTAAAATAGTCCATGCCTTCTTACCACCCCGCGCTATCATAACAAACCAAAATCGGTTAGTGAAGTGTCAGTCGGAGCTAGTGACGTCATCTGGGAAAACGCATTGTAAAACGAATGCCTTTGTAAAGTTCAATTCATAGACTGCTTGCGACATATGGCATACACATAATGTATTGCTTTTAAATAACAATTATATACATAACCAGCAAAACATGTGTCAGAAGGTGATAATCGTTGGATTATAAGAATTATATTTTTGATTCATAAAATTATTACTTTATCAGAATATAAACATTTATCAAAATACATTTATCTTGTTATGAATACCATAGCTAGAAGTTGTCATCAAATTTAATTATGAACGAAAGAGGCTCGAAGAACACGTGAAGCTGATATTCAATGTGACAAAGGTGCACATTTTCTTTTATAGATAGCAAACAAAGAATAAGAAACGTACACTTCATTGCCTTTGCTTGCTTGATATTTTAAGTAATAACTACGTGAAATCGGAAATAGACGTATGGTAATATAGTAGTATTCAAGTGTTACTATATGAAAACTCATAATTAAGAGATTAGCAACAGTTGTTAGGAACTTAGCGAAATCACGCAAGTTTTAGCATTAGCGATCACTTACCTGTTTGTTTTACTAGGCGCATGGGAAGTATAAAATCGAAAGGAAATTGTCATGACACAATTACGTACAGATGTTTCAAGAAATTCAGTGAAACTATATTTTTGAATGACTTAGCCAATTATTCACTTGATGTTATTGAATATATTGATAATCCAAACCAATCTCTAACTCTATTATATTCAATAATCAATTTGGTTCTTACTAAGCATGCTCCTATGAAAGAAAAAATAATTAAATATGACACCCAACCTGGTTGGTGTACGAATGAGATTAAGGAAGAAATGAGTATGAGGGATAAATTACACAAAAACAAAAGGTTTGATGAATACAAACAAATGCGAAATAAAATATCATCACTGATTAAGAAAAGTAAAAATAATTTCTATAACAATGCTATTAAAAATAATAAAAGTCTAAGCTACTTATCGAAAAACGTTAAAAGTATTGCGAGTACAGGTAAAGGAAATGAACATGGGGTTATTATGCCAGACACCTTAATGATCAACACACAAAGTAAACAGCTATATATAATGAACGAATTAAATAAACATTTTGTAAATATATCGGATATCAATTTTTTTTTAACTTTAAATCACTTTGATTAGTTTCTAAACTTGTGATAATTATATTACATAACACATTTTTTTGTATTATTCTAACATTTGTTTATACAGTTATTTATATGTATAATGTTATTTATACGTATGCCACTTTTTTATTTCATACTATTTTTGTTTCTTCTATTATAATTTTCTACCTTGTTCTATCAAAACTAATATTTACTATATAAATAAATTTTCTACCTTGTTCTATCAAAACTTATATTTATTATATATATATTATACGCCCATATCAAATAAGAAAATATTTAATAGATGAATATATCTATATTTCTGTTTCATACTCTACTTTAATATCAACTTGAAAACGGGAAAATTAAATTCTTGTAACTAATAAACTCTACTGAAGCAATACTATCTTACCGAACAATAACAATAATGACCATGAAATCAAATAGTATTTAACAACCATTCACCACAAAATGCAAATATAAGTAAAATAAAATGTCGAAACAAAATCAATAATGTTGTTTATAGTATAACTGATCATCTAATTATTGTTCATACGTCTCCTTCTGCATTAGCGTTCATACTTAAATCACATTGTTTTGTTGTTCTTCTTCAAAATTTCTGTATAGCGTTCATATCTAAATCACGATTTGAAGTTTTCTGCCTAGGGTTCATATTTAAATCATGTTGTTCTTTGAAATTTCTGTATAGCGTTCATATGTAATTCACGATTTGAAGTTTTCTGCTTAGCGTTCATATTTAAATCAAAGTATCAAAACTACCGGAAGCAATCATTTGAATTTAATTTTGTAATACTGTGAATTTAATATTTATTAATAACACACTTTTCCTTTTAACTTTGGAATTGAAATTTGCTTAATTGGTATAACACAATTTTCTGGATGCATAAATTGATTTCTTAACACAAGATTTCACAATTGTTGAAAATTGGTTTTGCTGGTAAACGGTTAACACTTCATGTAGCCTGAGGATATAGGTGTTGTTCCATTGTCCATTGTTAAGCGTAGACAGATCTCCACAATACGCCCCGAGCTGGTGGAAGTTGTCATCTTTGACAGGTTGGAAACTTAGCCCTGGTAGGAGTTATCACCCGTGACAACTTAATGTGTTCCACAATCGTTGTTTATTTATGTGGAAGATACTGATTGGTCGTAATCGTCGCAACACCAAACTACATTTTCAATAGGGACCTGACTGTGATCTCTTTTAATGTTCAGGGACTGACCCCTCTTAAGCACACAGAGATTAAAGTTTTCTTGGATTTAAATCCACATATTGATATACTCTGTGTGCAAGAAACAAAATTACTACCAAATAAAGAGAGGAATGTCCCTGGATATAATGCAGAATATAGTTTTTACAAAAATGCCCAAAACAATGTTTGTGGAGGGCTTATTACATATTTTAAAGATACCATCAATTTTGAGGAGATTAGAGTAGACGACCCCAAAGATAATATGGGGAACTCCAAGATTGAAATTCAGTTATTTAGAGTTTATCTAGGGGGGGGGGGGGGGCCCTTCATACTTATCAATTTATACTCTAGTGGGTGCGACCTAAATTCTTTGGAATACATAAGTTCATCGTTAAATGCTGAAGATGGACTTAGGGACTGTATTATAACTGGAGATTTCAATGCTCACCACCCATTATGGGGATCTCCATTTGAGGACCGTCAGGGGAGGGATATTTTGGAATGGGCGGGGAGAAATGACAAAAGTTCTACTCAATGACGGTTCCTTCACGAGAGTAGACCAGGGCTCAGGAAAGGGCTCCTGCATTGATCTAACATTCACCAGTCCCAAATTTTCAGCTAGTTCTAATTGGCAGGTACATGGAGATAATATGGGATCAGACCACTACCCAATCTGCATAACAATAAATTCTCAACACCACAAAATTACAAATTCTCTTTGTAATGAAACTAAATTTAATTTAGAACACTTAAAGAATGAAAACAAAAATACTTATATTGTTTATAAATTTTTTTCGTTTACAAGACTTTGTATTAATTCAACATTTTCACTCAAAAACATTCTTTCACTAGATAGTAGAGTTCTTTTAATACTGTTAATCAAACCAATTAATAACAATTACTGAACAAGAACCAGGTAAACAAACAGGCTTAGGCCCATTGATGATTAGAGAGTCAAATGTGCACAACATGATAAGCAGAACAGAACAGAACAGAACATACTTTTATTCAGAATTAAACTATACAGTTTCTCGTCTATATAACAAATTACAAATGTTTACAGTCAGGTCATATTAACAACACAAAGTACAAATACAAAATACATTTCATACAATGAGAGGATGGATCTTTATTAATTTTCGATTGTGTTATTTCTAATCTGAAAAGCATTGAATATACAATACAATAAATCTTTTATAACATAACTATTCGTTGATTGCATCAATTGAATGAATTCAAAAACTGATGGATTTCACCAATAATAAGCACAGAATTGACAACGTCTTTCGTTTTTTCTATCCTGTTAATGTCAGAGTGTCCAGTTTCAATGCGAAGTGTTTGTGCTGATAAACGTAATTGCGTGATACCACTTCTGTACTTTCTATACTTTGTAATATTCAGATATGGCTCATATTCCTATACTTTGTAATATTCAGATATGGCTCATATTCCTTTACTTTTTAATATTCAGATATGGCTCATACTCCTATACTTTGTAATATTCAAATATGGCTCATATTCCTATACTTTGTAATATTCAGATATGGCTCATATTCCTATACTTTGTAATATTCAGATATGGCCCATATTCAAACTTTGTTTTCATGATTTATATAAAGTTAAAACACTATTTTTTTCAATATCCGATCTCCAGTTTTGCATGAAGTCATCAATTAGTCTTTTTTAAAAAATGGAAATAAAAGTCTCATGATTTTCTAGCATTGGATTTTCCCAGACGTATCCAAATTCATGTTTGTATAATAAATATTTAATGCTATACGCCCAATTCTTCTTATTTTTGGAGCAATCAATTAAGGAAACAGTATATGCCATTTTCAAAAGACAATTGTTTGTATATAACTATTTAAACCAATACGTAATTATTCTTACCCAATGGTTAATATACACTGGGCAACGAGCCAATTCTCCATACACGCCATCGTTACTTGTCGACAAAATTTAAATGTATTCTCTCTAAGGGTTTGGACTTATGTTTCCCTAAACTTCACAAGCTTAATTTAAAATGGACGTAACCAATGAGTCGAAAAGCTGACACAATGTTTTTGGGGTAAAATCAAATTTTTTAACATTATGTATCAGCACTCCTGTAGCTCTAAGTCCCTTGCCAGTCAAGTTTTGTTGATTCAATAAAAAGGTCCCTGTATAATTAAAAACTACTCCTAAGTAACTAAAATCGTTTACCACTTCCACAGTTTCATTATCATATGTCCATTTCTCAGTTTCAAGTAAACCGCCTCTTTTTTGAAAACTACTATTTTAGTTTTGGCAATATTTACCTCTAAGCCCCATTTGGTACAATACAAATACAGTTTATTTAAGCTATTTTGTAGTTCTTCAGGTGTTTCACTCAAAACGACCATATCGATAAGCAGTCAAGACTGAATATACACAGCAAAATCTATCTGGTCTTATCAAGCTGTGGGTCGGATTATCAAAACAAAGGCAATTAAGGAATGTCTGAGGATTTATGAGATTATTTATTTCAAATCTGAAAGCATGTCGGATCCAATTGTTGTATTATCACTTGGGGTATGAAAGTGGGCATATACTTGCAAACAAATAAATAAAACTAACCTGAACATATTGCCCATTTCATGCATGTGTTTCTTCCCTAGTTTGTTGTTGTCACTACTTGGTAAATAGATAATTTAGAGCAGATAAGGTACAATGTACCATGTGGTAAGACAATGGTTAAATAATTGTATAATAAGACAAATTATATTATATATCATGTAAAATAGATATTAAAATACAAATTATTAAATTAGCTTTCTGATAATTAGGCCTAATTATAAGAAAATATATCTTAATATCCAGTTTATATAATTATATTGAAATTCAATAGGCATAACCTATATATATGGTCAAACAATGTAGATGGAGACTGAGAGCCAAACAATGCAGATGTAGAATGAGAGCCAAACAATGTAGATGTAGACAGAGACCCAAACAATGTAGATGGAGACTGGGAGCCAAACAATGTAGATGGAAACTGAGACCCAAACAATGTAGATGAAAACTGAGACCAAAACAATGTAGATTGTGACTGAGACCCAAACAATGTAGATGGAAACTGACACCCAAACAATGTAGATGAAAACTGAGACCAAAACAATGTAGATTGTGACTGAGACCCAAACAATGAAGATCAAGACTGAGACCCGAACAATGTAGATGTAGGATGGGAACCAAACACTGTAGATGGAAACTGAGACCCAAACAATGTAGATTGTGACTGAGACCCAAACGATGTAGATGGTGACTGAGAGCCAAACACTGTAGATGAGGCTGAGACCCAAACAATGTAGATGAAAACTGAGACCAAAACAATGTAGATTGTGACTGAGACCCAAACAATGAAGATCAAGACTGAGATCCAAACAATGTAGATGCAGGATGGGAAACAAACACTGTAGATGGAAACGGAGACCCAAACAATGAAGATTGTGACTGAGACCCAAACGATGTAGATGGTGACTGAGAGCCAAACACTGTAGATGAGGCTGAGAGCTAAACAATGATGATGGAGACTGAGATCCAAACAATGTAGATGGAGACTGAGACCAAATAATGTAGATGGAGACTGAGACTCAAACAATGAAGATGGAGACTGAGACCCAAACAATGTAGATGGAGACTGAGACTCAAACAATGAAGATGGAGACTGAGACCCAAACAATGTATATGGAGACTGAGAGCCAAACAATGTAGATGGAGACTGAGAGCTAAACAATGAAGATGTAGACTCAAAGCCAAACATTGAAGATGGAGACTGGGAGCTAAACAATGAAGATGGAGACTGACACAAAAACAATGTAGATGAGATGAAGGGCCAAACAATGTAGACCGAGACCGAGACCAAGAGCCAAACAATGTTGATGGAGACTAAGGGCCAAACAATGTAGATGGAGACTGGGAGCTATACAATGAAAATGTTAATTAAGAGACAAACATTGTAGACGGACACTGGGAGTCAAACAATGTAGATGTCGACTGAGACCAAATTAATGCAGATGGGACTGAGACCAAAACAATGTAGATGGAGAATGAGGGCCAAACAATGTAGATGGACACTGAGTGCCAAAAAATGTAATTGAGATGGAGGGCCAAACAATGTAGATGGAGACTGAAAACTGAACAATGTAGATGGAAACTGAGGGCTGAACAATGTCGATGGAGACTGAGGGTAAAACAATGTAGATGGAGACTGAGACCAAAACAATGTAAATGAGACTGAGACCAAAACAATGTAGATGGAGATTGAGGGCCAAACTATGTATATGGCCTGAGAGCCAAACAATGTAGATGGAGACTGGGCCAAACAACTTATACGGATACTGACAGCCAAACAATGTAGATGGAGACTGAGAACCGAACAATTTAGATGGAGACTGAGGGCCAAACAATGTAGATTGAGACTGAGACCAGAACAATGTAGATGGAGACTGAGGGCCAAACAATGTAGATGGAGACTGACAGTCAAACAATGTAGATGGAGACTGAGGGCAAAACAATGTAGATGGAGACTGAGAGCCAAACAATGTAGATGGAGACTAAGGGTCAAACAATGTAGATGGAGACTGGGCCAAACAATGTAGATGGAGACTGAGGGCCAAACAATGTAAATGGAGACTGAGGGCAAAACAATGTAGATGGAGATTGAAAGCAGAACAATGTAGATGGAGACTAAGGGCCAAACAATGTAGATGGAGACTGAGACCAAAACAATTTAAATGAGACTGAAACCAAAACAATGTAGATGGAGACTGAGGGTCAAACAATGTAAATGGAGACTGGGCCAAAACAATGTAAATGAGACTAAGACCAAAACAATGTAGATGGAGACTGAGGGTCAAACAATGTAGATGGAGACTGAGAGCCGAACAATGTAGATGGAGACTGGGCCAAACAATGTAGATGGAGACTGAGGGCCAAACAATGTAGATGGAGACTGAGGGCAAAACAATGTAGATGGAGACTGAGAGCCGAACAATGTAGATGGAGACTAAGGGCCAAACAATGTAGATGGAGACTGAGACCAAAACAATTTAAATGAGACTGAAACCAAAACAATGTAGATGGAGACTGAGGGTCAAACAATGTAAATGGAGACTGGGCCAAAACAATGTAAATGAGACTGAGACCAAAACAATGTAGATGGAGACTGAGGGCCAAACAATGTAGATGGAGACTGAGAGCCGGACAATGTTGATGAAGACTGAGGGCCAAACAATGAAGATGGAGACTGAGACCAAAACAATGTAAACAAGACTGAGACCAAAACAGTGTGGATTGAGACTGAAGGCAAAACAATGTAGATGCAGACTGAGAGCCAAACAATGTAGATGGAGACTGGGCCAAACAATGTAGATGGAGACTGAGAGCCAAACAATGAAAATGTAGATTCAGAGCCAAACAGTGTAGATGGAGACTGGGAGCCAAACAATGTAGATGTAGACTGAGATCAAAGCAATGTAGATGAGAATGAGGGCCAAACAATGTAGATGTAGACTGAGAGCCAAACAATGTAGATGGAGACTGAGGGCCAAACAATGAAGATGGAGACTGAGACAAGAACAATGTAGATGGACACTGAGGGCCAAACAATGTAGATGGAGACTGACAGTCAAACAATGTAGATGGAAACTGAAAGCCAAACAATGTAGATGGAGACTGAGACCAAAACAATGTAAATGATAGTTAGACCAAAACAATGTAGATGGAGACTAAGGGCCAAACACTGTAGATGGAGACTGAGTGCCAAACAATGTAGATGGAGACTTAGCCAAACAATATAGATGGAGACTTAGCCAAACAATGTAGATGGAGGCTGAGACCAAAACAATGTAGACGGAGACTGAGGGCCATGAAGATATAGACTCAGAGCCAAACATTGTACATGGAGACTGGGAGTCAAATATTGTAGATGGAGACTGAGAGCCCAACAATGTAGATGGAGACAGAGGGCCAAACAGTGTAGATGGTAACTTAGACCAAATCAATGTAAATGAGACTTAGACCAAAACAAAGTAGATAGACTCTGAGGGCTGAAAAATGTAGATGGAGACTGAATGCGGAACAATGTAGATAGAGACTGAAAGCCAAACAATGTAGATGGAGACTGAGGACCAAACAATAAAGATGGAGACTGAGGGCCAAACAATAAAGATGGAGACTGAGAGTCAAACAATATAGAAGGAGGCTATGGGCCAAACAATGTAGATGGAGACTGGGTCAAACAATAAAGATGGAGACTGAGGGCCAAACAATGTAGATAGTGACTGGGCCAAACAATGTAGATGGAGACTGAGAGCCAAACAATGTAGATGGAGACTGAGGGCCAAACAATGTGGGAACTGAGACAAAAGTAATGTAATTGAGACTGAGACCAAAACAAAGTAGATACAGACTGAGGACCAAACAATGTAGATGGTGACTGGGCCACACAATGTAGATTGAGACTGAGAGCCAAACAATGTAGATAGAGACTGAGGGCTAAACAATGTAGATGGAGACTGAGAGCTGAACAATTCTTCTTCTTCTTCTGCGTTCCATCTTTATGGCCGTCTTATATTCGCAGTCCAGATGCAGTGATGAACTGCGCCGTTCTGTGTAGGTCATTGGCATTTCCCCAAAGTTTTGTGTGGAAGGGAATGTTTGCGCTCCAAGCTTCCTGACGAAGGTCTTCCAAGTGGGCACAGGTTTGCAGAATGTGGTGAGGAGTCTGTTCCTCTGAACCACATTGGCATGTGGCTGTGTCCACCAGGCCCATTTTCTTCATATGTTTTCGGAGACCACAATGTCCAGTTCTGAGGCGGAATATAACGGTTTGTTCTCGCCTATTTAGCTGGTGAATATGGTCTTGCTTGTGGTTATAACCTCCATTACTATTTTGCCAGTCTGTTCTGAAGCTGCTTTTGAGGAGTGTCTTAGCCTCACTGTATGAAACTGGAGGATGGGGCTGCGGAAGTTTGCTTCCGTCTTTGGCTAGTCTGTCCGCAGCCTCATTCCCGGGTATGCCCACGTGAGCAGGGATCCACTGAAGCACCACATTGCTGTGCTGGGACAGGACTCTAATATTTTCCTGTAGCAATCTGGTACCCTCGTCAGTGGACCCTGATGAGAGAGCTTGTAGTGCTGACAGAGAGTCTGTGAGAAGAGCAATATTTTGCTGCTGTTCGTCAAGCTCAATCAGGCGACAGGTGGCTGCAGTGAGAGCTTGAACCTCTGCTCTGTAGTTCGAGCTCCGCTCACCAACGGGAAAAGATAGAGATGTTGGAGATCTGGTGGGGAACTTAATGAAGACACCACTGCCTCCATTTCGTACAGCATTTTCTGCAGATCCATCTGTGAACGCATGTATCCAAGAGTGTTGGGGATATCGTTCATGTATCATTTCCTGTGTGAGGGATTTTTGTAGAGCCTGTGATTGTGCTCCTTTCTTCCCTAGCCCTGGCACTTCTAACCTTATCTGTGGGGTTAGATTTCTCTGAACCCACAGCTCTGGTTGAAGCATTTCTCCACCTGGTTCCAGGATGTCTGCCGTTTTCTTTTGGAGGCTCTTTACAACGTGGTTGAGGCTTTGACGTTTAAGCCTGTTCTTGGTTAGGCTTTGAAGTTTCTTGTGTAAGGGGTGGGATGGGAGTCTCTTCGCTTTCTCAGCCTGTGCAAGAGCCTTGTATTCTCTTCTAGCCTCTAGTGGTTCAAGGTCAGCTGTCTTCTCCATTTCTCTTATGGGAGTGGTTTTCATGGCCCCAAGGATTATCCTGAGTCCTGCATTTTGGACCTTGTCCAGTTTACTTTTACTGGTTCTGGAGGCAGTAATCCATGAAGAAGAGGCATATTCTGCAATGGGACGTACGGCACCGGTGTAAACTTGGCGTAAAATTTTCCCATTTGCCCCCCAGCTTGTTCCTGCCAGCTTCTTCATGAGCGAGAGTTTCTTGTAGGCTCTTTTCTCTACCGCTTCAATGTGAGATTTCCATGTGAGGCGGGAGTCAAGTGTAGCACCTAGAAAAGTAGGTGTTTCAACCTGAGGCACTGGGTGATCATCCAGCTTCAATTTTACTTTCTCTTTTGAAGTGGAGAGTGAGAAAAGCGTTGTGACTGTTTTCAACTTGTTGATGTTGAGTGCCCACTTGCTTGTCCAGTCAGACACAGTTTGTATAGTTGTTTGGATTCTGTGGGTTGCTGTGGCTGTACTTGATTCTGAGCACCAGACAGCAAGGTCGTCAGCATGCAAGGTGTTCATGACATGCCTAGGCAAGGCTGCCACTAAGTCGTTTATGTAAACGAGAAACAAGGTGGGCGAGATGACACCACCTTGAGGAACACCTTCTCTCATCTTCACTAGGTTGCTAAGTGCTCCATCTAGTTTGACTCTTGCTGTTCTCCTGAAGAGAAAATCATTTAGCCATTTGTACATTTTTCCGCACACACCAAAACGTAGCAGCTTCAGCTGTAGACCTTCCTTCCAGACGGTGTCAAAGGCCTTTGATAGATCAAAGAAAACTGCCAGTACCTTCTTCTTTTCTTGGAAGGCATCTTCAATGTCTTGTGTAAAGTAAGACAGCTGGTCTTCTGTACTGCGATGTTGCCGATATCCAGTTTGAGTGGGTGCCAGGAGGGAATTCGACTCAAGATGCCAGAGTAGTCTCTTGTTGACGATGCGTTCTAGAAGCTTTCCAGTGCAGCTGAGAAGGCTGATTGGTCTGTAGCTCTCAGGTTTGCTCTTGTCCTTTCCTGACTTAGGGATGGGTCTGATGTGAGCTTCTTTCCACTTGGATGGAAATTTACCAGAGTGCCAGCTGAGGTTAAAGATGTGTAGCAGGGTTCTTTTGGCCTTGTAACCAAGGTGTTTTAGCATTTCATTCGTAATGCCATCTGCTCCTGGAGCCTTCTTCTTCTTCAGCTTCTTCAGTGCTGCTTCTAGCTCTTGCATTGTCATACTATCTGACATAGAGGGGCTTGCTTCATTTTTCTGCTCAACCAGAAAAGCCCTGGTCTCCTGCCTGACTTCCCTGATCCTCTCCTGTGGTAATGTCACTGTGCTTACAGCTTCATATGTTTTGGCAAAAATATTTGCAGCTGCCTTCCCTGTGGAACAGCCATCACCTGTTAGGAGAGTTGTTTTCCTTTGCTGGCGGTTATCATCGTTTAATACATTAGTGAGCTGCCAAAGCTTCTTTGTGTCCTTCTCAAAGTTTAAAGAAGCGGTCTTGTCTTGCCAGCTCTCCTGAATCAATTCCGTCTTCTTCTGCTCAAAAGTGGCTCTCATCATGTCATGACTTGCAATGTTTTTTACCGATGGGTCTAGCTCCATCTGTTCTCTGGCAATGTAGATGGAGACTGAGAGACGAACAATGTAGATGGAGACTGAGGGCCAAACAATGAAGATGGAGACTGAGACCAAAGCAATGTAAATGAGACTGAGATGCAAACAATGAAGATGGAGACCGAGACCAAAACAATGTAAATGAGACTGAGACCAAAACAAAGTAGATAAAGACTTAGGCCAAACAATGTAGATGGAGATTGAGAGCCAAACAATGTAAATGGAGACTGAGGGCCAAACAATGTAGATGGAGACTGAAGGCTAAACAATGTAGATGGGAACTGACACCAAAGCAATGTAAATGAGACCAAGAACAAAACAAAGTAAATAAAGACTTAGGGCCAAACAATGTAGATGGAGACTGAGAGCCGAACAATGCAGATGGAGACTGAGGGCCAAACAATGAAGATTGAGACTGAGGGCCAAACCATTGTAAATGAGACTGAGACCAATACAATGTTAATGGAGACTGAGGGCAAAAACAATGTAGATGGAGACTGAGAGCCAAACAATGTAGATGGAGACTGGGCCAAACAATGTAGATGGAGACTGAGAGCCAAACAATGAAGATGTAGATTCAAAGCCAAACATTGTAGATAGAGACTGGGAGCCAAACAATGTAGATGTAAACTGAGACCAAAACAATGTAGATTGAGAATGAGAGCCAAACGATATAAATGGAGACTGAGAACCGAACAATAAAGATGGAGACTGAGGGCCAAACAATGTAAATGGAGTCTGGGTCAAACAATGTAGATGGAGACTGAGAGCCAAACATTGTAGAAGGAGACTGGAAGCCAAACAATGTAGATGAAAACTGATACCAAAACAATGCAGATGAGACTGAGGGCCAAACAATGTAGATGGAGACTGAGGGCCAAACAATGTAGATGAAGACTGGGAACCAAAAAATGTAGATGGAGAATGACACCAAAACAATGTAGATGGAGACAGAAGGCCAAACAATGTAGATGGAGACTGAGGGCCAAACAATGTAGATGGAGACTGAGGACCAAAACAATATAGATGAGACTGAGGGCCTTACAATGTAGATGGAGACTGAGAGCCAAACAATGTAAATGGAGACTGAGGGCCAAACAATGTAAATGGAGACTGAGACCAAAACAATGTCAATGAGACTGAGACCAACACAATGTAGATGGAGACTGAGGACCAAACAATGTAGATGAGACTGAGAGCCAAACAATATAGATGGAGACTGGGCCAAACAATGTAGATGGAGACTGAGGGCCAAACAATGTTGATGGAGACTGAGGGCCAAACAATGTAGATGGAGACTGAGACCAAAACAATATAAATGAGACTGAGAGCCAAACAATGTAGATGGAGACTGAGAGTCAAACAATGTAGATGGTGACTGGACCAAACAATGTAGATTGAGACTGAGGACCAAACAATGTAGATTGAGACTGAGGGCCAAACAATGTAGATGGAGACTGAGAGTCAAACAATGTAGATGGAGACTGAGAGTCAAACAATGTAGATGGTGACTGAGAGTCAAACAATGTAGATGGAGACTGAGGGCCAAACAATGTAGATGGAGACTGAGGGCCAAACAATGTAGATGGAGACTGAGACCAAAACAATATAAATGAGACTGAGAGCCAAACAATGTAGATGGAGACTGAGAGTCAAACAATGTAGATGGAGATTGAGGGCCAAACAATGTTGATGGAGACTGAGGGCCAAACAATGTAGATGGAGACTGAGACCAAAACAATATAAATGAGACTGATAGCCAAACAATGTAGATGGAGACTGAGAGTCAAACAATGTAGATGGTGACTGGACCAAACAATGTAGATTGAGACTGAGGGCCAAACAATGTAGATGGGGATTTGGCAAAACAATGTAGATGAGACTAAGGGCCAAACAATGTAGATGGAGACTGTGGGCCAAACAATGTAGATGGAGACTGGGAGCCATAAAATGTAGATGGAGATTGAGAGCTAAACAATGTAGATGGAGACTGAGAGCGGAACAATGTAGATGGAGACTGAGAGACAATCAATGTAGATCGAGACTGAGAGTCAAACAATGTAGATGGTGACTGGACCAAACAATGTAGATGGAGACTGAGAGTCAAACAATGTAGATGGTGACTGGACCAAACAATGTAGATGGAGACTGAGGGCCAAACAATGTAGATGGGGATTTGGCAAAACAATGTAGATGAGACTAAGGGCCAAACAATGTAGATGGAGACTGTGGGCCAAACAATGTAGATGGAGACTGGGAGCCATAAAATGTAGATGGAGATTGAGAGCTAAACAATGTAGATGGAGACTGAGAGCGGAACAATGTAGATGGAGACTGAGAGACAATCAATGTAGATCGAGACTGAGGGCCAAACAATGTAAATGAGACTGAGATGCAAACAATGAAGATGGAGACTGAGACCAAAACAATGTAAATGAGACTGAGACCAAAACAAAGTAGATAAAGACTGAAGGCCAAACAATGTAAATGGAGTCTGGGTCAAACAATGTAGATGGAGACTGAGAGCCAAACATTGTAGAAGAAGACTGGAAGCCAAACAATGTAGATGAAAACTGATACCAAAACAATGTAGATGAGACTGAGGGCCAAACAATGTAGATGGAGACTGAGGGCCAAACAATGTAGATGAAGACTGGGAACCAAAAAAGGTAGATGGAGACTGACACCAAAACAATGTAGATGGAGACTGAGGGCCAAACAATGTAGATGGAGACTGAGGGCCAAACAATGTAGATGGAGACTGAGGACCAAAACAATATAGATGAGACTGAGGGCCTAACAATGTAGATGGAGACTGAGAGCCAAACAATGTAAATGGAGACTGAAGGCCAAACAATGTAAATGGAGACTGAGACCAAAACAATGTCAATGGGACTGAGACCAACACAATGTAGATGGAGACTGAGGACCAAACAATGTAGATGAGACTGAGAGCCAAACAATATAGATGGAGACTGGGCCAAACAATGTAGATGGAGACTGAGGGCCAAACAATGTTGATGGAGACTGAGGGCCAAACAATGTAGATGGAGACTGAGACCAAAACAATATAAATGAGACTGAGAGCCAAACAATGTAGATGGAGACTGAGAGTCAAACAATGGAGATTGTGACTGGACCAAACAATGTAGATTGAGACTGAGGGCCAAACAATGTAGATGGAGACTGAGAGTCAAACAATGTAGATGGAGACTGAGAGTCAAACAATGTAGATGGAGACTGAGAGCCAAACAATGTAGATGGGGATTTGGCAAAACAATGTAGATGGAGACTGAAGGCCAAAAAATGTAGATGGAAACTGAGACCAAAACAATGTAGATGAGACTAAAAGCCAAACAATGTAGATGGAGACTGTGGGCCAAACAATGTAGATGGAGACTGGGAGCCATAAAAGGTAGATGGAGATTGAGAGCCAAACAATGTAGATGGAGACTGAGAGCGGAACAATGTAGATGGAGACTGAGAGACGATCAATGTAAATCGAGACTCAGGGCCAAACAATGAAGATGGAGACTGAGACCAAAACAATGTAAATGAGACTGAGATGCAAACAATGAAGATGGAGACTGAGACCAAAACAATGTAAATGAGACTGAGACCAAAACAAAGTAGATAAAGACTGAAGGCCAAACAATGTAGAACGAGACTGAGAGCCGAACAATGTAGATTGAGACTGAGGGCCAAACAATGTAGATGGAGACTGAGGGCTAAACAATGTAGATGGGAACTGAGACCAAAGCAATGTAAATGAGACTGATACCAAAACAAAGTAGATAAAGACTGAGGGCCAAACAATGTAGATGGAGACTGAGAGCCGAACAATGTAGATGGGGATTTGGCAAAACAATGTAGATGGAGACTGAAGGCCAAAAAATGTAGATGGAAACTGAGACCAAAACAATGTAGATGAGACTAAGGGCCAAACAATGTAGATGGAGACTGTGGGCCAAACAATGTAGATGGAGACTGGGAGCCAAAAAAGGTAGATGGAGACCGAGAGCCAAACAATGTAGATGGAGACTGAGAGCTGAAAAATGTAGATGGAGACTGAGGGCCAAACAATGTAGATGGAGACTGAGTCAAGCAATGTGGATGGAGACTGATGACCAAACAATGTAGATGGAGACTGAGAGCCGAACAATGTTGATGGAGACTGAGGGCCAAACAATGTAGATGGAGACTGAGACCAAAACAATATAAATGAGACTGAGAGCCAAGCAATGTAGATGGTGACTGGGCCAAACAATGTAGATGGAGACTAGGTTAAACGATGTAGATGGGAACTGAGTCAAACAATGTAGATCAGGAATGGGTCAAACAATGTACTGGGGACTTGGTCAAATAATGTAGATGGAGACTGGGTCAAACAATGTAGATGGAGACTGGGTCAAACAATGTAGATGGAGACTGGGTCAAACAATGTAGATGGGGACTGGGTCAAACAATGTAGATGGGGACTGGGTACAATGTAGATGGGGACTGGGTCAAACAATGTAGATGGGGACTGGGTCAAACAATGTAGATGGGGACTGGGTCAACAATGTAGATGGGGACTGGGTCAAACAATGTAGATGGGGACTGGGTCAAACAATGTAGATGGAGACTGTGTCAAACAATGTAGATGGGGACTGGGTCATACATTATAGATGGAGACTGTGTCAAACAATGTAGATGGGGACTGGGTCATACAATATAGATGGAGACTGAGGGCCAAACAATGTAGATGGGGACTGAGAGTCAAACAGTGTAGATGTGGACTGGGTCGAACAATGTAGATGGAGACTGAGGACCAAACAATGTAGATGGAGACTGAGAACCAAACAATGTTGATGGAGACTGAGGGCCAAACAATGTAGATGGAGACTGAGGGCTGAACAATGTAGATGAGACTGAGAGCCAAATAATGTAGATGGTGACTGGGCCAAACAATATAGAATACCACTGGGCCAAACAATGTAGATGGAGACTGAGAGCCAAACAATGTCGATGGAGACTGAGGGCCAAACAATGTAGATGGGAACTGAGACCAAAGCAATGTAATTGAGACTGAGACCAAAACAAAGTAGATACAGACTGAGGGCCAAACAATGTAGATGGTGACTGGGCCAAACAATGTAGATTGAGACTGAGAGCCAAACAATGTTAATGGAGACTGAGGGCTGAACAATGTAGATGGAGACTGAGAGCGGAACAATGTATATTGAGACTGAGGGCCAAACAATGAAGATGGAGACTGAGACCAAAACAATGTAAATGAGACTGAGACCAAAACAATGGAGATGGAGACTTATGGCAAAACAATGTAGATGGAGTCTGAGAACCAAACAATGTAGATGGGGAGTGGACCAAACATTGTAGATGGAGACTGAGAGCCAAACAATGAAGATGTAGATTAAGAGCCAAACATTGTAGATGGAAACTGAGAGCCAAACAATGTAGATGTAGACTGAGACCAAAGCAATGTTGATGAGACTGAGGGCCAAACAATGTAGATGGAGACTGAGAGCCAAACAATACAGAAGGAGACTGAGAGCCAAACAATGTAGATGGAGACTGGATCAAACAATGTAGATGGGAACTGAAACCAAAGCAATGTAAATGAGACTGAGACCAAAACAAAGTAGATCAAGACTGAGGGCCAAACAATGTAGATGGCGACTGGGTCATACAATGTAGATTGAGACTGAGAGCCAAACAATGTAGATGGAGACTGAGGGCTAAACAATGTAGATGGGAACTGAGACCAAAGCAATGTAAATGAGACTGAGGCCAAAACAAAGTAGATAAAGACTGAGGGCCAAACAATGTAGATGGAGACTAAGAGCCGAACAATGTAGATGGAGACTGAGGGCCAAACAATGAAGATTGAGACTGAGGGCCAAAACAATGTAAATGAGACTGAGACCAAAACAATGTAGATGGAAACTGAAGGCAAAAACAATGTAGATGGAGACTGAGGGCCAAACAATGTAGATGGAGACTGGGCCAAACAATGTAGATGGAGACTGAGAGCCAAACAATGAAGATGTAGATTCAAAGCCAAACAATGTAGATGGGGAGTGGGTCAAACAATGTAGATGGGGACTGGGTCAAACAATGTAGATGGGGACTGGGTCAAACAATATAGATGGGGACTGGGTCAAACAATGTAGATGGAGACTGTGTCAAACAATGTAGATGTGGACTGGGTCATACAATATAGATGGAGACTGAGGGCCAAACAATGTAGATGGGGTCTGGGTCAAACAATGTAGATGGAGACTGAGGACCAAACAATGTAGATGGAGACTGTTAACCGAACAATGTTGATGGAGACTGAGGGCCAAACAATGTAGATGGAGACTGAGGGCTGAACAATGTAGATGAGACTGAGAGCCAAATAATGTAGATGGTGACTGGGCCAATCAATGTAGATTGAGACTGAGAGCCAAACAATGTAGATGGAGACTGAAGGCCAAACAATGTAGATGGAGACTGAGAGCCAAACAATGTTGATGGAGACTGAGGGCTAAACATTATAGATGGAGACTAAGATCAAAATAATATAAATGAGACTGAGACTGGGACTGAAGGTCAAACAATGTAGATGGAGACTGTGAGCCGAACAATATAGATGGAGAGTGAGAGCCAAACAATGTAGATGGAGACTAAGACCAAAACAATGTAAATGTGACTGAGACCAAAACGATGTAGATGGAAACTGAGAGCCAAACACTGGAGATGGAGAATGGGCCAAACAATGTAGATGGAGACTGAGAGCCAAACACTGGAGATGGAGAATGGGCCAAACAATGTAGATGGAGACTGAGAGCCAAACACTGGAGATGGAGAATGGGCCAAACAATGTAGATGGAGACTAAGATCAAAATAATATAAATGAGACTGAGACTGGGACTGAAGGTCAAACAATGTAGATGGAGACTGTGAGCCGAACAATATAGATGGAGAGTGAGAGCCAAACAATGTAGATGGAGACTAAGACCAAAACAATGTAAATGTGACTGAGACCAAAACGATGTAGATGGAAACTGAGAGCCAAACACTGGAGATGGAGAATGGGCCAAACAATGTAGATGGAGACTGAGAGCCAAACACTGGAGATGGAGAATGGGCCAAACAATGTAGATGGAGACTGAGAGCCAAACACTGGAGATGGAGAATGGGCCAAACAATGTAGATGGAGACTGAGAGCCAAACAATGTATATGGAGACTGAGAGCCAAACAATGTAGATGGAGACTGAGACCCAAACAATATAGATGGAGACTGAGGGCCAAACAATGTAGATGGAGACTTAGAGTCAAACAATGTAGATGGAGACTGAGGGCCAAACAATGTAGATGGAGACTGAAAGCCAAACAATGCAGATGGAGACTGAGGGCCAAACAATGTAGATGGAGACTGAGGGCCAAACAATGTTAATGGAGACTGAGGGTCAAACTATATAGATGTAGACTGAGCACTTGGAATTGTTTGTAAAAGTAAAATGCAATGTTGTGGTTTCTTAAATATAGTTATTGTTTAAAGAAAATGGCGGCATCCATATATTTTTTATTGTTTACTAGTACATTAAATATAACATTTATTTTTTGATGATGCGAGAATCATACAAAACATGCTAAAATTGTTCCGACTTAAAAAGGCAAAATCGACTCAAGGGCAGATTATCCTATATTTGATTGAAATTTTGTGTATAGGTTCCTTTTAAGTAAAGGAAGATTATCATGGGTGTAATGGTAAATCAGGTCATGGTCAATGTCATTGTTGCTTAAAATAGAAAATATACCTTACAACTTTTATTTTCCTTTACACATTTTGATGAAATTTTGTGTACATGTTCCCAAGTTACAGTTAAAGAAAGCTTTGGATTTACTTCAGACAATGGGGCTATGGTCCATTGGGATCTTAGTTAGGGGACTTTGAGTTTTACACAGGAATACTATTGGAAAACAGAAAATAATAGTTTTTCTTCTTTTTTTTATTGTTTCAAACATCTTGATGTCTAAGGCATTGTTTAGTCATGACAGTAGAGATTGGGACATTTAAAAGAGATTTGATACACATAATGGTCAATAAGAACCCGAACAGGAATAAAAATATGAATTTCTAAAACCAATCTTATGGTGCCATAGTTCTGACACCAGTTATCCACTTACTTAACGCGATAAGTTTTTCTAGTTGAGATAAATATCTTAACTAGAATAAATGTATGTAAGTGCCATTTACTGCCACCACTTATCTAGTTAACTATTGCGAAAAAAATCTAGTTATCTAGATAACTAACGCGATAAGTTTCCAGTTAAGATAAATATCTTAACGCAAAAAGTTGCCTATTTACTGCTCTGCAACTGCCACCACAAATCTACTTAGCTAACTGAATAACTAGATAATGTTTGTGTTACCATTTATTTAATATTTGGAATACTTGGTTTTTACTCATTAAATCACTAAAAAGTCTCTATTCTCATGGTTCCGATTAGTTTGTAAAGTAGAGGGCATGGATGAGGGAAGTTCAAATATAGTACATGTATATACATGTGTTGTCTAATATATATTCTAATTTTCTTAGCCAAAGTAGCTTGGTTTACATTGCCATAAGTCGGTACCTGTTTTTTTTGGATATAGTTTTTTTATAAATGTTTATTATTAAACATGTCAGGTGAAAGTTTGAAAAAATCTCCATTTAGTAATTTGTCATTTACCAAACTACCAGACACATGTCCTGTAAATGGCCAACGCCAATCTGTCTGACAAGATTTTTTTAATCAAAAGTTCTATTAGAAAGTCTGGTTGATAAATAATGACCAAACAATAAACTATATATTGTTTAACAATGAACATACTATAAACTATGGTAAAAATGTGTTTATTGACAAGGATGCCCTCTCTGTGTATGTGCAACTAGACGTTATACTGATATTTTCAACTAAATATTCTCAACTTCTGTTATGGAGTAGTCTTGACAATAATTATATTCGTTCATTAAACGTATTTAAAAGGCAATAGCTCCGCTAAAGGCTGATGAACATAAACACCCCAACAACACATACAATTCGACTTCATACAGATATTTCTTACCAAGTTTCATGAAAATCTGAAGAGTACCTAAGTTGGAGTAGTCCCGACAAGAAAAGCCTGACATACGAACTTGCGTTCTCACGAATATCACATTGTGAGGCGAAAATGCTACATAATGTAAAAAAAGAAAAAAACAAAAATAACAGAATAAAACAAGATCTATAGTTTTCAAAGATCCACAACAGGTCTAGACACTAACTTTTTAAATGGATAACCAGAAGACTACCAAAGTAGTCCTGATTTCATTGAAAATAAAAGTGTAACATTACCAAAAGAAATAGAAAAATCGGCACCGAAAACATTCCGTATAAATCCCCAAATATTGTTACATCTGTAAGTGTATCTCAGTAACAATGAACTTATATGGAAAGCATTTTATTCAAATTTTTAATAATTTTTATTTATGTAGATTCATGTTTTAATGTACATGTTTTATCAGCCAGGTACATTTATACATGTTAACCCGTTTAGCAAAATCTATCCGCTTATTGTACCTGTGATGATCACTTTATTAACTTATCTGTTCTTGTTGGGAAGCAATCAGCTTTACAATTAATCCATGTGGCTATTACCAATTCAAAACTTCTTACTAGGGGAGTGTTGCTAAGATAAAAAATACCCACCAAAAAGTATTGTTTTTAATTGGTTACTTTAGGTCACCTGTGCTAGTAACATGGTAAAGTTCATTAAACACCTTTTAGTTATGAAATACGAGTTAACAGGTTAGGAGTTAGTCACAGCGTACCTTAGTTGCATTCTTTAGATTTCGGATTTCAACATTCACATTGTAGTTCATAAGTAATGTAGCGGTTTCGGCTGATAGGCGCAACGTGTGGATCCTGCGAACGTGCTTAATGCTTAATCAGGACTTCTAACTAACATTTTTATCATTTTAACTTCAAACAGGAACAACTTCAGACACATATGTTAAATAGCAGTGATAATGCAACTCTGTACTATATTATTATAGTGTATATCTGCAGACATGCGATGTACAAGTGTTTTTCCGGTTACACTTATATGATTCTATGAAATTGTAACCCCTTTATGTGTCAGAATATACCAAAACACACTGGATTGTTTGGTGGTAGTTTAATTGGATTACAATATTAAAACCTGGAAAGACATACAAAGACTACATAAATACATTGACAGACAAGACGTAACTAAACGAAACAAACAGCAATAAAAGCACATGTCACTAATCGATAAAGAAGAAACGAATTATAATAAATAAAACTTACCAGCGCATCCACGTGTAATGAGTTCAATAGTGACAAGGTATGTCTTGTCACTAAGTTACTCTGGTTGAACTGCGCCAATAATTCTGTAATTCCCCCCTTATAAAGGTGTTAGTGGCATGCACGATTAATCTCATGCAACATATAGATACGCCCACAACATGAATTCACACGCACTTATATACATAACTCTGTCTATAAACAGGTTATGTATATTTGACACTCATGACTCTCATGCATAATTACTTAAACACTTACATTCCTAAAACAACACCGTACACAACAGGTAGCACAAAATACAATCACCGTAGTGATACGTAGAGATCTGGATTACATTCACCCCCCCCCCCCCCTTGAGGAAAATGGCTCCAGACATTCAATGTACTTTAAATGTGATACTACATTTACATTATATTTACATTAACCTATATACAGTCTCTTATAACGATATTGTATCATATTTTTCAAAACAAAAATATTATAGCATTATTGAAATGGACATCTATAATTACATATACTTTGCAGAATATGAACGCCCATTACATTTAACTGCAACACAATACCTATAACGTCAAAGAACTAAAAAATCAAAAATTACAACATTAACATATTATAAGACGAGTTTAGTTCATCTATGGCGCTCCAGTGTTCCTCGACTCAGGGACTGCGAACAAAACTATATTAATTAACATCATTCATACTGAATGATAAACACGACATATTATATACAATTCGTGAGAAAAATCATATTCACGGACAATATACAAAAATACTATATAATATATTATACCTACTTATTACTGCTAAGTTGTACATATACTCGAACAGTTAAACAAATATCTCATCAGAAGCAAACGATGCTATCTGAGAATATACCCATTGTCCTTATCTGTCTGGGGGTCTAGATTGTCTATTTGAATGTCTAGTTGTCGGAATGGGAGTATTTGCCAGAGATTCAGGAATTGGTTGACTGGACAAATTACTAACACTGCTGTGAGACAGAGAATCCCATCTACCAGGAGAATTTATAACCACTTCGGTATGGTAAGGCTCTGTCGAACTAGACAAGACACTAGTATAAGGCTCAGAATAAACCCACTTTGACCCATGTTCACTATGGGAATGAGTTATAGAAACCTCATTTATTCAGTCACTCGCCGGACTGCGAGCCCTAGAAACTTCTGGAGTAGTATTCCTAGTCTGAAATCTACGTTGGGGTATTTCATAGGGAATGGAATATTCATTAGGAGAGGAGACATCACTGTCGGAGCTGTCTGATTCAAGACTAGATGCTGTACGTTTATCTTTCCGATTGTGAGCCATTATTTTAGGCAACACATTCGTTTTAGATATGTCTTCTGGACAGTCAATAGGAATAAAATTAAAAGGTAACAGCATATTGCAATGAAGCATCCGAGAAGGGCCCTTCCCGGAGTTACACTGTACCTTGTAAACAGGAATATCACTATTTCGTATGTGTATAATCGAATAGGGTTCCTGTTCCCAATTGTCTGTCAGTTTACATTTGCCTTGAATACCAACTTTTCGAACAAGAATTTGTCTCCAATCTCAAGCTCTCAGAAATTTTATGGTCAAACCTCTCCTTATTTTGAGCAGCGTTTTTCACGGCCTCATGAGCAGCTGCACGGTACGCATATTTCATCCGACCATGTAGCTTTTGGGCGTAGTTTTTGTGATTAATATCACTTTCGGTTCCCATAGCGATACATAGGTAAGCATCAACAGAAAGCCGCGGGTGCCACCCAAACATGAAAAAATGTGGTGAAAATCCCGTTGCTTCACTCCTTGTAGCATTATAGGCTTGAATAAGTGGGGCAACATAGGATCTCCAATCACACTTCTTATCTTCTTCCAGTGTTCCTAGCATTTTCAGAAGGGTCCGATTAAACCGTTCCACTGAACTGTTGCCCATAGGATGGTAAGGAGTAGTCCGTGACTTTTGGACATTAGCAATTTTGCACAACTCTTTAATAACTTTACTTTCAAAGTTACATCCTTGATCGCTGTGTAAACGTTCAGGGAAGCTATAATAAACAATAAAATGTTTGTAAAGAGCTTTAGCTGTTGTTTGTGCAGTTTGATTACGACAGGGAATAGCCTGTGCATAACGAGTGAAATGATCCGTTATAACTAGAATATTTTCGCACCCACTTTTGGAACGCTCGAGTGACAGTAAATCTATACACACGAGTTCCATCGGTTTAGTGGATATGATGGGCACTAGTTCAGCAACTGGCTAATTGGTTTCTTCCTCCTGATACACTGATCACAATTTTCGACTTTGTTAATCACGTCTTTTTCAATACCAGGCCAATAAAACCGCTGTTTTGTCAGCCACAATGTCTTCTCCTTGCCTTGGTGACCTACATCGTCATGCAAGCCTTGAAGGGCCAAGTGTCGATGTGATTTTGGCAATATCAACTGCTTGTCTGGTTGACCATCAAGAGAAGCAACTCTGTACAAAATACCTTCCTGCAATTGCAGTCGAGGCCATTCTCGTAGGTATTTTTGCACAGGTATGGCTTCCCTCATGAGATCCTCTCCTCTCGGGCGAAAATTGATTCTCATGAGGTCAACCACTCTTGCAATACTGTTGTCCAACCTTTGCTCCATCCCCAATTAAATTGCTTCAAGTTATTGAATGAAAACAACTCCTCATCGGCCGTATGAGGAACGCAATCATCCGATATACTTTCTTCCAAAGGTGCTCCAAGTGTGACCCCTTGACATATGGCTTTAATTTTGTCAGAGAACAACTGAGGTTTTCTGGATAGCCCATCTGCATCAGCATTTAACCTCCCTGGTCTATAATCTAGTGTGAAATTATAACTAGCTAGTGAGAACAAGCGTCTAGTTTAGCCTTAGTTAAAAATATATGTAAGTGGGGAATTATCTGTGACAACGACAAAACTAGAGCCAGATAAATAATCATGGAACATGTCCGTCACAGCCAATTTAAGAGCTAGAAATTCTAACCGATGAGCTGGATAATTTCTCTCACTAGGTCTTAGGCCACGGCTTGCATATGCTATAACCCTCTGAATACCATCCTGTTCTTGGTACAAAATCGCACCAAGACCCGAACCACTTGCATCAGTATGAATGGTGAACGGAAGGTTATAGTTTGCGTAGGCAAGGATTGGAGGCTCCGTCAGTTTGGTTTTTACGGTCTCAAAAGCTGATTTTTGGGCTCGCCCCAAATCCATGGAGCAGGTTTCTTACGAGGCTTTTTAGATTTTTTTGAGATTTTGTTAGTACCGTGACCTTGTAACAGATCTTTTAATGGTTTTACTAACCTGGAATAATATTTGTTAAACCAACGGTAGTAACCAACAAAACCTAAAAATTGATGTAATTCCTTTATATTCTTAGGGACTGACCATCCTTTAACAGCAGAGACTTTTTCAGGGTCTGTTTGAATTCCTTGCTCAGAAACTACATGGCCTAGATATGAAACTGAGGTCTTAAACAATTCACATTTTGAAGGTTTTAATTTCAAATTGTGCTGAGTAAGTTTAGCAAACACTGCTTCTAATCTCTCTGTATGTTCCTCGAAAGTTTTCGAAAATATCAGTATGTCATCGAGGAAAATAAGGCATTCTCTAAGATGCATGTCACCCATACATTTCTCCATTAATCGTTGAAATGTTGCCCCAGCATTAACTAGACCATAACTCATTCGATTAAACTCGTGAAACCCCAGGGTGCCTACTGAAAACACAGTTTTAAACTTATCACTTTCTTTGAGCTCGACTTGCCAATAGCCCGAGCGTAAATCGAGTTTTGAAAAATATTTGGCGCCACTCAAAGAATCAATAACGTCATCAAAACGCGGTAACATATACACATCTTTACGTGTCTTAGAATTCAATTGTCTATGGTCAATGCAAAAATGAAGGGAACCATCCTTTTTGCGTACTAAGACCACGTTAGAAGAATAAGGGCTATCTGAATCTCTGATGACCCCAGCCTCTAGCATTTCTTTGATATGCTGTCTAACTTCCTCGAACATATTGGGAGGTATCCTACGGTATGGTTGTTTAAAAGGGATATCGTTGTCAAGAACTATATTGTGTTCTACCAAGTTGGTATTCCCAATATCCAGTGACCCTTCAGAAAACACATGTTTCCAATTCCCCAAAATCTGTCTAATTCTGAGTATTTGTTCTGGTGACAAATGAGACTTTATACCCCTAGTTCCTCCTCAGGTTATTTTGATTCCTTCTTATCAGAAGACATTGGTTGTGACGTTAGATTGTCAACAACCTTTACTGCATTGATGTGACATAGAACTGCTTTGGGTTTAATAGTAATTGGCTTAGCTGAAGTATTGCATATTTTAACGGGTATTTTGGCCTGTGATCTTTGGCCAACCTTGACGACCCTAGGACAGACCATAAAATTTGACTCTGGACTTTAGCAACATTCAGTGACTACGTTGTCTATATTTGGACCTAACTTTCTGGCCCTACCGTTTACAACTACGGTTTCATATGGAGAAATTGTTAAAGGTTTCTTATTGTTAGCTTTAACTTTAAATGACTTGCAACTTATACTGTTAACTGCAGTTCTCCATTCTTCTGGCATTTGTATATTGCCTTCCCCACAAGTGTCTCTACATAATCTGATAACATTAGTACCGATAATAATTGGGCAAGAATGGTTAAAATCTGTATCTGGGACGACTAAGACGGGGACGTCATATGAAACATAGGATATAAAAGGAATCGAAACTGTACATTCCTTTGTACTTGAGGCTAGAGACATCAGCAACAGAAAGTTGTAAACCTTAGACTTATCAAGATTACATAAATCTGGTTTATCTTTGAGTTCATTGTAACATGACTCTGAAATAGTGGTAACCATTGAACCACTGTCTATTAATGCCTCAAGGGACTGACCCTGTAATGTCACTGAACTTACATTAGCTACCCCAATAATACAATTCAATAAGTTATGGTCTTTGTTATTGTTCTTACTGGCTCCTGTTTGACCATTAACGGGAGCCATTAAGTATTTGGGTGATTATTATTTTGGTTGTTATTTCCCCTGCCACTGGATGCTTTGTTCCTGTGATTCCAATTACCCCTATATCCTGCTCGTCCACCTCTGTTGTTATAACCTTGTTGGGCGGGAAGATTATTATAACCATAATGGGGCTGTGGTTCCGCTGGACGAGCGTCAAGTTTTTGTAAAATTATATCAAACTTGTCGTCGATCTTGCCCAGGGCCTCTATTTTTCCATACAGTTTAGTTAACCAATCCTCAGTATTAGAATCGGCAACAACTGCTTGTTGATGTGCTTTCTTTGGGGTTGTATTCGTTCCCATGGTTATTTCTCTATCTACCATTCTGATTTCCCGCAATAATTGTTCATAATTTGTGAGAGTGTCATATTTGTGGCGGGTTTGTGCCTTTAACCTTTCAGAATTAAGTGAGGTTCAAAACTTATGCCTTAATAAGTCATTCTTGGCCTCACGGGACAACTGACCATTGTCAATTGCCATCTGAAGAAATGTCTCCAGACGACACCCAAAGGACGTCACTGATTCGTCTGTCTTTTGTGCAGAGTTAAAAAACTCCTGCATCACCATCCCTTTGGTTGATACGTCCCCAAATATCGCATCCAATTTAGCCAAGATATCTGTAACAGTGGCTGTTTCACCTAATGGGATTAGCATTTTGCGGGCCGTTCCCCTGAGTGACCTGCGAATTGCTTGAATGACTATACTTTGGGTAATCTCGTCATCCCCCAGTAAACAGCGTATCTCAAAGCGCCACTCTTCGTACATACTCGTTATTTACTAAATGGATGTTTATGTTGCATCATTACGTTTATTGAATATACAAATTGAAATACAATGGCTGAACTTAACACCAAGTGTTTATCTGCAATCACTACCATCTTCAGTCATTACCGGTAGGACAAAACATTTCATAGATGTTACAAAATCCACAAGAAATGAAACAAGACAATAAAAAGGTATATCCCAAAACAACAGATGCCGGCTAATGGAAATGTAAACTAAACTAATTTTACTAAAAACATTAGAAAATATACTACAAAACACATAAACTAAATTATGGTCTCAGCATTAAAATAAAAGTAAACATCCTTAGTTATATTTAAACTTCCCTCAGCCATCTGCGCTGCTTTACAACCAATCGTAACCACTCAGCCCTTTCTGAGAAAAAGGGAATGCTTTATGATTTATTGAGTAAAAACTGAAGTATTCAGAATATTAAATTAACTGGTAACACGAACATTATCTAGTTATCCAATTAGCTAAGTAGATATGTGGTGGCAGTTGCAGAGTAGTAAATAGGCATCTTTTTGCGTTAAGATATTTATCGTAACTGGAAACTTATCATGTTAGTTAACTAGATAACTAGATAGTTTTCGCAATAGTTAACCAGATAAGTGGTGGCAGTAAGTGGCACTTACAGTAATTTATTTTAATTATGTTATTTATTGTAATTAGAAACTTATCGTGTTAGTTAACTAGATAACTAGATAATTTTCGCAAAAATTAAGTGGTTAACTAGAAACTTATTGCGTTAGTTATGTGGATAACTGGTGGCAGAACTATGCCACCATACAATCTTGAGAACAAAATAAGTCATATTTGCTCATATAAGGTATAGTGGTCCCTATGAGTGGGGTAGTGGTTTCAAGTTTGTTTAATAAAAGAGCTAGTGTTCAATCGTATCCAGTAAGGGCATTTTAGGAAAAGTATATGAACACAGATGATTATCAAAATTTGAAAAGAAATGACCTGTGAAAACAGGTAAAACCCAAACAATTGCTTTTTATTTGATATGATTTACAGAAATGTTCATTTCAATTTGTTATATGAAAATTTTTTCTAAAATGTTGAAATGTCAGATACTGTCAAGTTTCTAAGTATGAAATTTTCTTGTGGATTTTAACATTTTTGCTGCTGATTTTCAAAGTTTGAAATTTCCGTGCTCTCAAAACGTTTAAGTATTAAAAATCCATGTTTAAGCAGAAATTCCGGGCAGACAAGTAGGAATTCAAGGCGTACAAATAAAATTCCATTTGGACGAGACAGAATATTCACACTGACTTTTGCCATAAATTCCTTGTCTGCCTGGAGTCTTGGTGGAGAAATGGGATTCCGGGTGAATTCCGCCTGGAATCCGGTAGATTTTTCATACAGGTGTTACCAAATTTGACCTACAGTTGTTTATGGGTACAAATTTTGATCTACAGTTGTTAATTGAATGGATACCAAATTTGACCTACAGTTGTTTATGGGTACAAACTTTGATCTACAATTGTTAATGGTATGGATACCAAATTTGATCTACAGTTGTTTATGGGTACAAACTTTGATCTACAGTTGTTAATGGTATGGATACCAAATTTGACCTACAATTGTTTATGGGTACAAACTTTGATCTACAGTTGTTAATTGAATGGATACCAAATTTGACCTACAGTTGTTTATGGGTACAAACTTTGATCTACAGTTGTTTATGGGTACAAACTTTGATCTATAGTTGTTAATGGTATGGATACCAAATTTGACCTACAGTTGTTTATGGGTACAAACTTTGATCTACAGTTGTTAATGGTATGGATACCAAATTTGACCTACAGTTGTTTATGGGTACAAACTTTGATCTACAGTTGTTAATGGTATGGGCACAAAATTTGATCTACAATTGTTTATGGTATGGGTACCAAATTTGATCAACAGTTGTTATAAGCCGCATTTTGATCTACAATTGTTTATGGGCACAAAATTTGATGTACAGTTGTTTATAGACACATCATTTGATCTATAGTTGTTTATATACATTCTGGATTACCTTGATAGCTACCCATAAATAATAAACCAGACCTACAATCTCGCATTTGTGTTAACCTGGCCCATACTTGTGTATTGGTTATAACTACACAAAATTAGGCAGCATTCATCTAGATGACCATGACTTCTATGGAATACCTTTAACATCTAACCTTAAATAAATTTCTTCAGTTTCATTCTGTTATAAAGTGTCAATAGCACCTGACCATTTACACACTTGTTGGCGATTCAAGGAAATATATAGAGACAATCCTTGCTAAAATCAATCAACATGTCATGTCGAATTTATTTTTAACAAGATCTCCAGTCTATACTTACTATATTTTCATCAGAAAATGTCAAATCAAACTTGTCTTAAACTTATGTTTTTAAGCTGTGCATGGTAGCCATTTTGGATTTAAAATCAATTTAAAATTTCTTTAGGATCAACTACACATTAATTGCAAGATTTCTGAAAAGTTTATTAAAAGCAAACCAAAAAAGTCTGTGAAAATAACGAAATATTTTATAATAAGTAGCAAAGTATCCAAGAATATCAAGAGTGATGGACTGAAGTTTCAGACTAGACATGCAATTTCATGTTTTTTTCACATTAAAGTGTAACCTTGCCATCTGATGTAAAGGTCTGGGTATTTCTACAGGTAAATGCAGATGACACATCATCATGACATGTTGATCACTTGTGTCAAAATATTTTTAAATCCCTCCATGTAAAACAAAATTACAGACCAGACATGAAACAAACTGAAAGTGTGACCTTGACCTTTGAGGTAAGGTTCTAGGTTTTAAAGCAACACTTTGTCATGTCATGTTAATCAATTGATAAATTGAGCCAAGTGTTTTTGAAATCTATCCATGTATGATAAACTTAAAGAACCGACTTGAAATCGCAATCTCAAAGTGTTGTTGAACAAACTCAAAGTGTGACCTTGACCTTTGAGGTATGGTCTGGCTGTTAGGCTTGACACATCATCATGTTATGTTGGTAATATGTAGCAAGTATTTATAAAATCTATCTATGTATGACAAAGTTACAGGCTGACATGAAATCTCATACAGACTCAGTGTTGTCAAACAAACTTAAAGTGTAACCTTGACTTTTAAGGTACAGGTGTGGGTCTTACGAGTGACACATCATCATGTCATATTGGTGAATTGAACCAAGTGTTTGAACTTTATCCATAAATGACAAAGTTACAGACTGGACACGAATCTCAAATGGACTGAAAGTGTCGTCAAACAAAGATAAATTGTGACCTTGACCTCTGAATTTGGAGTATGGATGTTATGTTTGACACATCATCATGTTATATTGATCATTTGTAGCAAGTATTAACAAAATACATCTATGCATGACAAAGTTACAGGCCGGACACAAAATACCGGACAGACAGACGGACGGACACTGCGATTGCTATATGCTATATAGGGGGTGGATGGATAAAATAACAAGGAAGAGGTTTTGGGAGAAAATCATCCCAAAGATTTGCAAACGAGTGTACAGACAGATGTGCAGACAGAAGATACGGACGGGAAACAGTACACCCCCTGCTTTATGTAGAAGAGTTAACATTCTGGTGGGAAAATAACATAATATGTTAAGAAGTGCTTTGCATTTATTATTAGTTGTAAACACATAATATATATAAGTTTTAAAACATTGAAACGTTTATGCACACAAGATACAAAACAACAGTAATATACACTTATTTAATATACAAAATTGTATGTTCAACATTATATTACAAAACCACAAACAAATTTATGATGATAATTATAACACTGCAATCTGTATTGAGTACATGCATAAAGACACAGACATCACTTTTTTAAACATACTGTACTTATTTAACATGAATTATAAGAAATTCTTAAAACTTAGACAAATTACGCACAAAATCGTCCTGGGTACAACCAGTACTACATATGTGTATGAAATGTCTTACTCAAGAACATTACACATAGCCATGGCAAAGGATTACCCCATGACCCTCCAACTGGGACTGGTGCTCTTCCACTGAACTATGAACTCCACAAAAGTTTAACATTAATAACACTTAGCAGATTATTTTCACCCATTTCTATGATGTGGAGGGGTGAAGGAGTAAGTGTGAATTTAAATGCGAGCAGATTGTTGCAATTCCTTCACTTTTTGGTGGGTGAGTGGGACCAGGAGGTGTCAAGGTAAGTTTATTATTCTCAACCTCTGACATTTTGATCATAAAATGGGGTGGGTGGTTTATGAAAACTGAGGGCTAGTTGATTGTTTTTAAAACTCTACCAAGTTAAATATGAATTAAATGTGACTTAAACCTGATCCAAAATAAATCTTGTGAGTCTTAATTGTTGTTCAAGAAGCAAGCGTTATATGCATGTATTAAAATCTAACATAAAAACATTTAAACTGAACACTGATTACACAACAACAACTAGTTATCAAATATCCCTGTAATCGCTTTGCGACTGAATTGGATTTAACACCATTTTCAACATATTTCAGGTTATATATGGCATATCCAGATTTACTGGTAGAGGAAGGGCTCAGACTGAGTAGAACCATTGTCCTTTCACAAGAACTTTCTCACATAAAGTTTTTAGAACAAGTGGGACTTGAACCTATGACCTAAGTGGTGAGAGGTAAGTGATCTTGAGACGGCACCTTAGACTACTCAGCCATGGAGGACCCTTCTGTTTTTGGGACTGATGCATGACGGTTAAAACAAATAGCAAAATGAAAACAATTTTTTCTAAGAATAGATTTAGTCTGCAATGGTTGTTGAGTTAGGTTATTCCAATAATTAGATGTAAACGTTCAGAAATGTTTGGTTAAGACATATTGTCATTGGGGGTTGGGGTATAAGGGCTGGGGTGGTGGTGAAGGGCATGTTTAAATCCGAGCTAAACAAAAAGTCTTTAACCTAAGGTTTCAGAGCTTAAAGAATAAGTAACTTATAACAAGCTTTATACATTATTTGTATTGCATACATCTGCAATCTCATTAAAATTAGATCAACTTTAGTTTCAATATTCTACGCACAGTAGATCTGAAGACCACACATAGGAGATCACCTCAAATTGACCTTTCACGTAATTAATATTCATAACAATTCAGCCAATCAGATTAAACTTTACATTTGCAGTTTGATAAAATTTACAACAGTGCATTCGAAAAAGAGAAATTGCATATAATGCATTTATCAATCAAACTGGGCTGTTACCTTTTGTGTGGATTTGGCCATAGCCATTGTCCTATACATACAAAATGTCCAGGTATCGTCCTGTTTTCTAAAATTTATGAAAAACATTTATGTTTAACATGGGCGCAGCCAAGATGTTACAGTTGATCTGATTTTAATGAGATTGATACGTTTATGAAATTTAGTCACTTTATCCCAAGTTTTTTTTGTTCCGAAACAGAGAAAAGGCTTAGCTAAAAATAAAACTGGACTAAGATGATGACAACAATGCCAGTGACATGACAATATTTTTTTTCAATAAGACAAGCTAAAATGATACAAGTTTAATGCTATATGGAGTTTATTTATGTTCGATTAAAAATATGACATTTATAGCCCTTTGTGAAACACCACACATAGCCATGGCGGAGGATCGAACCTGTGACACTCCGATTATGAATTCAATGCTCCACTATTAGACCATGTACTCCACAATATGATTTAATTCTTTTTACCAGTTTTACGGGATAATTTAAGAACAATCCTGATATCTCAAATATGAAAGTGATTGTTATACACGAATTGGTCCAAAAAGTTCTTTCAAACACAAATCTCAATAAAAATCATTAAGGTGCCTATAAATGGGTGATGAATTATTTAGAACAACTTTTTCTTCTCTTACTGTGTTAACTTTATAAAGCACTTGTACAGTAGCAATTAATTATTTGAATACTTTTGATAGATGGTTTTCAATAATTAATTATTAAACAATGACATCTATTCATTTCATTTTGACAACAACTGGCCATTGAAAGTGTTCAAACATTACACAATGAAATCATGAACACTGCTTACAACAATTGGCATAATAAATGAATAAAGCATACTTGTATACTGAGAGAAATAACTTATGCAAATATTTTAACTGAATATATTTACAAAACTGGGTATTTAAATTCAAAAATCAATTTTTGGTATTCTGATATTTCTCAATGCTTATAAAATCAATTTAAATTATAGTCTCATTTTTAGCTGGGCTTTATGCCAAAAGCATAAATAACCCTGCTTATGTTGGTATAATCAAGCTTGCTGTCTTGTTCACTGCTAAACTGATCATACACATCAGAGACTACTTTTTGAAGCGTCAAATTTCATTTTATCTTGTATTTTATATATAAAACAAACCAAACAATAAAAGTATATTATGGACATATTGTATGATATAATTTTCAAAACTGTTGTTTAAATTAAACCAAACACTACAATAATGCCTGTGAATGTTTATTAAACCAAACACTACAATAATGCCTGTGAATGTTTATTAAACCAAACACTACAATAATGCCTGTGAATGTTTATTAAACCAAACACTACAATAATGCCTGTGAATGTTTATTAAACCAAACACTACAATAATGCCTGTGAATGTTTATTAAAGTCTGGCAGCTGAAGGATTTGCATCTTCAAGCTAAACAGCTAAAGACCCTTTATACAGAACAGTGTTTTGTATGATAACATTGTGTTTTGTTAAAAAAATCTTTTAAAATTGCATGGCTGCATAGAATATTTGCAAAGGAATTAAAAAAAACTTAAAATGCATTACAGTTTATGCATTATGTATCCAAAGATCATATTTTAGTAAATTACCTCCTTTTACTGTAACTATAAAAACATATCTTAAAGTTGCATAATATTGGAATTATATTAATTTTATTGACTGTTCAGTGAATTCTGTTTGTTGCCAACTTAAATCAGTTTCAAGTTGAGACATTTGTGATTGACGTGACTAGCAAAGTACCCACAGGGTTTTGAATGGCCAATGTTGTTTCACATGTAGTTTTCTTGCTAAACTTATTTCTTTCAGTACTGGCATATATTAATGCAGGAAATCAATTAATAATCATCAGATTATAGACATATTCATTAAAATATAATTATGTCAAAAATACATAAAATACCGACATGCATGAAATAATTTTACAGCATGTCTGTTTAACAGCTTTACATATGCATTATTATATACAGTGACTAAACTATTGTTTATAATTATTTTCATTTTATTTTGATCATCCATATTTCATATCCATAAGAAAGGTTAACATCCATACATTACTGAGACTGGGGACAACTGGGCGGGGTAACTGGGTGGGGTAACTGGCCGGGGTAGGTGGTTACACACATATATTTAACTCTATATATAGTTATATAAGTGACAAGTTAATACGCTACTAAAAAAAAACATCATGTCACCTAGCAATAAATGGAATTACTGTCTCAAAGGATTATGCTCTGTATTATGTGTGTATTTCAATTTCAACACATATACTAGAACTTTACATGCTGTTATAGTATATTCACATTCTAGTATATCAGGGGACAACAATTCTTTTGTATGCAACTCATCCTGCAGGACAAGTGACTTGCTAGATGCACTCATCCTGTTACATATTCACTTGTTACACAAACAGGTATGAAATAACCAACAAAACACTAATTTAGGATGAATGATGTGTACATTTTTTCTCACCCTGCCTGATTTCCACTTGTAAATATGATGGGATGAGTGGAATTTTTATTCCTTGATATATTAGTTCCAAGTTATATATCTTATATTATTACACACCTTACTATTTTACAGTGTAAAGATTTATAACGCCTATGCATACTATAACATGTACATTTCCTAAAGTCATATATCCACACTTTAGTTGATTGTGTTCACAGTTTAATATCATAAAATAATTACACCCTTCTATAAATTATAATGATATATCATAATCAAGGTTAAATGAGAGAGCATTCCGTTTGATACACCAATTATATAAAGTGTAATATCTACACTGGCCTTGACCTTACACAGTCATATGGTAAACCATTTATAACCTTCAAGAAGCAAGTTTAAAGATGTAGCTTATGAAAATCATGTATTATTTTATGATAAAGTTATACCATGTATTATTTTGTGATGAAGTATTACATGTATTATTTTATGATAAAGTATTACATGTATCATTTTATGATAGAGTATTACATGTATTATTTTATGATAAAGTATTACATGTATTATTTTATGATAAAGTATTACATGCATAATTTTATGATAGAGTATTACATGTATTATTTAATGATAAAGTATAACATGCATTATTTTATGATAAAGTTATTACATGTATTATTTTATGATAAAGTTATTACATGTATTATTTTATGATAAAGTATTACATGTATTATTTTATGATAGAGTATTACATGTATTATTTTATGATAAAGTATAACATGTATTATTTTATAATAAAGTATAACATGTATTATTTTATGATAAAGTATTACATGTATTTTTTATGATAAAGTATAACATGTAGTATTTTATGATAAAGTATTACATGTATTATTTTATGATAAAGTTATTACATGTATTATTTTATGATAAAGTATTATATGTATTATTTTATGATAGAGTTTTACATGTATTATTTTATTTAAGGTAATTAAATTTAATTTTCAGTAATCTTGAACATCTTCATTCTTTTAATTAAAGTCTCAGTTCCCCCGTTATGATGTGTCAATGGTGAACATGTATTCTTGGTGCCTATTTTCTGAGATATCAATCACAATATCAACATCACGTATTGAAGTAACCTTCCATGGCTTCCTGTCAGTGACAAAACTCTATACTGTTGCTAGGCCCATTTCTATGTTCAATTAAATTTAGTTCTTTGTCATTCACAAATATATCACCCATGCAGCCTTTAAATCCACGGTAATAATCAGACGGCAAACCCCGGGGAAGGTCCGACTTGCCACCTGAAAAATAAAATTCATAAACATTGCAGTCAATTATGTCAAAATTTTGTATGCATTAAAATTAAATTTTATTAAAAAAATCAAAATAGGCACATTACACATTTACTCTAGAAAGTTTTTAAACATTAAATCTGAACTTGTGCATGTACATTTACATGTAGTTACAATTATAAAACAAGAGGCCCAATAGGGCCTGAGGATGCTCTACTGACTCATAGTGGCGAAAGCACCTTTTGAAATTCCACAATATCAACCCTATTTCAGGGGGGGGGGACGTCTTAACAACTTGTGGATAAATACCCCCACCATATCCATACTGAACAAAATTTAATTGCTATGAAAAGGAAATAATTTAAATTCCCATACCATTCATCTGTAAAAAAAAATATAGTCCCCTGTACAGAACCCTTATACAACCCAGCCCCTTAATTTGCCAGAACTTCAATCACCCACTCTTAGCGATTTCTTATGAGCAGAAATGATTCAAATTTTAAAAAGAAGTTTTTTTTGTACACATGGATGCAAAATGAAAATAATCAGTTTTCCCTATAATATTCCTATGTAAAAGTAACATTACAGGGCCCAAATATATCCCAGCCCCTTGATATGCATAATCTTCAATCCTTGCTGATGTAAGGATAATTTATATCAAATATGAATTAGTTTGACTGAAAGGTTATTGAGAGGAAATTTGTGAAAATTCCCAGTTTCAACCTTATTGCCCCATCCGCCCCCTGACCTCTTATGGAAATTCTATCCTCTTTATTGAAATTTATTGTATGTACTTATGTACAAATACATTTGTTGTATTATATGTATACATACATTTGTTGTATAATATGTACATATGTACACGTATATTTCTTGTATCATATGTACACATACATTTGCTGAATAATTTGTATGTATATATTGTATTATATGTACACAATTATTTGTTGTGTTATATGTACACATTTATTTGTTGTAATATATGTACACATACATTTGTTGAATAATATTACACATATATTGTATTATATGCACACATATTTGTTGTATTATATGTATACATATATTTGTTGTATTATATGTACACATACATAAGTTGTATTATATGTATACATGTACATATATCTGTTGTATTATACGTACACAGTATTATATGTACACATACATTTATTAAATTATATGTACACATTTATTTGTTGTATTATATGTACACATACACTTGTTAAATTATATGTACACAAACATTTGTTGAATTATATGTACACATATATTTGTTGTATTATATGTACACATACATTTGTTATATTATAAGTACACATACATTTGTTATATTATATGTACACATACATTTTTATATTATATGTACACATACATTTGTTATATTATATGTATACATACATTTGTTATAGTACATACGCATGCACACACACACACGCACGCACGCACGCACACACATCCATTTGTTATATTATATGTATACATATATTTGTTGAATTATTTGTACACATACATTTGTTATAGTAATCACACACACATACATTTGTATTATTATATGTACACATACATATGTTGTTTTATATGTATACATATATTTAGTGTATTATATGTACACATACATTCATTGAATTATATGTACACATACACTTGCTATATTATTATGTAAACATACATTTGTTATATCATAAATTATGTACATGTATACAGTACTGGTAAAATAAATCGGTTAGTTAAACACAGAAGGTAAAAAAGAAAATTTAACCTATCCAGAGCATTCCATCTGTGTCTAACTGTTTAGCACCAGGCTCGGAAATTGCAGACACTATCGGCTCCTTGTCAACTTGTATTCTACCATTTCGATGATCCCTAGAAAATGAATAGGTCAATAATCAAATTGTTGATCAGGTAATATACAATATTTTCATTCTTGATGCCACTCTTTCACTAAACATAATCATATAGTAGTTTATATCCCACTGAAGGCACACTAATGAATAGTCGATTTCAGTTTCAAACATATTTTTGCACTATTACAGTGTAACTGACATCTGGCTATAGTTATAAATAACACAAATAAACAAGAAATCAACATCAAATAGAGTCTGGTTCCAGTTTCTACAGTAACAAGTAACAATATAGAGTCTGGTTCCTGTTTCTATAGTAACAATTCAGAGTCTGGTTCCTGTTTCTACAGTAACAATTCAGAGTCTGGTTCCTGTTTCTACAGTATCAATTCTTAGTCTGGTTCCTGTTTCTTCAGTAACAATTCAGAATCTGGTTCCTGTTTCTACTGTAACAAATCTGAGCCTGGTTCCTGTTTCTACAATAACAATTTAGAGTCTGATTGCTGTTTCTATAGTAACAATTTAGAGCCTGGTTCCTGTTTCTACAGTAACAATTTAGAGTCTGATTTCTGTTTCTATAGTAACAGAGTCTAATTCAGAGTCTGACTAATAGATGCATGTGGTCACAAAATAGGCACGACATAGTTGTTTCATTTACTTAATTAAACCTAGGGATACAAGAAGTTATTTGTCTGTATACTACACTTGACAACAGTTTTTACTGATAAAATGGACATGTTGATATAGACTGGGTGCATTTTCTATTAATAGAATAAATATAAGAAAAATTAATAAACTTCATTTGCACGGTCCTTTATGCGAGGAAATTTGCTTGCGTGTGGTCACGGTGGTTTTACTCAGAATCATCACAAATTAAACTGGATATATGCCATATATAACCTGAAATGTGTTGAAAATGGTGTTAAACCCGATTAAAAAATAATATTAAAAGTAAATGAACAGTACAATACAGCACCTTTCTGCATACAGGGTATGCCAGTCCCCATCACTTATATACACAGCAGACCGCACTCTGAGCAGTTTTTCCTGAGACTGTTTGCCAAGGTTGTAACTCAGTTCAAGGTAGCCATTACTGATTGCTATGGAAATGTAGTCAAACGTCATGCCGGGACCTTGGTTTTGAAACACCAGCATACCACTTGTCTGGTGAGTTCGTAAACGGAATTGGAATTTGTTGGTCTTTTGCGCTCTTTGGCTGTAAAGTAATTTGATAAAATCATAAAAAATATCAAATGTAACTGGGACCCATTCTTAGTGTAAATTTTGAAGTCTCAAAAAAAAACACATGGAAATTTCATGCAGTGTTTCGCTTTACATCACATCACTATAATTGTGAACTTTTATAATCCTTGTAAGTAGTCTTTTTAAAATCTTAAACAAGAAATGTCACTGGTAAGTATCACATGCCCCCAAATGGTCTATGAAAATAACTATTTAAAATTATGTTATAATAGGTAGCGATGTATCCATGAATATCAAGAGTAAGAGTGTGACATTGACCTTTGTGTAACCTTGACTTCTGATGTAACGGTCTGGGTATTTCTACAGGTAAATGCAGGTGACACACCATCATGACATGTTGATCACTTGTGTCAAGCTACTCTTAAATCCCTCCATGTAATCCCTCCTTTGAGGTAAGATTCTGGGTCTTAACCTGACACATGGTCATGTCATGTCATGTCATGTTGATCAATTAATAATTTGAGCCAAATGTTTATGAAATCCATCTATGCATGACAAAGTTGCAGGCCGGACATGAAATCTCACACAGTCTCAAAGTGTTGTCAAACAAACTTAAAGTGTGACCTTGTCCTTTGAGGTATGGGAGTGGTCTTACATGTGACATGTCATCATGTTATGCTGATGAATTGAGCCAAATTTATCTATAGGTGACAAAGATACAGTTCCAGACATGAAATTCAAACAGACTGAAAGTGTTGTCAAACAATGTTAAATTGTGACCTTGACCTTTGAAGTGGGAGTCAGGATTTATGCGTGACATGTTGTCATGTTATGTTGATCATTTGTAGTAAGTATTAACAAAATCCATCTATGCATGACAAAGTTATAGGCCGGACACAAAATACCAGACAGACAGATGGATGGGCAGACAGACAGATGGACGGATGCTGCAATTACTATATGCCACTCCGAAAAATATATTTCAATGTACAAGAGTATAGAAAATTTGCCAAAATTTGTCTGGTTTCCGGAAAAGATGTTCCGGTTTAAAGAGTGTCTGGTTTACGGAGGTTTCACTGTATTGTTACCACAACTTACCCTGAAGTTATCTCATTAAAGTACTGCAGGTAAGTTTTCCCACTGAATCTCACTGGGGCACTTGTCTCCAAGTTTTCTGCAACTGCAAAGAAAAATATATTCAACTATTATATTTTAGTAAAAACATGTGAATTCATTTTTATATGTCAACATTTTTTCTAATTTAATATAATATTAATGTGATATTTCATTTATAAGCTAGGTATACTAATTAAAAGATCTAGATCCAGCTTAATGTTTCACCAATAGTTAAATATTTATTTGAATATAAGGATGATATAAGATAATCTGTTTATAACGGTAGGATTTCTTCAACTCCCTCCACTCTCTCAAATATATTGTAAATCATCTTGATCAATATTTGTATATAGATATTTTGTTGAGAAGGGCCTTAATAAATGTTGTTAGAACTTATGACCCAACCCTTTTGATAATTTGTGATGTATACATAAAGCAATAAAATATGTTTAAACTAATCTCTCTTGGGGCATTCTGTATAACAAGAGCAGATTTGACCTGAGCCAGAAGGGCAAATGCAGCACGAATCTATCTGATACTTAAAAATGACAATGCTGGTACATATGTATACAGCATTTCTTTGTTGGGGTTTCACACCATTTTCAACATATGACAGGCTAATTATGGCATTCAACTTTATTGGTGGAGGAAGACCTCAGAATGGATCTGATAAAACACACTGTCTGTACCGATAACTTGTAAACTTTCTCACACAATTTTTCAACTGAGCTTTACTCAAAGCCATTATCTCAGCAATAAGTGGTAATAGGTGCATTATACCACTCTGTCAAAGAAAACTTTGTGTTAACTTTTAAACCTGAAATAATATCATTACTAAGTAATGCTCAGATGTTTGCTTTCAATTTAACCTCATTAATAAATGCCATTTCCAGATTTGCCTCATTAAAGTAGCAACACAATCATATTTGAATTGTTTTTTCAGGGTCCTCCGTGGCTGAGTGGTCTAAATGCTGTTTCAAGATCACTTACCTCTCACAACTAAGGTCATAGGTTTGAGTCCCGCTCACTTCGAAAACTTTATGTGAGAAAGTTTCCAGTTACTAGCAGAAGGATGGTGGTTTTACTCAGTCTGGGGTCTTCCTCCACCAATATATGCCATATATAACCTGAAATGTGTTAAAAAATGGCATTTAACCCCATTAAAAAAACAACAAACAAACAAAAAAAACAAACCTTTTTCACACAATTGTCCTATATACCGTTTAGGACATTTGCATTCTGCGTTCTCTAGTTTGGGTACACAAACACCACCATTCATACAAGGATTCATGTTGCACGGCTGGCCTGTATATTTTACTATATGGTCCGATTCCAAAGCTGCCTGGACTAGGTTTTCTATTAATCGACCATTGATGTAAATCTACAGAAAAAACTTGGAAATTAATTAACTTTTTAAACCTAATTTAGCATTAAAAAACTAAACAAAACAAAAGGATTTAAACCTTTACTCCATAGATACGCGTTTTCCCACACCAATCACAGAAGGCCTTTGAAAACAGTGCAGGACGAGCAATCTGAACACTTCCTGCACTGTTTTCCACTCTGTCAGTTAATATAAACATAATTCACCAATTGCTGTTCTGGGTGAATTAATGCTTTCAATTTGGAAGAGTCCAAGAAAATGCTTATGGAGCAAAGCGTTAAAATGAGTATTAGCTGGAGTATTGATAAATGAATACATTTTGTTTTTTCTCATGCTGGATAGGAATATCTGCCTTTCTACCTGTGTCACATCACAAAATTTTACCTGGGTTTGAGGTTCAGATAGAAAATTCTGTCCTGAGGGATAACTGTTTTGGCAGGAGGATCTACTGTGTTTATATAATCCCTCAGGATGGAATTTTCTATTCAAACTGTCAAAGTCATGAATGAATCTTTTTAAGCATACCCAATCAAATTGAATAATTATTTTAAACTTATTTCATCAATGTATTTTTTACCAAGATCGGTTTTAGGACATTAAAAAATTATATAATTTGCATCATATCTTTTTATACGTCATGTTACAAATGTTTCCAATGTCACAGCACAAGAATTTTATCTTGGTCCCTAAGGTTGAGATAGAAATATCTAACCTTTGTAAAAATGCAGATATTGAGTATAACATGTGCCCCACCCTACAGTGGAGATAAATCACACAATCATAAAATGCATGTGATATTATGACACAGTGATTATTTGTACAGTGATTATTTGAACACAGTGATTATTTGTACAAAGTGATTATTTGTACATTTATTATTTGTACACAATGATTTGTACACAGTGATAATGTGTACACAGTGATTATTTGTACAAAATGATTATTTGTATGCAGTGATTATTTGTTCACAGTGATTATAGTGTACACAGTGATTATAGTGTACACAGTGATTATTTGTACAAAGTGATTATTTGTACAATGATTATTTGTACGCAGTGATTATTTGTACACAGTGATTTTTACACAGTGTTAATGTGTACACAGTGATTATTTGTACACAGTTATTATTTGTACACAGTGATTTTTTTCGCCCCATTGGTGCAAATATATACCAGTGCAGTGATTATTTGTACACAGTGATAATGTGTATGCAGTGATTATTTGTACACAGTTATTATTTGTACACAGTGATTTATTATACACAGTGATAATTTGTACACAGTGATAATGTGTATGCAGTGATTATTTGTACACAGTTATTATTTGTACACAGTGATTTATTATACACAGTGATAATTTGTACACAGTGATTTTTGTACACAGTGATTTTTACACAGTGATAATGTGTATGCAGTGATTATTTGTACACAGTTATTATTTGTACACAGTGATTTTTTACCCCATTGGTGCAAAAAAGGTACCAAGTGCCTTCTTATTTCATATACAATTTATAACCTACAGTAATAATTTGTACAAAGTGATTATTTGTACACAGTGATAATATGTACACATTGATTATTTGTACACAGTGATTTGTACACAGTGATTATGTGTATACAGTGATTATTTGTACACAGTGATTATTTGTACACAGTGATTTGTACATATTGATAATGTGTACACAGTGATTATTTGTACACAGTGATTTATTATACACAGTAATAATTTGTACAGTGATTATTTGTACACAGTTATAATTTGTATACAGTAATAATTTGTACAGTGATTATTTATACACAGTGATAATTTGTACACAGTGATTATTTGTACGCAGTGATTTACTACCCGGTGATAATTTGTATAGTGATTATTTCGCCCCATTTGGTGCAAAAATGTACCAAGTGCCATGTTATTTCATATACCTTATTGCTCTAATGGGACGAAATTTTTTGTGCACAGTGATAATTTATACACAGTGATAATTTGTACACAGTGATTACTTGTACAGTGATTATTTTACACAGTGATTATTTGTACACAGTAGTTATTTGTATGCAGTGATTATTTGTACAGTGATTATTTGTACACTGTGGTTATTTGTACAGAGTGATTACTTGTACACAGTAATTATTTGCACACAGTCATTATTTGTACAGTGATTATTTGTACACAGTGATTGTTTGTACAGTGATTATTTGTACACTAATAATGTGTACACAGTGGTTATTTGTACAGTAATAATGTGTACACAGTGGTTATTTGTACACTAATAATGTGTACACAGTGGTTATTTGTACACTAATAATGTGTACACAGTGGTTATTTGTACAGTAATAATGTGTACACAGTGGTTATTTGTACAGTAATAATGTGTACACAGTGGTTATTTGTACAGTAATAATGTGTACACAGTGGTTATTTGTACAGTAATAATAATAATAATATAATAATAATAATAATAATATAATAATAATAATAATAATATTTTATTTGGTAATATAGGCCTCTGGCCCAAAATACAAACATGCAATCAATACAATTTTACAATAGAGTGACAAATATACAAATAATAAATGTGGTTGTAGCATTACAATGGATATTATTAAAGTAACTATAGAATATTAACTTCTAGTTTTCTAGTGTTCATTGCGTGATATAAAAATTTAGCGATTGACAAAATTTCATCTGATATTGAAGATGACATAAGGGAAAAGAATAAATTATGAGTGCTGTTTCTTAACCATATATCTTTAAAATAAGTAGCTCTTATGTTGTTATACAATGGACATTCAAAGAAAAAATGATATTCATCTTCAATCACATATGTGTTTGTCCTTAAGCAGATAAAGCAGTATCTTAAATGCCTATCAATTTCTATATGTCTTCCCTTCTCTATCATTAGATCATGGGTAGAGCAACGGAAATTAGACATAGCTCTTCTATATTTATATGGCAAGTCTAGAGTTAAATAATGCTCGACGTTGAGTAAAGACTTATAGTATTTATAATGTAATGCTTTTGGTGAAGATTCAACATCATCATGCCAATTTTGTGAATAACAGTCAATTTAGCGTTGCTTGAAAATATTAATAAACCCTACATCATTCCCAACGTCATGGGAGATCCACACGTATCCAAAACCAAATTTGAAAAGCATTTCTTTTATACACCCTGTCCAAGTTTTTCTACCAGATTCATGTAGACGTTTTAGCATAACATAAGAATGTTTTGGATACCTGTGGTCTCTCATGCGTGTTAATTTTAACCAATATTTAATGCAGTTTGTCATATAAATAGTACAGAGTGGTACTCTTCCACATTAACCAAGAGTGATAGTCTGTATACAGTAATTATTTGTACAGTGAGCATTTGTACACAGTGATTACTTGTACAGTAATTATTTGTACACAGTGGTTATTTGTACACAGTGATAATGTGTACAGTGATTATTTGTACACAGTGATTACTTGTGCAGTTATTATTTGTACACAGCAATTATTTGTATGCAGTGATTATTTGTACATAGTGATTATTTGAACACAGTGATTATTTGTACAGTGATATTTTGTACACAGTGATTACTTGTAAAGTGATTATTTCTACATAGTGGTGATTTATAAACAGTGATAATGTGTACAGTGATAATTTGTACACAGTGAATACTTGTACAGTGAATATTTTACACAGTGATTATTTGTACACGGAAATGATTTGTACACAGTAATTATTAAACGCAGTGATTATAATCTGTACATAGTGTTTATTTGTACACAATGATTATTTGTATATAGTGATTATTTGTACAGTGATTATTTGTACACAGTGATAATGTGTATGCAGTGATTATTTGTACACAGTGATTATTTGTACAGTGATATTTTGTACACAGTGATTACTTGTAAAGTGATTATTTCTACATAGTGATTATTTATAAACAGTGATAATGTGTACAGTGATAATTTGTACACAGTGAATACTTGTACAGTGAATATTTTACACAGTGATTATTTGTACACGGAAATTATTTGTACACAGTAATTATTAAACGCAGTGATTATTCTGTACACAGTAATTATTAAACACAGTGATTATTCTGTACACAGTGTTTATTTGTACACAGTGGTTATTTGTACAGAGTGATAATATGCACAGTGATTATTTGTACACAGTGATAATGTGTATGCAGTGATTATTTGTACACAGTGATTATTTGTACAGTGATATTTAGTACACATTGATTACTTGTACAGTGATTATTTCTACATAGTGGTTATTTGTACATAGTGATAATGTGTACAGAGATAATTTGTACATAGTGAATACTTGTACAGAGAATATTTTACACAGTGATTATTTGTACATGGTAATTATTTGTACACAGTAATTATTAAACACAGTGATTATTTGTACACAGTGTTTATTTGTACACAGTGGTTATTTGTACACAGTGATAATATGTACAGTGATTATTTGTACACAGTGATTACTTGTACAGTGATTATTTTACACAGTGATTATTTGTACAATGATTATTTGTACACAGTGATTACTTGTACACAGTGATTATTTTACACAGTGATTACTTGTACAGTGATTATTTTACACAGTGATTATTTGTACAATGATTATTTGTACACAGTGATTATTTGTACAATGATTACTTGTACAATGATTATTTTACACAGTGATTACTTGTACAATGATTATTTGTACACAGTTATTGTTTGTACAGTAATTAGTTGTACACAGTGGTTATTTGTACACAGTGATAATATGTACAGTGATTATTTGTACACAGTGATTACTTGTACAGTGATTATTTTACACAGTGATTATTTGTACAATGATTATTTGTACACAGTGATTATTTGTACAATGATTACTTGTACAGTGATTATTTTACACAGTGATTACTTGTACAATGATTATTTTACACAGTGATTACTTGTACAATGATTATTTGTACACAGTTATTGTTTGTACAGTAATTAGTTGTACACAGTGATTATTTGTACAATGATTACTTGTACAGTGATTATTTTACACAGTGATTACTTGTACAATGATTATTTTACACAGTGATTACTTGTACAGTGATTATTTGTACACAGTGATTATTTGTACAGTGATTATTTGTACACAGTGATTATTTGTAAAGTGATTATTTGTACACAGTGATTATTTGTACAGTGATTATTTTACACAGTGATTACTTGTACAATGATTATTTTACACAGTGATTACTTGTACAGTGATTATTTGTACACAGTGATTATTTGTACAATGATTATTTGTACACAGTGATTATTTGTACAATGATTATTTGTACACAGTGATTATTTGTACAATGATTATTTGTACACAGTGATTACTTGTACAATGATTATTTTACACAGTGATTATTTGTACAATGATTATTTGTACACAGTGATTACTTGTACAGTGATTATTTTACACAGTGATTATTTGTACAATGATTATTTGTACACAGTGATTATTTGTACACTGATAATTTGTCACAGTGATTACTTGTACAATGATTATTTGTACACAGTGATTATTTGTACAATGATTATTTGTACACAGTGATTATTTGTACAATGATTATTTGTACACAGTGATTACTTGTACAGTGATTATTTTACACAGTGATTATTTGTACAATGATTAGTTGTACACAGTGATTATTTGTACACTGATAATTTGTCACAGTAATTACTTGTACACAGAGAATATTTTTACAAAGTGAATATTGGTACACCATTTTGAGTTATTGCTGTAAGAAAGAAATCCCCTCTACTAAAAATTTAGTATCAATTAAACCTACATGAATTTATTTTTCATTGAATGTAAATTAAATTCTTACAACTCTAACAAATCACACTCGAAGTACTCCTGAGTAAAACCAGTAAGTATGTGCAGATAATGTGTCTTGTCCAAGACTGATGATCGAACCACCAAACATCCAACCCTGGATTTGCTGTCCAACCACTTGACTATGTGTTCTGCTTCCATAACAATTTTTTTATTAAAAACAATTAAAAGAAAGAAAACACAACGCAGTCTCTTTGTCATAATTAATATAAATTAAAACTTCTGAATTTACAAAATAATATTCTCTGTTGATTGAAGTCACATACCCTCTGTATAACTCCAGTAAAACTGTCGGTGATCTGAGAATCAATGGGTATGTCAAACTTGTTCTTATATCCTCCAATATACAAGCTCCCAGAGAACTGTAGCTCAGACAGAGATCCCTGAAATATAGCAAAATACACTTTATGCCATAATAAATTAATTTTTAGATTATCATCCCCACCTGCCCCCTAATTTTCATGCTGCCCGACCCTTTATATTGTCATGAAAAAAAAATTAGAAGTAAAAACAAGAAATGTCACTGGTAAGTGTCACATGCCCCACAAACAGTCTGTGAAAATAACAATATATCTTATAATAGGTAGCGATGTATCTATAAATATCATGAGTAATGGACTGACGTTTCAGACTAGACAAGCAATTTCATGTTTTTTTTACATTAAATTGTGACCTTGACCTCTGTGTAACCTTGACCTTTACATCTGATGTAAAGGTCTGGGTATTTCTACAGGTAAATACAGGTGACACATCATCATGACATGTTGATCACTTGTGTCAAGGTACTTTAAAATCCCTTGATGTAAGACAAATTTACAGACCATACATGAAATATCCAACAAACTGAAATTGCGACCTTGATCTTTGAGGTAAGGTTCTGGGTCTTAATGCAACACATCGTCATGTCATGTTGATCAATTGATAAATTGAATCAAGTATTTTTGAAATCCATCCATGTATGATAAAGTTACAGACCAGACTTGAAATCTCAAACAGACTGTTGTCAAACGAACTCAAAGTGTAACCTTGACATTTGAGGTACAAACGAGGGTCTTGCATGCAATACGTCATGGCATGGCATGATGAAATGAGCCAAGTGTTTTTGAAATTTATCCATTGGTGACAAACATACAAACTGGACACAAAATCTCAAACAGACTGAAAGTGTTGTCAAAGTTTAATTGTGACCTTGACCTTTGAATTGAGAGTCTGGGTTTATGCAAAACACTTCTTCATGCTATGTTGATCATTTGTAGTAAGTATTTATAAAATCCATTTATGCATGACAAAGTTATAGGCCGGACTAGCAATCTCACACAGATTCAGTGTTTTCAAACAAGTTCAAAGTGTGACCTTGACCTTTAAGGTATGGATGTGAGTCTTATTTGTGACACGTCACCATATCATGCTGATGAATTGAGCCAAGTGTTTATGAAATTGACCGGACCAAAATCTCAAACAGACTGAAAGTGTCATCAAACAAAGTTAAATTATGACCTTGACCTTTGAAGTTGGAGTCTGAATGTTACGAGTGACATGTCGTCATGTTATGTTGATCTTTTGTAGCAAGCATTTATAAAATCCATCTATGCATGACAAAGTTACAGGCCTGACAAGAAATACCAGACGGAAGGATGGACAGACAGACAATGCGATTACTATATGCCACCCTGATGTATTTTACTTCTAATTTGTTAATTCCCATTTATATAATAAGCATTATGCATTCTTTCTGTAAAATGTAATTATTAAAACAATTCTCACAAACCCCATAAAATCCATTTTCCCTTAAATGGATATCACACACAGCCATTACCTGCGATGAGGCCCTGACTGGTTCACCTCCATCTATTACCAAGTCTGCCTCCCTATTTGTCCGCTGTATAACCAGTCTGTGCCATTTTTCCAATTCTATTGGCTGAGAGCTCCTGACAGATCAAAGATAGACATTATGTAGTGCATTCCTTAAATTAACTCATATAAATTATATACATTCAAAACAATTATGACAAATTCCACCAAACAGTTTAAACTTTGATACCTATTGGATTGCAATATAACTTAGTTATAGAGAGTTACAGATTAAGAAACAATCACACATTTATATCACAATCAGCAATTTTCAAGGACTTATATAGAGAAGGAAAAGCAACTGCTTGAGATGTTATGAATGTTTGCATATTCACGCAAAATCTCGAGAAATCTTGTCTTCTTTCAATTTATCTCAGAAATACAGATCAAAATTTTTTCTTTTCACAATGGAATTCTCTACAAAACAAGACAATTTCCAGCAAATTGTGTTTACAATTGTTGAAGTTAACTTACAAAATTTGTATACTACAACTAAAAAATCACAGAAAGAACTTGAAATTTCACTTCAGACTGCAATATTTGAAATTCAAGATAATTTTTCATATTTAAAACAATATAAAACACCTAAGTTTACATACATCTTACATTTTATGTAAAAGATATCAGTTGCCTGCGGGATTTGAATGATTAATTTGAAATTTACTAATCCTTTGCTTGGTTTTGAATTAATGAATTTCAAATTAATCATTTGCATGCTAGCTGGGCCAGATTAGCTCAGTTGGTTACACGTCTGACTATCAATCCAGGGATTGTAAGTTTGAATCCGCACCTGACAATCAACAAATCAAATTAAAGTTATGATTAACATTCTGGTTACTTTAGGCCATAATATTAACAGCTAGACTATCATCCCACCGCCCACCTCCTAATTTTTATGACATGCCAACCCTTTTTTTTTTTTCATAAAAAAAAATTATAATAAAAAAAAAAAAAAAAAAAAATAAAAATTACCCCAACCCCTCACAACTCCCCCTTTTTTTTTTTAAAAAAAAATTGGATGAAAATCATGTAATTAATTTATAATGACCTTACTGAAGATTATTATTATAAAAATATCGAATTTAAATATCAGCAACTCATATGGATATTTCAGAAAGGCTATGTTTTTTTTTAGGCATAATCAAATACTTTTAGATGTACATGTAACACATATTTAAAGTGACAATTAACATTTGACATTCAAGTGCAGATATTAAGTTTTATAAAGTATTATTTTAATTGATATTCTCATATTGATCAAGCACAAGTTGCATATCAAACAATACTCAAAACATTTCACATGTAACGTGCACAGAGTGGATTATGCATACAAATTCTAATTATATACATAACAATTTTCCTGGTGCTACTTGCCGTTTGATTCAAGATAAATGGTGAAATAATTTTTCTCAAGCTACTTTGCTTTATGATTGGATGATAAATGATTGAACAAATAATTTGTTTTTAAAAAGAAGAATCACATACAATTAACTAACCAAATTACAAAGGTTTCAAACTAATGTTTTGAACAACATTAAACAAACGTGCCCAGAGCTGTGTTTTATAACTAAAACTAGTTCTACAGCACTTTCAAACAAATGCCACTAGCACTGTGTTTTAACTAAATAAAACTGGTCCTGCAGCAGTTTCAACTCGAAACCCCTAGCTGCATTAAAGTCTCAGACTTAAGTCTCAAACCTTTGCCTAGGACTTTGTTTAACTTAATAAAACTAGACCTCTGCAGCAATTTTTTGAACCTGTCTCAACACATGTTGAAGCAATCAATGGCAGCCAACAGACTGCGACCCGATGCACTGTTAACAAGTTTCAAAGGGTTCTGCAACTCTGAGTTTTATAACTGCACTTCTGAGAATCCCACATTCACTTGTGACACTCGGTCCAAAGTCCCAGTACTGTATTACCTAATTATAATAATTAATTAATTAATTAATTATGGAAGGTCTTCTTGTAACTTCTTCTCCATCGAGTTGTAACACCAGACTGACCCAAAACACTGGAAGTTGGCTGCTTATATAACATAAGTCACATGACCTTAGGTCACATGGCTTCAATCGGGCGTTCTTAGTTTTTTTGACCACATAATGATGTTTGAGATTATATGTTCCATTGAATTAATATCTTAAACCTAATTCAATGAGCATCTGTCTGACAATTTATTAACTACGTTTCTGTACGTTGATAAATGCAATTTAAATAATATATCAATCACATATAAAAGGTATATAAAAACCAACAGACAAGTATTAT